>OY720119.1:5019821-5619821 GCA_963082685.1 Cyclophora albipunctata
ATGGGGGGTGCAATAGGATTTAGTTAAAGGAAGGGAGGGTCGCAATATTAGCTCTCTACTTATTCTGTGTCTTAAATATACTATATTTATCTCATTTAAATGTATTAGAAGTTTGTTGTTTAACTTAAAGTTATTTTTTTCATAATCGAATAAATAATAATATCAGATTTTCTCTACACTTAAAATTAGTAGAAGTCATCCCGTAAATCCACCTACCTGCCTTTACTACCTGATTCTGATAATGAAAATCGTAGACCTGTTTGTGTTTGTCACAAGCACTGAGATATGCCAGTTGCGTAGGGTCGGCAGCCCGCGTCGTGTCACATCGATGACGATATACATTACAAAACACTACAAATAAATATACCTACCGACTTACCAATATTATTTCGGACATAAGTGCTAACTCAACAACATTAAAAATTTGTGGACAAGGCTGATTTTTTATACGAAATCAAAATAATCACTGCGTAAGCTTTTGGTTCCTCTTCTTTTGTAACAAGTACTTAGGTAGGTACTGTGATAAAAACTAGCTTTTGCTTCGTACAGTTAAGTATTGACATGGACACTTGGTGCTTTTAAAACTTTGTACATTTATACTTATGTAGTTTTTCTACTGAAGTTACAGGCTTAATTTTTTTAAGATAGATATTTTTTTACTTCCACTTATTTCTTTTTGTAATAGTTTTAATCACATACGTAGTAGTCGTAAATAGAAGTGAATATACTTTTTCGTTACTCAGGTATTCTGTAAGTTACATTTTATAAGCAGGTCCCTACAAACTAAAAGGATTTACAACTTTGCATTGCCAGTGACTGAGTTCACCAACTTGTACGGGGCAAGCGAGGCGATTAACTGATTACCCTTATAATTCCCTCACTTGACTGGTTCCTCCAGTGTGCGAGAGGGCAATGCCCAGCTAACAAATAAAAGAATAACGAATACCTGCTCCTTACTCATTAGTCCGTATTAATTTACCCATCAGCTTTGGGTAACATAAAACAAAGAAAAAATATTCGGTCTTGAGGGCCGAAATAAGAAGAAAAAAGTACTCAATTCCCAGATTTTAAAAGATATAACGCGAGATATAGTCCATTTCCCTTTAATTTTAGCCCTGGAAATTAACTTTATTTTGGCGCAGTTTTTACCACTTTAAATTATTAACATAATTATTGAGTATCATTGATTTACAGGGCTGCAGGGGTCGTTCACTCGTGTATAAGATTTTGAATTAAATAACAAATAAAAAACCCATTGCTTAATAAGGCAAACTGGAAGACTACATTAACTTAACTTTATTCAATTAAAACAACTCGTAAATATTACTTTCTAGGACGTTAAAAATACACTTAATATGAGGTACAATTTCGATAAACGTTGTCCCTCGGCCAGCATTTATAAAGTTGCAGCGTATCTGTGTATACATACTGCTATTGTCGTTCAAATATGTATCAGTCGAGTAACGACCGCGCTAGGATTAACACCGGGCGCGGAGAATCACTACAAACCGTGACCGATATATAAATAACAAACATTTAATCAACCCAATTATTAGATATGTTTATTATTATAATCACAAATAATTTTCTAACCCATTTAGTATCCGACTACTTTTTAAATTAGAAACCGATGGAATGCTACATTTTTTAGTGACGATTAGTGATCGATTTTTAATCGGATTATAATAGTGACAAAATGTCTAAAATAACGAAGTGTCTTTTGAGCCAGAAGATGGCAAAGAAGGAGAAGGCGTCTCAGGAGTGTAGGATCGTGGAAGTGAACATGCCGGCGCGGCCCTCCGTGGACATCGAGTTCACCAACATCACTATGACGGTTTCAGAAGGATTCACTTCCAAAAGTAAGTACCCACTTTACTATAATCTTTTCAAACAATTAGGCCACTAGTTACTAGGGGTATCTCGGTAAAATCAACTTGGTTTTCGGCTGACCACTTTTAGGCAATATCTTTTTGCATCGTCAGAAATATGTTCTCATATGCGAGGTCGACTATCAAAAGTGCTGACTGTACCTTAGTTCGTAATACGATTATACGTACTTATTTCAGCTTATTCATAAAATTGATACCATAACTGATACTAACTTATTCATATAAATAATCGATACGGTTGGTCAGTCGTTGTAAAGGGCTAACGGAACACAAATACGTATGTCACACTAGTAATAGATAACTCAATCCTAGTGTGGAATAATTTTTATAATATTCCAGTGTATCGTTATCAGTTCTTTGTTAGTAAATACCGTCGTTATTAGGAATTGTAATTTCTAATTGGTTAATTATCAATGATTAATTAGGTAAAGCGTTGCATAATGTCGAACAAATACCTTGGTACTTATGTGGCAATATGTCGCATAGTCAGTATTTTTCATTATTGTTTGTAATAAAACAATGGATAGGAAAATATTCGGTTTCACAACGTAAACTGATAAGTAGTTAAATAATGTAATATTGAGCAGCGGATACTTAATTTGATTGTTCTTCCGCAATTGTGAATAACTTGCTTACTTAATTGTACAAGTTAGGAAGTTGAAGTTGAATATTTTTAGTAGCTTTCAATTCAAACTTACAACTAGGTATGATCAGAAAGGTCATTCATTGAATTCTTATTTACTTACAATACTTCGTCATTATTTATTGAATATTGAATATAATTTTAACGTTCAACAGTTTTAAAATAAATTATGGAAATTTTATTTCTTTATGGTACAGTGATTTCGCTGCCGATACATATGGGGGTCGCGAAATTTCATGACATTCTTAACCAAACCAATACATGAATATTAAAATAAGGTACATCCTACCTGCTCTTCTTAGTCCTTCTTAAAAATTATACCTACTTAATAAATAACGATTAAATTTTCTGACCCTACTTTAATGCGCAATATAGGTCTGTATGATAAATTAAAAATAATTACATATGTTCAAGTGTTACAATAATAAAATTGTCGACTGTCGGCAAGTGCACCAGAAATGCATTTAATGAATAATTGTTTTTTTATGGTCATCTTTACTTAGATTTATTGATAAGTAAGTACAAAATAAAATTACGTCCATGTGTAAGATAAAACAACATAATAATTATTACATCTTAACCTACTTACATATAATTATTTATCGCCAATGAATATTATGTTTTAAACCCTATTATTTTCAATTATGAATTAATGAAAACATCGTAATGTAGGTAAACCAAACAGTGATGTCTCGCGGTTACTTAATACGTAGATAATGATTCATTTTTGGGTCAGGTCCAGGTTATTAAAACAAAACAGTTAAACCGACGCTTATCTTATGTATGACTTATGTATGAGTTATGACAAAGATCATGAACGGGAGAGTTCACCCGCAACCATGAGTGGTGCAACCCACTTGAGGCGGTCCGGAAATAAAAAGTATATAGTTTTACTTGCTTTACAAACTTTCTAGCGCGCAAAAACCGTGTAGTACGTTTACCACTGTTAGTAAACACACATAAACCTCATATAAAACGCTGGTAAAAATGCAACGGACGCCTACTAATTCTTTTCTAGGTCCTATTACTTAAAATAAACAAATAAATCGTAATTTTGAAAGAGTTTCACAACCGGTTCTAAATTTGCAGGTTATTGGTTAACGGGTTCCGAAAGTAGGGTATCTCCGTGATGTCAAGGCAGATCAAGGTGAATAACTTGAGTAAATAAAAGATTTTATTAACCAACGGGACTCGGTGCTGATGACCTTTAGGTAACTCATAGCTAGGTTCCTAAATGTTGTTTGACCTAAAGCTAAACGCCTCTGCAGACAATGAGTCCACTGTACTTTTCTGTTTGTCCAAAGAGATCTCTAAAAACTGTATTGATTCGAATAAAAAATGCTCCAAACATCAGCTTCTTATTCAAAGACCACTGTTCCCGCGGATAAATAAAATCTGTTAATGTACCACAAACATGTATAGGTATCTTTTCTGACTGATCCCCACAGTTTTACTCCCATACAATTTCCCAGGTTACCTACGTTACGATGATCACGTGGTAGTGTTCTAAAAAACAAAGTAACAAAAAGTCTTCTCGCTCGTTCCCTTCTTACTCCCATATTAAAAATACTAGTCCATAATGACTCAACAACCCAACCTCAAATTAGATAAATAATAAAAATATGCATGCGATTTTTCGATTCAAACCACAACCAATAAAAGTTGTTGAGTCGCATTGAAAAGTTTATACTAAAATACTAAAAATAACCTTAGGTAGAAACTAGGATCATCGCGAAACAGCAGATATCAGCAGGTATAATTTTCTAACGAGTCTCTGACTGATAATTACTTGGTATTTCTATTTATTTATTTACTTAGTCTTTCAATCAATGCCAAAGTTAGATTTGTTTTTTGCGGAAGAATTTAGAAAATATTTTTATTATATTGAAACTGGTTTAAAATATGCAAAAATACTCCTATTAAAACACAGATGTTTGAATATTTAAAGATATGGACATGAAGCCAGTTTTTAATGTTTCAACTTTAGGTTCTCACTAACAAGAACGAAATATAATGAATAATAGAAGATAAATAAATTTTAATTGCCTACGTCGATAGTTAGTTATATATACCTATGTCACTGATATATCGTAACGTTAGTTTATAATCCAACTTGTAAGATTTTTAACTGTCGACAGAATATGAACTATAGAAACTCAATTTAACGCATATATTTTCGTTAGTTCATGATCTATCCATAGCAAAACCGTCAAATTGTAAACTTACAAATTGAGCACGGATTGGTTTAATCTCTTATCTTGCGCTTTGATGTGCTTTGAGTGTTGTTATTGCAATTTAAAAAAATCTAACCACTTCGTTTCGTTCCCAATGTGACGGTTTGCTATGGACAGATTATGAACTAAAGAAAACTTATTACATTGTAAAATTGTAAGTAAATGTTTTGTACAGTTCACAATTTTTTGTCATTTTATAATCGTACAAGTTAGTTTATAAACCAACGGCGCTTACGATTTTCCGGCGACATATACAAAGGTGGAAAATTTAACTAACTGTTAACGCTTTGCGTACTTGTAATACAAAAATAACATTAGGTATCATATATTTATAATCTTATATATAAAATTCTCGTGTCACAGTGTTCGTTCGCGTACTCCTCCGAAACGGCTCGACCTTTTCTCATGAAATTTTGTGAGCATATTGAGTAGGTCTGAGAATCGGCTAACGTCTATTTTTCATCCCGAAATTCCCGCGGGAACGGGTACCGTGGTTGAACTCCTCTGAAACGGCTCGACCGATTCTCATGAAATTTTGTGTACATATTGGGTAGGTCTGAGAATCGGACAACATCTATTTTTTATCCCGAAATTCCCGCGGGAACGGGTACAACGCGAGTGAAACCGCGAGGCGCAGCTAGTATCTATATAAAAAAAAAACAAATAATAACTACTTAGGTAGTTTTTGAATAATTAGATGTAGTAAAAAGTCCAACAACCAAATAAATCTTGATTGGGCAAGCACCCATCTAATTATTTATTAAATGTATTAGTGCAGATTAAAAAAAAAGGTTAGGAAAATAATAAAAAAAATATCATCTACTTTTTGCTGAAGCATGTCTGTTAGGTATATTAAGCAGCTAACGTACAGAAAGAAGTAACAATAATTATCTTTAGGAACTATACGATCAAATATATGTATTAAGCCGGCTCTACACATAGGCCAACGCGTTGGCAAGCGCGCTGGCTGAGCCACTGGCCCAATGTGTAGTGCGGGCGTTGGCGCACTGGCGGTAGGTATTTGAACGTTGGCTGGCGCTTGCGAGCTTGCCGCGCGGTGTCGGCAACATCAAAGGAAACTTGTCGCAAGCTTGGCGAACCATCCACACATAGGCCACACATTTTACCTTGTTCTGTTTCGATGTATTGATAACATCCACCACCTTCTTTTTTGTCATTTCTTTTTTATTACCCTTTTCTTGTACACATTTACAAAGTAATTATAAGCTGTGAATAAATATACAGCTGCAGCTGTTAGCGACTCAACATCCATTTTGAATCCGTCCGCACATTGGCCCGAACCAAACCATACTGAACAACCTTCCAATGTGTGGATTACTCACAAGTGCGTTGGCAAGCGCACCGCCAGCGCATTGGTGAATGCGCTGGCCTATGTGTAGAGCCGGCTTTAGAAATATTTACTGTATTTTATTTAACTTTAAAATAAGCTGTCAATCAATGATTAATTTCACTTTATTTTTGGTTGACTTGACAATCACATTTCATGTACCTACTCCCTACTTAATATTTAGGTACATGAAATGTTATTGTCAAGCGTATATGATTTTTTTTTTACTTTGATTTTTAACAATGAAAAATTGATCTATGGAGACCTTTGCTTAACAATGGGTAACAATGGGTAAATAAACAGTAGAATAAAAGAAAAGATAAAACCACATTTAAGTCGAGACCCCAATTAAACCGAATTAAAAAAGTAATCTACTTCACTACATAGTATAAAACAAAGTCGCTACTTTTGTCTGTTTGTTTGTCTGTATGCTTAAATCTTTAAAATTACGCAACGGATTTTGATGCGGTTTTTTGTAATAGGTAGAGTGATTCAAGAGGAAGGTTTATATGTATAAAAATTCCCGAAATTCCCACGGGAACGGGTACAACGCGGGTAAAACCGCGGGGCGCTGCTAGTCTACTATATAAAAATAAGTCGGGTTTTCCTCCCTGACGCTATAACTCTAGAACGCACGAACCGATTTCCACGGTTTTGCATTCGTTGGAAAGGTCTCGGGCTCCGTGAGGTTTATAGGGAATAAAAATCTCATAATTCCCACGGGAACGGGGGCGCTGCGGGTGAAACCGCGGGGCACAGCTAGTCGTTATTAAAATCTAATTTGAAGCACTTTAGAAGTTGGTAGGTGATTATCCTAAACAAGTTTTGAACAAAGGATGAAATCTTGGCCAACAAGCCCTGACCGAGTATCGTATGTTTATGTTCATATTACCACAACCACATTACTGTAATCGCGCATTACTCTTGAGCATAATGTCACGTGCATCTTATCAACTAGGAACTAGAAATATTCAGCTAATTGACCGGAAAATGCATATAAATTCGTAGGCGTACGAGAGATGATCCTTGAAGATTAGTATTAGGTACTAGAGATAATTGGAAGTTAAGTATATAAGCAGAAAGTATGTTTAATTTAATATTTTGGTTTTGAATTTCTTCTCTGAAACTTTTTTACGTAGTTAAGTCACATTAGGCTAAAATCTAAATCCTGGACCAAACGCCCAATATCTAGTTATGAATTTTATATTTATAAATCTCAGGGTCTTAATTAACCCACGAGTTCAATAATTTAAAAAAACATTTTAGGACTTTTTGTTTTAGTGACGCAGTTAAAAAAACACATGATATGATAATTAATTGGACTCAGATAAAAAACCCATACCTGTTACAGGGGATATAGGTAGATTTGGTACAAATGCGTAAGTTATGAAGACTTTGAATACGTTGCAGTGCAGGAAACCTCTGTAGGCACTTTCTCCTGCGCACTTCTCGATGGAGTTCTTTCCAGTTTTGTAAGTACTATCATCGTCGTATATAAGTTATTGTACCTCTCTTGTTTTTAAAAACAAATACATTTGGTACAATACGTTAAGAAACACGTGGCCAATGATATAATCCCTCTAATTAGCGATCTGTGAGTAAATAAGTCTATCATCTTATAGCGGGATGGGACGGTGCAATGATAAAAACTGACCTCTAGTCGTCGAGATAAATTTAAATTATATTACTTAAGTAAGTACTATAACTACCTATCTACTTACTTAACTTCTTTGAAATAACAAAATAGCAACTTAAAACACTTCAGTAAAAACATCTGGGACTGCAATAATATATGAAAATAATTAATGAACACAACAGTAGCAGAGTTACATAGCAGACATATTTCAAAACACACAAAACTAACTTTTAAATATAAAATCCCACGAATAACAATTATATCAAAATCCAACTTTGTGCCTAAGAGAAACACACTTAGGTATAGGTAGGTAGCAATACACAAACACAGCAAATATTTTATATTAATAATCTTTCTAAGTAAAAAGTCAATGGTCGCTTATTTGTGAGTATTAACGAAAAATTCAAACACGATATCTCCTAAATGAATCGGGTGTCCGATTCATTTAGGAGATATCGTGTTTGAATCGGTAGAATATAATTACCTTAACCTTCTAAGCTCAAAGTAGACCCGTCGGCAAATTAGATGAAATTATTTATTTTACCATGAACCTGCCACATTCAAGTTCAGTCGTAAATAGACCTCAAGACCTATCGTCTGTTACAGGGTTAACTTTTATTTTGAAACAATATATTTCAATTGTAGTTAAATAATTACATACCATTTTAAAAGTACATATTATTCTAGCTTTTGGTATATAAAAAAAATAGCAATAGGTTTACAAATCTTATAATAGAGTTTAAAAGTCATATGAGTTAAGACGTCACGTTACTCACGTGGAATAAGAATAAGAATAAGAATAAGAATAAGAATTTTTATTTGTTAAACATGAGTATTGTAAAGGTGGTAAATAACATTATAGTAAAGTATCTTCATGTTCTGCCTGAAGATCAGGCGTACAAATATTATGTATGCTTAAAATTATAACATTTCAATCATATAATAATTAAACATTAAAAACAAGTATTATTAAACTTTATAATAAAAAACAAAATTAAAACTATAGAAATATCTAAAAATGGAAAGTAGGAACAAATCAATCAATTTACAATCAGTTATTTCAATTAAATTTATCTTCGAGGAAAGAATGAAGATCATAATATGCTTTATCAAGTAATAAATTTGTTAATTTTCTTTTAAATGCCTTCAAATCTAGTTCTTTTAAATATTTCGGTAATTTATTATAAATTTTAGGAGCTGTACAAAAAATGCTTTTGTTCATTAAAGCTGTGTTGGATGGACGGATACATATGTGATCTTTATTTCTTAAATTTCTAGTGGTTGTATTAGATACACGTGAGAATAATTTTGCGTTCGATTTTACGAAAATAGCAACTTCTAATATGTATAATGAGGTAAGAGTAAGAATTCTATGTTGTTTAAAATATGGTACACAACTATCTGTAATGTGCAGACCAAACATAGCTCTCACACATTGTTTTTGCATTTTAAAAATAGCTAATTTTCCAGTGGAGTTGCCCCAAAATATGATACCATATCTTAATTTGGAAGCGACAATTCCATGATAAGCAGTCAACAACGCAGTAATACTGACCAAGTTACTTAATTTATATAATGCATATGCTGAGCTACTTATTTTTTTGCATAAATCTTCAATATGAGCTTTCCAATTCAATGCGTTATCTATATGAAGACCTAGAAATTTAGCAGTTGTAGTATTTTGTATTGTTATATCTTTATATTGTATATTAAAGTTTGGTAAATTATTATTTACTCTTTGGTTAAAATGTATTATTTGTGTTTTCGATAGATTAATTCTTAAGTTATTGTTATTAAGCCATGAAATTAAAGAGATTAAGGCGTCATTTATGTCTGATTCGTAATTAGTAAAATATTTACACTCTATTATTAGTGTACAATCATCTGCAAAAAGAGAAATTGGGAATTTTAAAGCTTTGGCGAGATCATTTATGTAAATTAAAAATAATAATGGACCTAATACACTTCCCTGGGGTACACCATAGGAAATTTTACCCTTTTTGGATATAAAAAATTCTAGTTTTTTTGTTTTGATGTTTATTTTTGTTATAACTGTTTTTTGGTATCTATCAGAGAGATATGACTCTAGTAATTGTAAGATATTACCTCGAATTCCATATACTTCACACTTTTTAATTAATATTTTATGCACAACATAGTTGAAAGCTTGTGTCATGTCGCACAATAAGGAACACACTGGATTTCGCCTGTCCATATTTGACATCACAAATTGTAAAAAGTCAAAAATTGCTAAATTAATAGATTTATTTTTTCTGAAACCTTTCTGCTCATCACAAAGTATAGAGTTTACTTCTAAATATTGATATATTTCTTTATATAAATATTTTTCAAATATTTTGGAAAAAATTGAAATTAGTGCTATTGGCCTATAATTGTTCATTAATTCATGGTTGCCTTTTTTATGTAACGGTTGAATGACTGTGATCTTTAATTTAGCTGGAAATATACCTGACTCTATGCACATATTTAAAATATGACTTAGATGTTTACTAATAATAGGTCCTACTTCTTTAACTATTTTAGTTGCAATGCCGTCGTCTCCTACACTTTTAGTATTTTTTAATGTTTTAATTATATTATATATATCCAATGGTGAACATGGAGCCATATACATAGATTTTAGGTTCGGTGCTATATTTGAAGTAACTCTAGTCCCAACATCTGGTGTTGGTGAAATTTTATCTATAAAATGTTTATTAAAATGGTTTGAGATCGTTTTTGGTTCTGTTATATTATTATTGTTAACTAAAATTCTATCGATAAAATTTTGTGGTACATTTAATTTAGATTCATTTATTATATTCCATGTGGATTTAGCTTTATTGTCAGAATTATTTATTTTATGGTTATTTTGTGCCCGTTGAGTGAGTGATATTATTTTTTTGAGTAGTTTACTATATTTTATATATTTTGCCTTATTCTGTCTAGTTGGGTTACGCCTATAATACCATAGTAAATAACGTTTCTTTTTGCTGCACAGTTTTAAACCACGGCTAATCCATTTTGGTTTTCTATTGGTATGAACTGTTGTGAGTTTAAACGGAAAACATAAATCATAAAAAAGCTTAAATTGATCGATAAATGAATCGTAAGCATGATTTGGATTATTCGTTGTGTAAATTTCATTGAAAGTTAAATTTTGTAAACTTGCTTTAAATTTTAATATATTTTCAACAGAGTAATCTCTTTGTTTTTTTCGCCAGTATTTTAAAATGCAGGTTCTTTTGACAGGGACGTTAATAATCTGTGCTGTGTGGTCTGAAAGAGCGAATTCTAAGACTTCTGTAGTACATGTTTTTTTAAAATTATGTGCGATATTATCTATGCAAGTCTGGCTAGCAATTCTTGTAGGTTGTTTAATTGCTAATATCATGTTAAATCGCAGTAATAAGCATTCAAGATCAAGAGACAAGTTATTGTTCTTATTAACGTCAATATTAAAATCTCCTGTTACTATAATATTCTTGTATTTACTTTTATTTATCTCTAATAATACTAGTTCAAATTTAGAAAAAAACGTATTTAGATTATCATGTTTTGGTACTCTATATATACAAACGACAACTATATTATAATGTATTAGTTCTATTGCACAACATTCAAAAATACCAGGTACAGAAAAATTTGCTATATCTAACAATTCCCTAAAATTATGACCAGATCTAACTAGAATACAGGAACCTCCTCTTTTACTATTAGTCCGCGAAAAACAAGCAGCTAAATTATAATTTGGTAAATGTAAATTATTTTCATAACCCATTTTCATAAAATGCTCTGTTAAACAAACTACATCTACAGTTTTATTATTATCTTCTAACTCTTTTAAACTTATTGACAATACATCAGACTTACTTAATAGCCCAGCTATATTTTGATGTAAAACACAAAGTCTCTTAGTCTCGAAATAAATTATTTGCTGAAGCGTCTACAGTATTATTGGAAGTATTATATAACGTTTCTACAGGATCATAATTTTTGCCTATCCAATGAATATAGTCATACACATCGTTCATAATAATTTGCATACCATTTTTGTTGATTCTACCTGAATATTTATTGAAATGTTTTGTATTGTATGATATATTTTTATTAGAATCAATCAAGTAAGCATGTTCGTTAGTATGAATATCAAGGTAGAGCATATTATTGAAGTTTTCAACTCTCCAGTTAAACATTTCGCTATAATCTCCAAGTTTGAATGTCGGAGAACAGATAATTACATTAGTATGCATAGTATGACTCAGCATGGATCTTATATCTACTATAAGCTGAAAATAATTTTGCGTTGTCTTGAAATCTTCTTCGCCAATAAAAATAATGCAAAAATCATTTAATGTAAAGTTTTTTACTTTCTCCGTTATATTTTCTAGCATATTTCGTAAATTCGCGTTTGGTGATAGAAATCTACATATCTCAAATTTTTCAGTCTCAAAAGTATTTTCAGCTATTTCTAAAGTTTTACTATATTTGTCATTGCTTATAATATATAGCTTATTCTTCTTTTTAGGCAAATTTAGATTTAGCGTTTCTGCTTGGTTCTTATATTGTTCCGTATTGTATATTTGCACATCATTATTGGTAGTTCCTTTTGTCCGTTTACATTCAGTATCAGTATTCCGTTTCACTTTATCCTTTTTGTTTTTAGAATTTCGCTTTAATATTGGTGAAGCGATATTATTTGTATTCGTGTCTTCATTACTTAAATCCTGTAAAGTATTTATCTTTTTTTCTTGTTCAGTAATTATTTGCTTTAATGACGTGTTTTCCTTAGTAATTTTTATAATTTCTTTATCAGCCGTGTGCAATTTTAGTTTCAGGGTCTCGATTTCAGTTCTGAGATCATTGATGAATGAGGCTTCACTATTTTGAATCGCGCTTTGCATACTCAGTGTTGATAAATCAAAGTTAGGCGAGTCGTACATTGTTGAGTGTAGTACAACATTATCGGTCAAACTTAGTGCTGAAACGGACCTCTTTAGTGGTTTTCGCACTGTTATATTCATATTATTATGATCCATTTTGGCAAAAAAAAAATAAAAAAAAAATATCGTATTCAAATAGTTTCTATCATTGATGCTCTGGTGTCCTCATTGAAATATAGGCTTCTTACAAATATTTATCTCTAAAAATAACTGCTCAGCTAGGTGGGGTTCGAACTCGGTGTCAAAGCGATCTAGTCGTGATGATACTGTGCGTCGGTGCCACTGAGCTATGACTCAGTGACTATACTGGTTGAAATTAATAGACAGTTTTATCACGTCATAAACCGTTAAGAGACGCGCCTTTTTTGAAGTTGTTTTAAAACTTTTCACTAACTGTCTTTTTCTTTTTGAATTGTTTATTTTATTAATTGTAGTGGTTCACCTTATTTAAATATACATACACAGTTATTAATCACTTAGAATTATAGTTTTGCTCATGTATTTCAATGTTTAGACGCTTTGTTATTGTTTTATTTCAATTAAATTTGTTAGTTTATGCACTTTTACAAAAAACACTTTAATGTCAAGTATACTGAATTTTATCACTGGATAACATTTGTACTCCACTATATAACTTTAATAACTTGTTTTATCACCTTTTTAAACCTATCTATTGAGTTTACTAATTAATTTACAATTAAATACGGAGCGTAATTACTTCGTGGCAGTGGCGCCACCACCATCCAATCCATAATCCAGTGGAGTACATTGATCCTGGCTTACATTCACTGCCTTTTATTTATCTACTTTTGATTGTATCTATGTGTATGAAACAGCAACAAATACACTTAAGTATGTCTAATACCTTTCTTTACAGACGTTTTTTCTTTAATATTCCGTTTCTACTTCGTTATTACTCTTATTCTGGAGAGTATTTTTCCCTTTTTACTTTTTTATCACTAATTCTGGAGTTTGCACCACAGACAGACAAGTCAAATAAAACTTTCGAAACACTAAAAGGTAAAGATAAAGAATTGTAATTAGGTCCCGCCGCGAGTCGCGTAGGATTCGGGATGTGGGTGACCAACTTTATTATCAAACGAGAACATAATACCGTAATAGTCAATAATGATAGGACGCCGTGCGTTGTGACCTTAAAGTATTGTACAGTCAGCCTCTGCATTGCTTCAAATAAAATCTTTGTATACGCTGGCTACTGACAATAAGCCTTTTGGTCGGTCACCTATATAGGTAAAATTGGAAAATGTGAAATTGCACCAAGTGCAGATTATTATAAAAGTAGATAGTTAAGAATAAAAACCAAAAAGGTCACGTCAAAACTGGCAGGTACAGAATTATTAGTTTAACCGCAGTGAAAAAAAATACTGAAATTGAAATCTGAAACACGGATAAAATTATTGTTGTAGTTGTTATGCCGAAATACTACATTTGTTTTAAGTAGGTACAACACAGCAAATTTTTATCTACTTAGTTTTAAAATAGTATTGAACTAAAAAGATGCAGGTTTAGACTTTTTACCCTGACTGTACATAATATCCTACTCCACTATCCATATTCATAAACGACATTGACACACTGATCATTTTCCTGTATTTCATTGTTAAAACAGTTATTTTCTATTTTATTCATAATTATCTCGTTATATTCATGTTGAGTTTTAATATTCCTTTTTTTTTGTTATAAACAATTAAAAAGATAATAACTATAGGTATATAATTTTATAACTAAGTACGCAATTTTAAACATAAATGTTAAAATGTTATTTGTGTTGAAAAATAAATCTTCTTATATATAAAATTCTCGTGTCACAGTGTTCGTTCGCGTACTCCTCCGAAACGGCTCGACCGATTCTCATGAAATTTTGTGAGCATATTGAGTAGGTCTGAGAATCGGCCAACATCTATTTTTTATCCCGAAATTCCCGCGGGAACGGGTACAACGCGGGTGAAACCGCGGGGCCCAGCTAGTTATAAATAATATTATGATTACATAGAAACGGCCAAATTAGACAACGTACTTACCTTCTACTTATTATTATTATTTATTAAATTATTTTGGTTGGAGGTTACTATGATTGAAAAGGTAAATGTCGTATACGTATTTTAGTAAATTAGACTATTACAAGGCAGTATTATAAAATAAAATAAAACAGCCATTTTGCATTATTAAATACAATGTTACGCAATATGGCGTATGTGTAAAAATTGCAATTCAAACGGACCGGTGGTAGGTTCCAGACTCTGGAAGCCGGGGAAGATGGTCTTCAAGACTCAATTTCAGACTGACTGAGAGAGGGACTTCGAAACTCAAAATAAACTGCAACCTGTGACTAATGAATTGAAAATAATATATCAGCCAACAACCATGACTTCATCACTACATAGTATAAAATAAAGTCGTCTCTGTTTCGTGTCTGTTTGTCTGTATGCTTAAATTTTTAAAATTACGCAACGGATTTTGATGCGGTTTTTTGTAATAGGTAGAGTGATTTAAGAGGAAGGTTTTTATGTAAAAAAAATCCCGAAATTCCTACGGGAACGGGCACAACGCGGGTATATGTAACCCAAGGTATGAAAAACATGCCTAAAAAAATTGGTTATTGGCGTGCGCTACTAAATCTATTGATGATACACAAAAACAATGTTGTACACAATCAAAGTACATATCATTGCGAACAAATAAGTTAACGAGGGCATATGTCTAACTATTATAGTTAAGCCACAATAACCGTTTTTAGTTAAAATTAATTAGTTAAAAAAGGAGTGTAATTTTAAGTTGATGATATTCATATGATGATATGAATCTACATCAAAATAAATGGCTCTACAATCAAGGTTAATTATGTTTCTTTGTATACCTCTTTAAATTATTAAAATCGGACAGTTAGTTTCAGAGTTATGATGAGAAATATCACTATCACTACATAGTATAAAATAAAGTCGTCTCTGTTTCGTGTCTGTTTGTCTGTTTGTCTGTATGCTTAAATCATTAAAATTACGCAACGGATTTTGATGCGGTTTTTTGTAATAGGTAGAGTGATTCAAGAGGAAGGTTTTTATGTAAAAAAATTCCCGAAATTCCCACGGGAACGGGCACAACGCGGATAAAACCGCGGGGCGCTGCTTACAAAATAATAATGCTCGATGGCGGGTCTCTTATGGCTACTTACTGTTTCGTGCGGTCAAAGCGCGCGGGGATATACCTACCTACGAACTACGAACGACGAAGACGCGCTATGTAGGTATTATCCCGAATTCTTCCTCACATGAAATCTTGATTGTGTATATGTTACGGCTAATACCCGAAGTGCGGCTACACCTAGTTCTAACCGGCTAAAACTAGGTGTAGCCGCACTTCGGGTATTAGCCGTATGTCATTTTAATGAAAAGAGAGAGTTTAAACATGAAAAAAAAACCCTAACCTACCGAATTACTTACTATTCGGTAGGTTAGGGTTATTTTTTTTCATGTTTAAACTCTCTCTTTTCATTAAAATGACATATATATGCACCTAGTTCTAACCGGCTAAAACTAGGTGTAGCCGCACTTCGGGTATTAGCCGTAACATATACATATATACTCGCGCGAGACATGTAATATTTTACTACCGCACTTTAGCTAACAAATGGTTTGTCCCTTTCCGACATACGCTATTTGCCAAAGAGCGAAAGAGACAAAACACTTTAAAGCAGTGTTTAAGTTAAAGTGCGTTTATGAATAAGTGTAGGGCCACATCTGCGGAACGTACGGCGCCGAACCTTCCGCTAAATACGCTCGTAGTGTATTTCAAGTTATCTATGACACATCAGTACGCGGCGTAATTTCGACTGATGTGTCATAGAGCGGAAGGTTCGGCGCCGTACGTTCCGCAGATGTGGCCCTACACTAAGGCGGTTTATGTAAAATAATTTATCTCTAGTTTGTTCTATATTCAAAATGGAAGACGTCCTCAATGGGTATGGGAAAGGAATCCAGTTTGGAACCTATATTTATAGCCAACTACAGCGAAGCCTAAAAGTTAGTTATCTGTCTCATTACTAAACATTAACTTTTAGGTAAGTTATTGATTTACTTACCTATAATTAGGTACAGTGCTATCATTAAGTTGTTACATGATAGAATACGTAGAACACTCAAGGGTACGTAGTTTATTGACAGTATTACGCCCGTACTCAGTCAGAGACGTCAAAGCTTCTTTAGTGGAGATTTGATGAGTGATTTTGACGTTTAATGTTTTAAAAGCGGCCAAGTGCGCGTCGGACTCGCCCATGAAGGGTTCCGTCGCAGCAAATAACATAATATAAAACTTCTTCTTGTAGTTAGAAAATTTGAGTTGATTGAATGAAAGGTAAACTGTGGTTTCCGATTTATGACGTATTAAAAAAACTACTTACTAGATCTCGTTCAAACAAATTTTCTTTGAAAGTTTACATGTTTATGTACATCATATATTTTTAGTTTTATCGGTCTCTTATTTTAGAAGTTACACGGGGGGACACATTTTACCACTTTGAAAGTGTCTCTCGCGCAAACTATTCAGTTCAGAAAAAAATGATATCAGAAACCTCAATATCATTATTGAAGACCTATCCATAGAACGGCCACACGGGTTTGATGAAAAAAAAATTGAGTTTCAGTTTTCAGTATGGGAACCACCAAAATTTATTGTTTTTTTTTCTATTTTTGTGTGAAAATAATGCAGTTCAAGAATACATCTACTAACCAAGTTTTATAGTTTCGGAAAAAAATTGCTGTTACGTACGGACGGACAGACAGACAGACATGTCGAATCTATAAGGGTTCCGTTTTTTGCCACGTTTTTTGCTACCAGTTCCGTAGCCAAATGGCGTGGCGTCGAGAACGGCTGGGCCAATTTAGCTGATTTTGGTTTTGAAATGTGCGTCGTAATCCAGGGGACGAATGGTTTAAACAGCAAGCAGTGACAGAAATGAGGGAGAAACCTCTGGGCACAGCTAGTCTATATATATAAAAATGAAACCCGTTTTCCTTGGTCGCGGCATCACGCGTGAATGGCTGGACCGATTTCCACGGTTTTGCATTCGTTGGAAAGGTCTCGGGCTCCGTGAGGTTTATAGGGAATAAAAATCAAAATTCCCACGGGAACGGGGGCGCTGCGGGTGAAACCGCGGGGCACAGCTAGTACTTTATAAATATTAGAGATAAGTTTAAAACACCTTCTACCATGGGGGTACATGCCCCCCTAAAAGATTAATTAATAACAGAGTACCACAAAATCGGTTAGTTTCGCTATGCTCGATTCCCGCTATGCACTGATCATAAAATACCTACCAAAAAGTGCCGCTTTGCTCTGAATTTCTCAGTGCTACCTTTAACAATGGAAGGTACAATTCGAAAGAAAAGTGTTACTAAAGTATACTCTTAAAGCTAGCCTGAGACTGCATAGTTTGAGGAAAATTGTTTTGGTAAATAAAAATCTACTTTAAATTTAAGAATTGCGTATATTTCGATTAAAAATATAAAAACGCTATGAAACATAAATCAACTCAAAATCATGAGATTAAAACTAGCCAAGAAAATATATATTTTCAGATTCCAAAGTTAAACTTCCACTGCATTTAAGATCACTTCTTTTATTTACACATTGCCAGACAACAGTTCTTTTATTTTGTCTTACAAAATGGTAATTGTGTCCGGTATATAACAAGGTCTTTCCACCACGTCTACTATCAATTATTGTATAATTTTTAACCGGAACACGGGAAGAACTTGCGTCCGACATGATTGCAGACGTACTAACGAACTAGCCTAATTACGCTTATCAGTAAAATAAAGATGCACCAAAACCGCAATCCTGGTTCAAATTCCCGGAAGAGGTAACCCAAAAAACTCGTTGTTTTGGTGTTGACGGTTTAAGCTATGTGTTCGAATACTGTTTACTAGTTATAGTTAGTGAAACTAGTAAGAGAGTATTTATTTAAATTTTTATTTATTTAAACATAAGTATTTTCCTTTCGACAGTCCAAGAATCTGATTCCGTGCATAGCGGCACTTTTTGTTAGGTATTTTATGATCAGTGCATAGCGGGAATCGAGCATAGCGAAACTAACCGCACAAAATAACTAACCTACGTACCTAATTATTTCGTATTTTATGTTATTGAGCTACAAAAAAATAATATTATAAATAATGACTAAATGAGTGACTATTCTATTTGGTGTAGAAAAACGAGTAGGTAGGTACCCAAGTAACATTTAAGCGGAAAAATATTATATATACGAGCGCATTACCAGCTATAAGCTTAATAAATGATGTACAACAGTGTAATAATATGTTTAGGACTGTACTAAAGCATAACTGTACAACTGTATACAGTATAGCTGATTAACGGCTGTATAGCGCCTAAATTTGTACCTTCAGCTTTTAAATAGCATTAGAAAACGCTAAAATACAGACAGTGGCGTAAAGAACTGCGTTCAGCAACTATATACGACAATAACTGTATATTGCTCTCAAATTATACTTTTGTATAACCTACTTCTGTACAAGAGCATTAAATATTGTTATAGCCTGAGTATTGGTGTAAAATTACTCTATTGTTCAGCCTTCAAGTTAAGCTTGATAATAGCTGTACAACGGAAATCTAGGATACTCTTAGCAAGCAATTCCCTTTATAATAGTGTAATACAATTCTATCTCATGTAGAAGAGTTTAGATTTACTCCTTTTTAAAGCCTTATGCGATTGGCGTACATTTTTCCCTTTTTACAGTTATTCGTGTTTTAGAAGATTAAAGAGTGTTGGCATACGCAATTATCCAGCTTATCGATTATTTTGAAACTAATATAGCTTAAAATCAACCTATTTATTGGATAAAAAAATATAAAAATAGACTTATTTTTAGTATTTCTACTTTTTTAGAGCCTAATAGTTATATTATTATACTTATCAAAAAAATCTAAACTAGAAAAAAGATACGAGTATAAATGCCATCAACAAGGAATCGTATTGTTTTATCGAAAATATTGGAACACTTTTGATAAAACAATCCGATTCCTTGCTCACCGCCTTACGGGCCTTGGTTGGGGTCATAATGAGGTTTTCTATATTTTAAACTGAACCCTAATTAACTGTATTAATGAATATGACTAAGACTTTAAGACAGCTTCTACGGTACTTAAATACTAATGTACAGACAATATTACTCTTTAGGCTGAGATACGTTCTCAAATAACGACTCTGTTATGCAAAAAGCTGCATTAAGGGGTACTAGAAGAGCAAGAGCTGTATAAACTAAGGACGCCATTTTATCATAACCTATTAATTGCATTCCAAATTTACAAGATAATTTTTTGTTTATTTTTGAAATTTCAGTACAAATTTACAAAGGATTTTAACTGTATAGTACACACAATTACGTTTACTATCAATAGATCAGTCTAGGTTACTCATAAAACTGTTTTTAAATTTGATCACATATTTGTTGTTACAGAAAAAATGTATGTATATTCCATAAAACGAAGGGGCGTGAGTTTTGAGCTTAAAACTAGTATACATATTCACATAAAAATATCAGCCGCAAGCATAGCAACAACGATAAACAGGAAAGAGTACTAAGTACCACTTAGTTATTAATATATTTTTTTTACTTATACTTCACATATGGTCTCTGCCTTGGCACATAGTAAATTAAGAAATAAAATGGAGAATGAATTCAACCACGAACACAATTATAATATATTTATTCTTCTATTAAGATTTTCACAAGCCTGAGTCGGTATAAAAGAATAAAAAGGAAAATTAGAGAATGGAAGCTGTATAAAAGTATCTAAATAGTATCTTAGCCAGCTAATAGTACAGCTATTATGAAGCTATTATACAGCTAAATCTACACTTAAAGCTGTATAATTTTGGGGCCCATTTCAGAGTTATAAGGGCTGTATAGCTTGCTATACAGTCTTTATACAGCACGTTTAACAGTCTGTAGTAAACAAATAGTCCATAATACAGCTTTTATACAATATAAAATGTTACTTGGGTATTTATATGGATATTTTTTATGATACCTACCTAAGGATACATAAAATATATAAGTATAATTTAGTCAGTCGCTTTAATATAATTAATCGTGACGAATCACGTGGGAACTAAATTATTTAAAACATTGTAGGTACATATTATAATCATTAAATTTTAATGACATGGAATTATTAACCTATTTTAGCAGTTTTTCCTATAAATGTAGATAATATTATTTAGATGCTATTTTGCGGTTACGCCTGTGTTTATCACATCATGACTGTAATTTACCTAAATGAATGATAAATCATAATATCATATCTATCTACGCTAATGTCTTCGTTATTACAGTTAATTTGTGCAGTTAACGACAGAACTAGAAGACATAATCACCAATTGCTTGAATATTTTAGTAGTTTTTTAATAGATATATTAAAAAACTACCTATTAGATATGAATACCTTTTAATTGTTTTCATGTGATAAAAAACTTTGTTAAAATGAACAAAGACAAAATTAAAAAAATAATAATTTAAAAAGGCACTTAATTTTACGCAGCAATTTGCCTTCAATTAGTCCTAGGTCGCTAACCCTAGGAGTCAGATTGCCAAAATTGTGTACAAAATATAGCTTCCGAAAATTTATTCAATGCACCTATGATTGTAAAAAGTTCAAGGCTTTAAAAACTTCCTATACAAGCGAATATGCTTTAATAAAACTAATATTGAATTAGTATATTCAAAACAAAACGTGTTTTCCAAAATATTTATTTATCTAGTTAAGTCGGTATATTTCGTCATAAGATAATTCTGATCTATTTAATTGCCCTGTTGATGTATCGCAAACAAATTCGTTAGCCATCTGCGGTTAGAAATCTATTAATAGCGTATAGTAAACGTTATTTAACATTAGTTTAAATTGACGGTCCTTGAAGGTGAATCATATCATAAGGCTTAATTTTGGCGTTTTATTTTTGCCAATCATTTAACCAGCTAATTCAGAGATATCCTACTAATATTATAAATGCGAAAGTTTGTGAGGATGGATGTATGGATGTATGTTTGTTGCTCTTTCACGCAAAAACTACTGAACGGATTTAGATGAAACTTTACAGTAATATAGGTAACACAGAATCAGAATAACACATGGGATACATTTTATCCCGAAATTCCCGCGGGTAACACCGCGGGGCGCGGCTAGTATGATTATATGCAAACTAATCAAAAGCTGGATATTTGCTACTTATACTGGGTAGGTATTATTTAAAAAATTATACTTGGGCCAATTATACTTCGGTCAAACGGTATCGCAAACTTCTGCTTTTGTTTTGGTTTTCCATTCAAATATGAGTGTACCGTGGGAAGTGAAATGTAGCTAGGTATCTATTACGAAAATATACTTAATTATTCGACACAGTGGAATGTAAGAGCGCTTACTGTGGCGGGGGCTGCGGGTTCGATTCGCGCCCAGAGCCAACAATATGTGCATAATGTGACATTAATTATGTCAAACTTGATTATATTACTAGCTGTGCCCTGCGGTTTCACCCGAATTTATTTAGTCAATGCTTACCGTTTAAACCTTCCCTGGAGTTTCATGAATATTTCAAATTCAAAATTAGCCAAATCGGTTCAGCCGTTCTCGAGTTTTAAGCAGACTAACGAACAGCAATTCATTTTTATTTATATAGATAGATAGATAGATAGACTAGGTATATTAAAGCTGCACTCGAGTGCTACACTGAAGAGCTTATATGAATTTATCTTATGTATATGAATAAATAATGTAATGGATCTGATTCAGATACTTGCCCGAGATAGAAGACCGAGAAGACTAGAAGTTACGATCGGCGATCACTGACCTTGGTTTTTTGCATTATTTATATGTCGGGGACACCTCGATAATCATCCCACTTCTGATGTCGGGGAACAGCGATATTCACCCCACTTCTGATATCGGGAATCATGTCACATCAGGATAAGCACGAGCATTATACTGTCAATCCAACATCTTAGGATTTCTAGGTCTTGATCTTGAAATAATAACTCACAGGACTTCATTACAATGACATTGCTTGTATTTTACACACGGTCATCATGGATTACAGATTACAGTTAGGATACGTCTAGATTCAATTAATTGATGGAACCTAAACGACCTCCCTACTCCCCATAGTCGTCCTGTCCACGCCATAGAATCTTTTCCTAATCCTATACTCGATTCGCAATACGATCGTGATGTCGTCAACACATCCTTCCTCCAATCTACGTTCAAATGTAATCGCCATCCAACCATCTCCATTCGTCCCATAACGTCTAATGTACGCCATCTTTACTTATCATAGACTCACTCACTCACTCACTGCCACAGACTACCAAACCAGCTCACATCCCTCTATCGAACAACTGTCATCTGTCATAGTGCGTAACACCACAGACTTAACATAGTCTATTCTCATACCACAGACTACACCACGAAGGTAGAACTCACGTCACGGAATAACAACACTACCGATTCCATCAGTCAACTGAATTTACAAACTACTCTAACTTCTATAGCTTGATTATACGTCCATCTCCGACATATATAATTATCAAAACAAGACTTAACGTCGTTTTTAGGGTTCCGTACCCAAAGGGTACAAACGGGACACTATTACTGACACTTCGCTGTCCGTTCGTCCGTCTGTCACCAGGCTGTATCTCAAGAACGGTGATAGCTAGACAGTTGAAATTTTCACAGATGATGTATTTCTATTGCCGCTTAAACAACAAATATACTAAAAATAAAATAAATAAAGTACGGAACCCTCCGTGCGCGAGTTCGACTTACACTTGGCCGGTTTTTCGTTTAGACTTGAGATAAAGTCTGTCAGAAAAACGTCAAGGAAGAGTCGAATGTTATTAGAGTGGGTTCTACACTACTTGAGTGCTTAAAGATTTTCGTATAATTAAAGATGATTAAGAGAATAGATGATGACAACAAATATAGTTGCCAAGATAACATATGTAACTATACGCCAAGGTAGTGTAAAGCTCTAACTGAACTTTACTATTTTTACTAAAATCATTAAAACAGAAAGGTAGAGGAAAAATAAACAGACAGACACTCTAGATATGTTAGGTTCAGATGCCTGTGTTAGATTCACTTCTAAGACAAGGGTTACGTTAGTGACCGTACTCACACGAGTTTTTTCACTTGCTACGTATAAGTATATACCTATCTATACTACGTATATCTATCTGTTAAAATCGTAAGTTTAAAGAAAGATTCGGTTTTTCAAAAGGACACCCAGAACCCTATAAAACATCAAAATGCTAAAGGGCAGGCGGCTCAGTATACGTTATAATGTTATATTAAGTATATTTGATTGACACGGGTAGACAAGTATATAAAAAACATACAGTTTTTATAAAAGCTAATTGGAATAATTTTGATTCTAATTATAATTACTGCATAAATGACTACAATGATGATATCACTTTTTTATACAGCAAATAATATACATAGGTATCTAATTTTATTATTTGAGTAGATATTTACTATCTGAAGAATCTTTTATAGTACCTACTTACTCGAATAGATGGTAAGTATACTCGTAGAAGTCTTGGATTCTTTTTATGCGTGCTTTGCTTATCTTATTGTGCGTGAAATTCCTTGAAACTTTATCTTTTAAACGACAAAATGCGTTTACTTTGTTGAAAAATAACTTACTTTTATTTTTTTGGAAAACAAATACTTATCAATTTATATGAACTGTCTGTACATACAATTTACTCACATTTATACTTATAAATAATAACCAAGTGGTTGAATAAATTATAACATCCTAAGTACATACGATGAATCAAAATTATCTCATATTTTATAAAACCATCTGTTTCAATGCTACACGGAATAATTAACGCATCTACCGAAGTAAACTCATTCTGAAGTGAATTCACTACTTTTTTTAAATAAACATTTATATTTTTAATTATATCGTTCAGTGCTACATTTTAACGGAAACAATTCTATACAAATACCTACTTTTGTAGCACTTATATATACTATTATGCGTTATTAAAGATAGATTGCTAACAACGAGTAATACCACAAAATAAATAAAGTCTCGATGAGGAGGAGGAGGAATAAAATTCATAAAACCAAATACTGCTGATATACAAAATATTGCAACATACTGAGTTACCTAACGATTCCCTTAGATTTGGAAATTAATATGAAAAATTACCTCAATTTGGTATCTTATTAACTGAAGTAAGTTTTCAAACATTAGATGTAAAAAAATAAAGGATGGTAATAACTCTGAGTGAGATAGTAAGTATCTTTGTTTTCATTTTTATTTATTTACGGACTTTTACACAGTCAATGCATGCCATTACCCTGAACCTTAAACAACAATAAAAATTACAAACTTAAGCAACTTAACTACTTGAAATTATTAATAAACATTTGTATCAAGTGTAATAGGATTTCAATTAAGTCGTTTTATATTGAAGAACAAGAAACATGAATTCATCCTGACAAGCTTATCACAAGCTAAGTATGGAACTACCCTCTGTATACTTAGCACAACCACATGAGTAGATAAGCGACTGATTTGACAGAACCAAGGAGAGTTGTCACCCCTTCTTTATTGAGAAGTATAATTAAACACCATTATAAAGATTGTCATTCCCGCAAACCAATAATTAACAGCATCAATCGGAGCCTTGACAAGAAATAACTAGAACAATGAGGCAATCTAGATGAAAATGATTGCGTGCCTTCCCAACAATTAGCTGCATGTTGTTCTGTCGTAATCAATGCAGACACCTTTATAGGGAATTGTTTATTAACAAGTTTACACGTTTCTGTTGTACTCTAATGTAGGAACTTCGAGATTCTAGACTGTGATTAATCTTATATATAAAATTCTCGTGTCACAGTGTTCGTTCCCGTACTCCTCCGAAACGGCTTGACCGATTCTCATGAAATTTTGTGAGCATATTGAGTAGGTCTGAGAATCGGCCAACATCTATTTTTCATCCCGAAATTCCCACGGGAACGGGTACCGTGGTTGAACTCCTCTGAAACGGCTCGACCGATTCTTATAAAATTTTGTGTACATATCGGGTAGGCCTGAGAATCGGACAACATCTATTTTTCATCCCGAAATTCCCGCGGGAACGGCTACAACGCGGGTGAAACCGCGGGGCGCAGCTAGTAGTTCTATATAAAAATTCGTTTAAACCAAGGACTTTATATTGTAAATGACCTATACTTAAATTCAGTCCAAATACTGATGATGGTAGAGATATACATGCGTAGGTAACTGCGCCCTTCCTTTATTTTTGATTTTGTCTGAGCTGGACTGCCACATGTCTAGATCAGTCTTGCTATATAACTAAGGTCATAACCGGTTCCATACGAAACAAACAAAAAACGTATATCTGTGTATGATATATTTTATCGATCAAGAATGAAATCAAGAACATTTTAATAAGCTTTAAATTATGTCACGCTAACATTATAGCACTATTATAGCATAGTGTGTTTCCGTTTGTACTTAGGATTTATGATGTTACTATTAAAAATCTATTAAATGTTACTTTAATAATCTATTAAATGTTACTTTAACCACAGATAAGATAATATTTATCTCCGGAATAACCCTGAAATGCTGGCGCTAATTATAATTTCCTAATAGCCATCAATAGTTACCGAATCGAGATTACATACTTTGTTTGATATAGGTATTTAAATAAACAATAGCAAGGTTTGTTTACAAGGTTTATTTACAGAGTCACCTAATAGTAGGTACCGAAGGACTAACTTTATTTTTTTTTAAACACATACGATATATTCCGAAGAGCAAAAGAGACAAAACATAGTGTAATAGTGTTTTCGTTACACCGCGTTTATTAATAAGGCGGATAGTATTTAAGTACCTATTTGAATGAAATACAGGGTGGACAATTGGATTTGGATTGTCCACGCGCGTGGACCAGCGCGTGCAGACGCGCGGACCCCGTCGCGAGCGGGCACCCGCGCGGATTCATACAATACTTTTGTATGATACCGCTTAACGCAGTTTCAGGTCTCATGTAATACAATATGCTAATTATACTTCTTAGATTAATAATCATTAATCAATATTGAACACAAAATTCAATGCTTATTCCTATTGAGGAATATTTAAAACCTGTTCAAGATTTTTGAGAAAGATTAGTATTTATTTTATTTGTAGCTCAATTTTGAACAAATTGGTTTCTCTTATAATTTAAAAACCTAAGCAATTATTTTGATTACAAGTCTGCTCGATATGTGGCCTATTAGCTAGATAAGTACGTAGATTAATGCAATTACATGATTCTGAATATTTTCACGTGTCATCATAATTTTCGACGGTAATTTTGTGGTGGCATTGAATACCTAAATAAAACACGCTGTGGAACTATAGAACGATAATAGATAAAGTAAACATTGTAGAAGAGCGACCTACTTAATGGTTGTAAACAATCATGCACGCATCTTCCAAGTAAAAGTAGGTATCCATTTCATTTGTTATTTTTTATAAACTAACTAAAAGCAAAAAAGCATTGCTTTGCGTAAAGCCTTTACGTTGTCAAGTCAAGATGATACCCGTTAATGATACACGGCTATTAGTGTGGATCGGGCCGTATCAGATACGGCGTGTATTACACGCCGTATCTGATACGGCCCGATCCACACTAATCGCGTATCTTGATACACCTCGTATTCGATACGCGTATCACGATCGGTAGTATGGACGTATTTTGATACTGTATCACGATACTGGATCGCGATACGATACGTGATACACCGCGAACCATCTGGTTCGGTTTTTCTGCAATGATACGCGATAGCCGATACACTGACATGATACAGCATTTGATAAGTATGGACCCGGTTTTTACGAAATACGCCTTAATGATACGACATGGACAAAATGAGCGTCCATATTTATGATACAAATACTCGATACGATACGCTGATCGGGATACGTCAAGATGATACAAATGTGGACATAGCTTTAGGAACAAGTAATAGAACGCAAAACAAGTTATTAGAATAAAATTCGTATCTGTTTTTTCAAATTAATTCCTCAAATTTTCTACGCCATCGAACGACAATAGTGAGACCATATACAGTTCTTTAACCGACTACAAAAAAACTAATGCATCTTTGTGACCTGAATCTACGTCGTTTACGAACCTATTTAAAAAATTCTTTCGACATAATACAGATGTTATGCTACAGATTGTTCCTGTACTGTTCCTGATAACAGATTTAATAAAATAGTAGTTCTCTTAAAAAGCTGATTGAAAGCCCGATGGCACAGTGGTTTCTGAGAGGCGCTTACTGTGTTAGGGGTTGCGGGTTCGATTCCTGCCCGGAGCCAACAGACATAGTTATTAGCGGCGACGTCTACTTATTTTCTGCCATTCGGTTGGGGCAATTTGATGCACTGAAAGATTGGAGTTGCGATTGCGGCCCAAACGACTCCAGCGCTGATCGAGCTGATCACCTTTTCTCTGCCATTCAGACTGAAACCTTGAAAATTCACCGCAGATTTTAGGCTACTTGATCTAATTTAATAACGCAGGATATTTTAAATAGCATACGCGTTTTTTAATATTCGTTCACGTTCTATGATATCAATACATTTGTATAAGAAAACGAGGTTCCGCTTTACGGGTAGATAAGACCATTTTCCATAATGTACCTTCAGAGTAGAGACAACTCATTATTTATATAATTATCCACAATTAACGTGTTGGTTCCCAATTACAATTTATACGTCACATTAGCATGAGTATAATGTTGTGTGAACTATTGTGCCAATTATGAATTAAGCGATAATTTTAATTACATAGCAATTAGATAAGCTAAGTAGGTACTTTGTTCTGTGGGTGTAATTATGATAAACACGAGTTTGCTCATGATGTTTGGTACTAAAATCATTTTGATTTTAGTTTCTTAGTAAATATGTATTTCTTAACCCATGAAAATGATAGCATAGTTTCTCGTATTTAATCTTCTGTGTTACTGTTAGTGCGTTACTAACACATCAATAAGAATATTTAAATTTTATAAACTGAGGATGTGACCTTTGTGGGCTGACACGCCTACCTGGGCCAGTACCATAGTCCGTAACGTTAACAGTACTGTATGTTTGTTACAGAAAACAAGACAATATTAAAAGATGCTTCGGGGCTGTTCCGGTCCGGGGAGCTAACGGCCATCATGGGCCCTTCAGGGGCGGGGAAATCCACGCTACTAAACGCTTTAACGGGATTCGTGTAAGTAACCTTACCTGTCTTTATATACTACTAGCAGCGCCCCGCGGTTTTACCCGCGTTGTGCCCGTTCCCGTGGGAATTTCGGGAATTTTTTAACATAAAAACCTTCCTCTTGAATCACTCTACCTATTACAAAAAACCGCATCAAAATCCGTTGCGTAATTTTAAAGATTTAAGCATACAGACAAACAGACACGAAACAGAGTCGACTTTATTTTATACTATGTAGTGATACCTCGTTCGAGTTGGTAAGTGACCCTGGTTTCGGAGTTTATAGACCGACTAAAGGCCTCCGACCTGGTCTATCGATTCAAACAACTGGGACCGACATATTCACGTACTGTGCAAAGCACGGTAGCACTCAGACAGAAATGCCACTATCAGCTACTAATCAAAGTATCCGATCTAAGTAATCCGAGCTGCTCGTTGCTTAGCAATCGCAGTGAGCTAACATCGTTTAGTTCAATCTTAATATCATAACATCGTTTAGTTAGTGCATTCTACTACTCTGCTCTGCGCTCCTCAAGGACCTTATTATGGACATGTAATTATCCTCACTCTTAATAACTCCAGTGAGCTTAACGTCTTTGGCAGGGATCTTTTATCTAGTAATTTATTTACACCTGGAACTTAGGACTCTCATGAAATGAAGATAAAACGAGAATGATTAATAAACTGCAACCTATTAATCTTCCTTAAGAACACACGGCATCAAAGGCAAGATCCGCAGCGGGGATAGTATCTGTGACTTCAGCAGCTCAAACTCCCACGCCGCCTTGAAGGCGTACAGGAAGAAGTCCTCCTACATCCTCCAGGACGATCGACTGAACCCTCTCTTCACCGTGTCCGAACTTATGCAGTTTGCAGCCGACCTAAAACTCGGCAACACTATTTCATCAGACTTGAAGAGTTCAATGGTATGTTTTATGTTTTGTAATATGTATGTTATTACTCTAGTCCTAGCAATCTTATAAATAAAAAACCAATCCTCAGCCTAGAATCTTAAGTCTATTTTACGAAAACGATTAAACGTATTATTTTACGCCTGAGAATCTTCTTAGTTTTTATTCGGCCATCATGGTTGACGGCTGGTTGGCAAAAAATCTATCAATGTACTTATGTACTTACTTGGTATCTTTTTTGCGCTCTATTTATAAGTACTTACTACTTAATATCTATCAATAGTGATCGTTCTTACAAAAAATACGTAGCAACTTAATATACTAATACAAGTTTTTGCTGGCAAACTTCTGTAACATTTTATCCAAAATCCTCACGTAGATCTAGATATAATTTCCCCTCCCTTCATTAACTCTACTGCGCATAAACCTTTTTTTTCATCAGTGGGTACCTGTTCTATCCTATCCCACCTATAATCTGATACCTACACGTGATCTCTACTTCTACAGATAAAGGAGGTCCTCTACAAGTTGGGTATAGCCGGCACCGAGGAGACGCGCTGTTGCAACCTGTCGGGTGGCCAGCGGAAGCGGCTGTCTATAGCCGTGGAGCTCATAGACAACCCGCCGATATTGTTCCTGGATGAACCAACCACGTGAGTAGATAATAAAAAGTATTTGTATATATAACCGGATAAAAAAATACATAACACGTTCTTTACTGGCGCTGTTGAATAAAAATAATCAATTGACGCGGGTCCGTGCTACAAATAATACAAACAAAAGCTACGAGATTATAACTAAATGTCATACATTTATATTATATATTATGCAATTTTTCACCTATCGTATTCATGAAAAATCAATTTATGGTAATATGTTTATGACTCATAATAATTTGTTAATACCTTCAGTATAATGGCAATTAATCAACACGTGTTTGTATTTCAAAAATTTAGATAAAGCTTTAAATTAACTTTTTAAATTGATACTACGTGTGTTCTTGTGAACTTCCGAAGTCGCCTGCGACCACGATTTCTGCAAAGGCGTCTAACGTCGTCATTTACTTTAGTTTGTAAGAAGCTTTCATAAAGTAAAAGTCTTGTGGTCTGAAAGTTTGTGGCGTGAATTCAAATTGTGTAGTTGAAGGAAGTAAGGCTGGAACCTAAGGAACCTTTAACAAGTACTTATAATCATTAACCAAAACACTTATTTATCAATCAGATGATTCAGAATTTACTGAACGAGCTGATGCTTTTTTTTCATAACCTTTTCAGGATTTTTTTTCTTACGTCAGTTGAGACTGAAATTTTGTGTTAACATTTACTGGTGCGTAAGCGTAAGATTCTTCTTCATCCAGTGGATGGTCAACCTGACCAATCCTGGTGTCAGAGTTATTGAGCCGCCAAAGGCCTCTGACATGGCTCATGTAACGACTACTATCCGTAGAAAGTAACCGGGACCGACGGCTTAACGTGCCCTCCGAAGCGTAAGCTGAAGCCCTCAATAAGTTGTTTGTAACCGCTACAGTATGTAGATATACTTACACGTCTGCGTTGCTTCCTGAATAAATATTTACCACAGAACAATGATGATGCATCGACATCGACATGAGGTATTTGCCAATAAACACGGAAGCTAAACATACAGTCTATTATTCATTTTAGTTGTCATATTATTTAACCTGTACCATAGCAAAGTGTGTGACAAAAAGGTACTCATATTTATAAAACTGTTTAAAGTCTAGACTTATAGATGTAATAAATAATAAATATATACTATCTAATAAATATATGTATTTATTATTTACTTGCTGCGCCCCGCGGTTTTACCCGCGTTGTGCCCGTTCCCGTGGGAATTTCGGGATATTTTAGGTATATAAACCTTCCTCTTGAATAACTCGTATCTGTAAAAAAAAACTTGAGAGGTGTCAAGGGACACCCGGATGGAACGAAGTTTATTTATTATCAACAAAAATAATCGTCGCGACACCACTCTGTTCAATGCGAAATAGAAAGACGAAACGAAAATATCTGGCTTGCTTTCTATAAGAGAGAGAGAGAGAGAGAGAGACAGAGAGACAGAGAAACATGCGCACGCCAGAGAGACAGACAGAGAAACATGCGCACGCCTGCTCTGTCTCTCTCTAACGCAAAAAGTGTCGTTACAACTTTTCCGTCTAGCCTAGTCTTCGCAACGCGCGATATGGAACTTCGTTCCAAAACTGCATCAAAATCCGTTGCGTAGTTTTAAAGATCTAAGCATACATATGCTATATAGGGTCAGACAGATTAGGTATCTACTATTATGCTAGTATCTACGTATCTAATATTATGTATATATGTAATATAAGTAGAAGTATCAGTTAGTTAGATTCCATATTACAAGCTTAGAGCTTAGTTTAGGTCTGATTAACCGTGAGTGAATTCGTCTGGATATATTTATATGTTTCTTATAACCCATGGTATTTACCCACGTAGAAGCATTTGCCTTATATGGCTAGATTTACCTACTAGAGTAAGTAATAAATATAACAAACGTATCTACCACCTATAAACATAAATACCTTTGTAGGTAAACCAGTTAAATACCATTTTTACATAATTATATTGATAATTGCAATTGCAACCCAACCATTTATAGTTATTAGAAAATTGTTCGCGATCAGTGGAGCGTTGGAAAAATATACGATTTTATGCAATTAGTCGTACGTTACATTACACATACCTACATAATATTAAATTTTCCTGTAGTTACGTCATACCATCCTCATACACTTATGTATTCGCCTCCCGAGTCCCGACTATGCGAGTAAAAGCTTTGACCAGCTCATTAGCACATGTGAGAGCGTTATTGTGTCGAGGGTTGCGGTTTCGATTCCCGTCCGGAATCAACAATATGTGCAATTGCGCAGACATTGTTTTTCCGACCACGCCTGGGTGTCAATTATATGTTCATATAAAGTATTTTCGTATGTATATTTAGAAGTATCAATTAGATTACATGAAACTTACAAGCTTAGAGCTTAGTTTGGGTCTAAACCGTATTAGAATGAATCTGCGTATATTTATTTATGTATAACTGCGGGTCTCTTTCAGCTTTGCAGATATCGATGCGAACTCTACATCGGAATTTAAATATCAGGACGGGACAGATAATAATTAGGTACTTAGGTAACCTATGTTTGCGACTAGAAGCTAGATTACCGTGACCTAGACTGATAGCACTGAACGAGTAACCTTCGTCCAGCGTCCGCCGCTATCTAGAAGATGTAGGTATAGAAGAAATATATCTGATAGGAGTTTAAGAAACCGTTACCGGGAGTCTGCTCCTGCCTCCGTGACTGACAAGCATTATGTTATGTAGTCATGTATCACTAGCCACGCCCCGTTGAGTTACCCGCGTTGTGCCCGTTCCTGTGAACATTTCGGGATAAAAATATAACCTAAAACCTTCTTCTTGAATGTAGCTTTCTAATATAAAAATAATTATTTTAATCGGACTTGTAGTTCTTAAGATTAGCCCTAAAATATAAACAAAATTACGAATTTTACATCTTCATTGGCATAGATATAATGGTTGATGGGTAGATATGTTGGTTTGCTTTCGTCTCTAATGTACTGATGAATTTGTTATGTTATATTACGAGCGAATACTCCTGGTAAGGGATCACCTTAATACCTGTATGAATCAGAATGACGTATAAAATGATGATGAGCGTCAGGCAGGCAGAAAAACACACCCCTCAACCTTTATAACATTTTGGGTCAAGGGTTAAAACTAGAAAGAAGGAATAGTTTAATAGGTACCTACATGAAATATGTAATATAAAGTTAACGGAAACCATTAGCTGTCTTTTTACGGAAGTGTGTTTTAACGTTTGCGAAATCAATCAAGGTCAATTAAAGTCTATAAACTAAATAATTAAGCATAATAAATTTATTTATTATGCTTAGTAACATTACTCTTTTGAATTTTGTTAGATAAGTCATATTCAAACAAGTTATTTGATCTTGAAATAGACATCGAATTAAAACAAGATAAGGTTAGGAAAAAAACTTTCGTCTCATTTATTTTTTTTATTTGTTGGAACGGAAACCTAGTACAACGGAGGTTACTGTGCACGTTTCGGTCACGACCGGTGACCTTTATCATTCTCATGGGTTTATTCTCAGTGGCAGACATGTGCCGTGCATCTCCGGGACTTTGCAAGATACTGGTACATACTTTTTCTTCTTACGGGTCTCAAAATACAAACAGATATGGTCTGTTCTAATCCACCAAAAACAAATCCTTGTGTAGGGGAAAAGGTGTAGTGATTTCATCCACTCTTACCCCAACATTAAACCTTTTTCACTACAGATGGATAGTATTAGAAATTGGGCCAACATAGCTGGGCATTAACGCGTTAATCCGTTGATCGTTAATTAAGAAGTTAACATTTTGATTCGGCGCAAAAAACAGGTTCAGACTTACAAAGTAAGTGCTTCGCTGTTCCATGGTTCAGACTACCTACATAGTATGAAACTAAAAGTGCCGGAGTGAAACAAACCAAAACTTAATTTGCCGATTTATAGATATATTTTGCCGGCGCGTGCGATTGAACTGCGAAGTGATTTGTTAAATCCACTGCAATTTTACACATATTAACGGATTAACGATTTACGTTAACTTGCGTCAATTCTTCCGAAATGTAACGCTTTAACGTTTAACGAAACTAACTTTTTTTTGTAGACGATCAACGATTAACGAAGTTAACTATTTCATTAACGGCCTAGCCACGCCTAGCTGTTCATTTATGCTATAAATAGTCTAACTATATGACTCTTTAGAAGAAATCGATTGCAGGCACAGATTATCTTAATTAAACACAAAAATCCTCACCGTATTAAAAAACATAAACATGCGTCACAAAAACTAAAAAAATATAGAAAAACGCTCATACAGGTTTTGTAAAATACCACTAGTGTTAGTTTTTTTGCGAATCAGATACTTACTTATACTGTAGTTACTCGTAATTATGGCATATCATATTTTTTTACTACAAACGTATTTCCAAAATGTAAACTGATTACTAACCACTAAAATCAAAAATTCATCAAGTCAGTTTTTATTATTGGTAGAAATTTAATACATATTAATTACATATATGCATTTAAATACATTTAAACAAAACACATTTCAATGAATTGGTACCACCATGCGCCGTTTTTTTTTTCGGCGAAAACCGCTTGTCTTCTCACTCTAACTTTTGCTTCGCAAAACGTGTTATTTTATCATCATGTTGTACATATTTAATAAATCATAATCACGCTCGGATTGTTTTCACAAAGATAGATGGTTAACCAGTAGGTACATTTTCTATAATTTAAATTTTACAACAACGATTTTAAAGGAATACCTGCGTATTCATGTCCTGTGTGACCCCTTGATCTTCCTTTCTAAGCTGTGCCTTATTATCCTAAAATACAGTACTCCAAGTTCTATCACAAATAATTCAAAGCAAAAATAGTTCATTTATTATTACTGTTCCTGTTAGCCCGTATCATTCCATTCATTACTAATTTAATGATTTATTTCGCAGGGGTTTGGACAGTCTCACTTCAATGCAATGTATGATGATGCTGAAGAACCTCGCTCGAGATGGAAGGACGGTCGTCTTCACTATTCATCAGCCCCCAGCCTCGCTTTACGCTATGTTTGATCAGGTATATGATTGATCAGGTTATGATTATTATTAGTTTTTTGATAGACCTTCGACTAGTGACCCGCACATGCTTCGTTTCGGTTCATCAAAATTGCGTTTGAGGTATTTATAGATGGAGGAATTACTAGGACATTCCTCTTGAATAACTCGTTATGTTGGTGAAAAGCACGTAGAAATCCGTTGAATGTTTCTGGGATTAGCGCAAACATACGGACAGACAGACGGGCTGCTGACTTGTTTAGTAAAGATGTATTCGTCTGACTTCCTTTGTTTGATATCTACTTGTAAGTGCTCGTTTCATCATAAATGAAACAAAATGTAATGCTGATTCTATAGATTCCTTATAATTCAATGATAAATATGTCATTTAATTTATTCCTCGTATCGTTCGTCATCATCGAGTTTAATTATAGTTTTTTTTTTATCGTCTATTTGGTTGCTATACAGAACTTAAAAGCTAAAGTTGACTTCACAAATAGTCGCGCGTTGATGTCTTTTCTATGATGATTCTTTCTTTACTATAATTTGGTTACATTATAACTAAAATGAGCTCTTTTAATTTCAGGTTTACATATTGGCAGAAGGAATGTGTATTTATAACGGCCCAAGTGAAGAAACAGTGCCATATTTAGCCTCTTTAGGACTTCAATGCCCCAAATATCATAATCCAGCTGATTTCAGTAAGTATTCTCGATTGACTTAAAGAGAATAGTTCAACAGGATATATTCTAAATGTACAATTTTAAAAATGTTTGCTCTTTTTTTGTTACGGATTCCGGAACCCTTACAAAGTGCATATCTGATTTTAGTCAAGGTCTTAGGTCCTTTCAATAATTTATTTACCTTTTTTATTAAAACATCAGCGGGCAAACTGACTCATTTTTAATGGTAGGGTCAATTAAAAAATTATAAGAATAAAAAAGCTATAAGTTGTTTTCAACATGCATTCTTAATAAGTAAAAAAAGATGTTTTGTTTATTCCGAGAACTCCTTTGAACCGGTTTAGTTTTCCCATTTCCTGTTACTTGAAATTACACGATTGGGAAATACTTATTTTACCAAATTACCAATAAGTTAATACGGAAAAAACAAAAAGCAAATGCAACCATTGAAGTAGCAACATTTTTTTACAAACCAGAAATTTATGAAAACTGAAATTAATTTTGGCAGACGCAATCCTTGTATCGAATAATAAAATATATTTAAGTATAATTATTATGTCTAACAAAAACTGAAAATATGTACTTACATAATTATTATTTACCTGTTCTACAAAAACAAAGGTGAGAAGAGAATCTATTAACAAGTGTGGCCTGATATCCTGATATTAGTATAAAAACTAGGACTTATAAATAGATACAGTACATAAAGGTACCTATTAATAAACCTGAGAATGCTAATTAAAGATAAATACTTGTGCATGTATATAAGAAGGAAGACAATCTTTATAAGACCAATCCAGATACACTTAGTAGGTACTAGTCAGACCAGTTTGTTAGTACAGTTGCTGGCATTTCAGTTGGCAGGCGTGCTTCAACATGTCATGAGAATTGTCTAGTTTTTTGTTTAACAAAATTAGTTTGCGATTAATTTATCAACAGCACCAAGAGTTAAGGGGCACAGTGCGTTACCTAAACACATGTGCCTATTAAATTACTAAGCACTGTTGATGTAATACTGCTAATGCAACAGCCTGTATCACTAGTTTTTCCTTGCACGTGCTAATTTTTAAACACATCATGTGACATCAATTATTTACGTAGATAGGTAATTAAACGTTGTAGATAGATAGACAATAAACCAATCACCCATACTTTTTATATTGACTAAGTAAATAGTTATGTTAATTGTCTATAACACATTGAAATAATAAGTGTTATTTATGACAATTAGGTACAGTAAATGATCTATTGTCTAGACTACAGGAACTAAGAATTTACCTTAATTTAACGCAGAGGAAGAGACTTGGTTACAATAAGATCTAGTTAGTAGGTACATGTAGAAATAAATACATAAACGAAAAATATAAATGTTCTCAAAACTTTAAAAATTATTTATTTAATTATTCCAGGTTATTCATTTACAAAGTTAATGTAAAATATAATGTAATAGCAGTGTGACTTGACAGGCAAATACTTTACTTTTTTACTTTGTGATGCATTCAATCGACGGTCATTTGATCTTTTTTCTTGACCCCGGGACCGGTACAACGGGACCGGTACAACGCGGGTAAACCCGCGCCGAAATAATTATTTATTTAAGGACAACCAGTTATATTTACATGTTATCATCACGCTAAAAGTTGCCATGGAAAACCGGCCCAAAATTAATCATAAGCGAAAGGAAAATCCGGAAATAATAAAATCATATAAAAACCACCGTCTAGGAAATGGCTAAAAACCCATTAAATTAACATGTCAATGTTAATGAAAGGACGTATTTAAAAAATTGTAGTGAAAGATCGATTCGCCACGATTCAGTGAACTGAACTTATAGGAAGATATTAATATATTAGTTTAGGGAACATTGCACGCTGTCAGTTGAGCGAAATATTTATCGCTTTTCGCGATCTCGCATGTCTTTTACGTCACTTGAACCATCGACCACGATCGGGGGAGACCTTTGCCCAGCAGTGGGACAATATAGGTTAAAAAAAAACTATCTAATACAATAAGAAAATACTAGCAAAAAATTTTAGCTCTGAAGTAAGTAATATAGCGCTCAGTGGTATAAACTTTTCATAGCATACCATTACATACCATTACAACTTTTTGAAGATGAAAATGCCATCTTTATATTACGTCTTAGCAAAAGTTCAACGGACTAATTAAATAATAAAACCTTGCATGTGCATAACAATTTAAAATTAAATTACATTTATATTTTTCAAGTTTCAAAGGCTGTTTGGGAAGATGTAAAGTTTGGTGCCATCAGGTCGTTGGCGAAACGTTTTTATACAAAAAATAATTACATATCTCTCTAACGGTATATGGGGTGAATGCCTTATCCAAGACAGGTATTAACAAACGACAACATAACTTATACTTACTTTTGTTGACATACACTTTGTTACGATCAAAAGACAAATCGATTACAACTTTGCAATTTGCGCGTCAAATAATTAGTCAGTATTACAAATAAAACTGGTATACCAACAAATTATGTCGATTTGTAAATTCTATGGAATGCGAATAAAATAACATTACAACTCGAAGACTTGGTAAGGAAGTAAGTGAGTAGGTATAGAGATGTGTACTTAGAAGCTGTTACTAAATCGAAAATAGGTAGAGAAATCTGCATCGGACGGAAATCATATTTGATGGTTTTCGATTGGATTTTATTGAAGGGATTCGATTCAGTCTCCAATCAGTTTTCTATAAGAACTACTACCACCTTTTTAAAAAATCTGTATTCAAACGGGACCTATATGTCTGTTAATAACATATGTTAACAACTTACTAATGTGAAAGATTTTTCGAAATCGGTTCATAAATGTCGGAGAAACCAGGTGACAAAAATAAATACTTAAAAACTACATACAAACGAATTGTACTATACTGTGCTTACCCACTTACAGTAAAGTTAAAAATAGGTTCCTTTTTGATAACAACTTCATACTCGTATGATTCTCAGGTGCTTTTATGAAAACAACTTTCTATGGTTTTTAAAATGTTTATAACATTATATACAAAAGTTGAATACGAACGATCTATAACGAAGCCTCTGATACTAAACCGTGATCAATAACTTCAACCGAACATTGACCTTGTGGACTTTTTTAAAACTTCAATACCTACCGGTTTTATAAGTGTAAATTTTATTGAATTGTTTTAACTAAGTATGTATTATTTAACCAACACAATCAAACTCAAATTATTTTATTTAAGTAAGATTGTTTTACCACAATAAGTTTCATATAAATGTACATAAAAAACGTTCTCACGCGTATGATTTACGAGGTGTTAAAAATGTAATCGAACTGTTTATTTATCTAACACAAGTAGGAATATTAACTAAAAACAAATATTATTATTATTACTGAAGTATAAATAGTTAAGTAAATGTTTGTATTTGAAACACGCACGTGGGGTCGCCGTTAATCATTCGTTTTAGGTTAATCATAATCACTCATCAATCGATTCTTGGTTTATATGATTTTCATCATTTATAATTTTAACATACATCGGTTATTACATACTAGCAGCGCCCCGCGGTTTTACCCGCGTTGTACCCGTTCCCGTGGGAATTTCGGGAATTTTTATACATATAAACCTTCCTCTTGAATCACTCTACCTATTACAAAAAACCGCATCAAAATCCGTTGCGTAATTTTAAAGATTTAAGCATACAGACAAACAAACAGACAAAAGTAGCGACTTTGTTTTATACTATGTAGTGATATGTAAACAGTCAACAACGATATTAGGTATAATGATAAGACTATTAAGTCGTAGTTAAGATCTTTTGGACCTGCTCTAAACCTATATGTATAACACCTAGGTTCTTAGGTTTTATTTACGATTTTATGACCAACATACAATTGATATACTATACTATTTACATTGTATTATTATAATTATACAATTAATAACTTGAATTAAGATGTAGGGTTGGTATAATAAAGCACTTCGTCCATAAATTATGTACTTTATAACAAGTTCAACATAGATAAAACTGCGTTGATGCACGGTAATACTATCTAACAGTATTCCAACTCCATATAAACGGCCGAAACGCGAGTTATAAATACGCGCTTCGACCGTGGTACACTCCTGGTACGAGGGTGGCAGCCCTAGCGCATGTCTACGTACCGCGCGGCTGTAGGTATCTAACTCAAGGTCACAGCCGAGTTGGAATACTGTTAGATAGTATTACCGTGGTTGAAGTTTACATAAATGTTATTAATTATACGAGTATTTTCATAATCTTGTTTTGATTAAAATATTTAACTTAGACAGTTGACACCTAGTCTCATCAAACTTGAAACTGTTATTAATGTAATTTTAATAACATTTTGCTGCTGAAACGGTGTTTAATAATTTTGAAACACACATATCGGATGTCGTGTTTTAGTCGTATAAACACTAGTTTGAACATGAAACGTAATCTACCAGGGTAAATCATTTACGCTAATACAAGCTTAGATAAAAAGGAAACATGCAGCAATTAGTTGTATTATTATGTAAATTGAGTTTATAGATACCGGTTTTATTGCAAGACCTAAATATACAAATAAAAATCAGTAACTGTTTTTGATCTAAATCTATGCTATAATTTATGTACGTTGATATAGAATAAAAGAACGTCATTTGTTTTTGTTACAACGTTTTTTATTATAATCTTTTTTTTCATTGAATTGATTGACGTTTGCGAGATTGCGTTAGGACTTAGCTCATAAACTAAGGGGTTTAATTCCGTAATATAGTCCAGCTAAAGTGAAAAACGGTCCAAACGGTCAATAAAAGATTACAAATGTTTTACTTATAAAATAAATGTTTGGTTGTTTTATGATCACATGAATAAGTTGTTTCAAGTACCTTTTTAAGTAATTAATCCAGTCTCATAATGTCACCAATTTTACACCGTGTTTTTCTTTTTAGCACGGGCGAATTATTCGTATAAGCAAATATTAGTTCCTGGATTTGAGTTTGAGAATAATTAAAAACTTGTATGTGTATCTTAATAGGAATCTGCATATATATTCATATGTATGAGGTACTTAACAATATGTCCACCTATGGTGTACCTACGTTGTAGGATCAAGTTTCCAAAACGGGTGACAACCGGCTAATAAAAACAAGAATGTGGTCCATTTTTTAACATTTATCCACATTATCATTATTAAAGTCAATAATCAAAAACAAATGTTAAGTTAATTCAAGTAATAAAGGTTCGAGCACATTATGCCGGGCCGCAGCGTGTCGGGGCGGAGCGCAAAAATCCGCTCAAATCGCTTTAATACAATTTGTATAGATTATCGCACACTGTGCCGGGCCGCAGCGGCTCGCATTAATGCGAGGCGGATCTCGTCCGTGCGATGCGGCCCGCCCCGCCCCGCTGCGCCCCGTCAACAGTGTGCTATAGCTAGCGGATTGGTGCGCACGCGCGCACGTGTTTATTTGAAGAAAGTTCTTCGTCAGAGCTATCCATAACGTACAGTTGCATGCAAATTCTGGCAGTACACTGAACTCAAAATCCGTCAATGCACTGTGACCCGGCCCGTCACTAATGTGCTAGGTAAACATTTTGCGCTGCGCTGCGGCCCGCTCCGCCCCGCTGCGGCCCGGCATAATGTGCTCGAACCTTAAAGGTACATTTGTGTGTGTGTGTGTGTGTGTGTGTTTATTTATTTTGCAAGAAAAACAATCATAATCCAATCCATTTACTTGGAATAAAAACATAAAATGTTTTTTTGTAGTTAATATTTATACCTAATGTCGATTGGTCGTAATTTAACTTTTTAATCAAATTGTTTGCGCGGAGATTGAGATAGAAGGTAGATCACTAGCCTGACTACTTGAATATAAATGTATGTGCTAATCGTCTTCATCTAGTTAATACCTACCTAAACACTTTAACATATAAATAGAATAATAGTACCTAATTTATGTTTATTCCACTTTAAAGTTATCCAACCATAAAAAAATACCGACCGAATTGAGAACCTCCTCCTTTGTCCCAGTCGGTTAAAAAACCAAATATTTAGAATTTCTCTTTCACCCCCCATGAAAACTTTACGAAACGAAAACTAACAATATCTTTTTTTAGTTCTAGAAATCGCTTCAGGAGAGTACGGCAAATTCAACGAAACATTAGCGAGAGATTGTGCCAAGACCAAGGCGCGAGTGTTCAAGCCCCTGCCACCCCCGGTGGACACCGGCAGACCCGCCCTGCTGTGTGACAAGATATCGGTGATCGTGCGGAGACCACACGAGCTGTACAAGTTCGGGATACTCTTCAGAAGATGCATTACACAGCAGTATAGGGATTGGGTAAGCAAATTGTTTCTTGGAACTTTTCATCGAACTTGAACACATCTCTCACCGTACCTATTGCTTTAAAAAACAGGTTCATACGCGTAGCAGTGTAAGTATATGTATATTTTATAACAATACCTACAAAGTAGACATTTTTCACACTGCACTTTTGTGTAAAGCCTATATATGTACTTAATTATTTTAAAAAACATGGAGATTTTAAATGCTTGTATTTAGCTCTATTTACGTTTTTAACTTAATAAGTAAGTACACGTATGTTCGAGTAAAACAAATATTATTAGGTATATTAATCACCTTTGGCGAACCAACAAAAACTATTATCGTGGAAAATCAATTAATCAGTTGATCATAAACAGAACTGTTGGAAAACTCAAGAAAACATCTCGAGACGAGGTCGAACAATTACAGGATGACGCGGACGCGGAAAATTAAATATTAACGTTGACATTAAATCATGGGCAATTTCATTGTGAACTTAAGTCAAGTGTTGACTTCTAAAGTAAATAAAATAATTGTAATGATCATCATTACACATTATGTGGGCAATCTTTTGTGTTACTTAGTTAGTTATGTAAAGGATACACATAAGGTACCTACTTAGTTTAACTAAAGTGGTAATATTAACTTAGCCATAGAAAAGATTCCACTTTTTTTGTAGATTACGCAGTAAGTACTTCGCTCTTCCGTGTAGACATAGATACACATTTAATAAATAAGTACCAGTTACATTAGAAGTTTCTAGTTATACCTACCTACATACCTACCTACTTCTTCCCTATCCAACTATACAACTAGTAACCGACTCATGTATCATGACCCTCAGACGGTGACCCACCTGAAGGTCCTACTGCACATGTTCATCGGCGTGCTCCTCGGCCTGTTGTTCGAGCACGCCGGCAGCGACGCCTCCAAGACCGTCAGCAACCTGGGCTACCTCCTCGTGTCGATAGTGTACCTCTGCTATACGTCACTCATGCCTGCGGTTCTTAGGTGTAAGTATTATATATGAGTACAGCGCCCCGTGATTTTACCTTCGTTGTGCCCATTCTCGTGGTAATTTCGGAATGAAAATAGCCTATAACTAACTAATGTGGCTGTCCAGTACAAAAAAAATATTCAAATCGAATTAATAATTTCTGAGATAAGCGCGCTCAAACAAACAAAATACCAGCCAAGTGCGAGTCGGACTCGCGCACGGAGGGTTCCGTACTTTAAAAAACGGCAAAAAAATCACGTTTATTGTATGGGAGCCCCCTTTGAATATTTTTTTTATTTATTTTTAGTATTTGTTGTTATAGCGGCAATAGAAATAAGTAGGTACATCATCTGTGAAAATTTCAACTGTCTAGCTATAACTTCTAGAGATACAGCCTGGTGACAGACGGATGGACGGACGGCCAGCGAAGTCTCAGTAATAGGGTCCCGTCTTAACCCTTTGGGTACGGAACCCTAAAAACAAACTTAAAAAAACCGAAGTAAAATTGATCTCCAATTAAAAGAAGCTATGATGCTATAACCAGGAAAAAACGTATAAAATAAGAGAGGTATTTTTTCTTTTTGCGTAGAGTATTTACTATTATGTATTATATATATTTCGGGTAATACCCAAGGTAAAACCTTAAGAACTGTCAAGTATGTTATCTGTAGGTAGGTTTATACAGTACAGCCAATGGGACAACTCTTGGCAGGATGCTTCAACTCACGCTCACGCACCACTTAACGTTAACTTAACACAAAATGTATGTCTGAACCACGAAGCTAAAACAAAGAGGAGCTGCCCTAAGCAACTGTGCACTGTGATTCAACTAGGTCCTGACGTCATCATGGTGGGCGGAGGCACTTAGGCTCCGCCCACCTGAACGCTGATAGTATGCTATCAGCGTTCCTCGGGTGCACATGTGACGAGACTCGCATTATAAGTGTGTTTTTTGCGTTTTTAACAAGAAAAGGATGAAGGGTTGTGTTTTACTATGTCAAAGTTACTCAGACAGACGTTCTGATAATATGGGTGGCATCTCATTTCATTTCTAAGTAATTTTATACGCAATTAAATATAAAAGTTCTAGAACATTCTCAGCTTTCAGCGTTAAAATTCTACTACTTGACCCTAGATGGCGACACATATGGGAAGAAAATACATAAGTTTACGTATAATTTTGCAGTATTATATTGTAATAATAATACGTAAATACTAAAAACTGCTATACACTTAGTCTTAAATAACTTTTAGTAGCTAAAACAGTACTTTTATAGTTTTTATTATTATATTATTAACGGGCCGCCATCTATCGTCAACTAGAATAACTATTTTAAACATCACAAATATCCAGGGCCGTATTCAGTTTTTTATTTTATTTTACCAATTAATTTAATTAAAAGTTATTTTAATTATTTTTATATTATGTTCGTTTTAGATTTCCATCCGACGATAATTTAAAATAGCAATTGATTACAAAACTTAATAGACCGGATTGGACACCAACAAAATACACAAAAAATTGTTCTTGCTATTTCAATGATGCGGACTTCATAGTGGCAAAAAAGGCCTTAAAAAATTAAAGAAGGGCACTTTACCTAGTTTAAAACTGGATCTATCGGTTTGTTTGGATGTTATTTGCGTAACCGAGTTTTAATTATTTTGGAAAAATAACTAGTTTTCATATTATTTTTTAAATTAGGTACAGCTTAAAAGAAAATTACCAGAGCCTATATATTTATTATCTTGTTTAAATTATTTTCATATTTTAGTTCATTTTATTAACAAATAATAAAAGATTGTTTTAAAAAAAATCTTTTAATTTGATTTATTTCCCTATAAACATTTTTTGAAGCTGAGTTTTGAGTTCTGAGTACGTCCCATCACATTAAGACTTTTGACACCTAGTGTGAGGTAGCTGAACTACGTAGTAACATCAACATCAACCTAAATTAGTAGTTTTGCTATTAGCCGATAGATGGAATATTGAGAAGTGGGCGGAGCTTAACATCACCTCAGTGCCCCCTCACCCCGCAAACTATCACGCGTCGTTTCCTAAGGAAATTGAATTACCACACCTCCTCTTTGTTTTAGCTTCGTGGTCTGAACAGACGTAAGAAATAGAAAAATCGTGGCTTTCTACTGGTTGCCGAATATCTTTGACAGGTTGTCATTTAAGTTATGAAACAACGCTTTGTGTTTAACAGACATTTAACAGCTTAGCGTGTTAGCATGTTACGATAACGAACCGTGTGTTGAAACTACCCACCCTTAGTGGCGATTGGTTGCCTACTTAACTAAGTAATTTAAGATTTAAAGATCAAATAAGTAGTTACTTAAAGCCTAAATTACATTACGAAATTAGTGGCATGAAATTAATTTCGTTACAGTAGTTTAAACAACAGTTTCACGTGTAATTTAATATTTTCCATGCATTAATTTCATGAAAGCAAATCAGTTTCGTGCCCTGCGATTTTTAGGTGAAATTAATGTCATGCAACTAGTTTCATTATGTAAATGCGACGCGAAAGTAGTGTCGCTACAGAATTTCAGAGACAGCAGCAGCAATAGCTTTGATATTGACAGGGCCATTATCTCCGCGATACTGATAATTTCACGAAACTATAAATTAAACGAAAGTAGTTTCAGATGTGCTGAAATTAGTTTCACGAAACTAGTTTCATCATGCATTACACTAGTTTCGTAATGTAAATCCCGCTTAACGCGTCACCTGAGGCGTCATTAATATGATTATAATAAATGATAATTATGAATAATAGATGCATTTGCATTCACGATGCATTTAAGTACTTACAACAAAATGTGTGAGGTGTTTGACATGTGCCTTATTATGTTTTATGACTGTTTAGAATAAATTAAGTAAGTATGAGTTAGGGGACTTTTATTGTTTCTTATGTTACGACTCTACAGGCAATAAGGTAAAGAATATAAAAATAACTACAAATCTATATATTTACATTATATCGTAAATTTACCTCGTCTAATAAAATGATATTTTGAAACGTTTTACAAGATGTGTGTTTTTAAACACACATTTTACCTTACATGCTATAAATTAAAGCACAGACAAACAAAAAACACACAAAACCCTTTCTTCCCGTGGTTTCCTCAGCTGGCATAATGACGATATTGACTTTTACCTTTCTTTTCAGTTCCTTTAGAATTGTCGATATTAAAGAAAGAAAACTTCAACAACTGGTACAACTTGAAGACGTATTACATCGCGTCGCTGGTTACGAGCGTGCCTATGCAGGTAAATATCCTCAGCTTTACCTCCTACCTACTAACGAACTGTGCTTTCCCTAACAACCGCCTAGAAACTGTGCGCAGAATTTCCTTATACCCATTACATCCACACCCATTATGTATTACGCCACTATAGTCACTATTATTACCTATATAAAAGACTAACCGCGCCCCGCGGTTTCACCCGCGTTTTATCCCATTAAATGTCTCCCATGTCTTATTTCAATGTATAACGTACAGTACTGTAAAGTTTCATCCAAATCCGTTCAGTAGTTTTTGCGTGAAAGAGTAACAAACATACATCCACACATCCATCGTCACAAACATTCGCATTTATAATACATATTAGTAATACCTTACTTAAGGAAACTTTATTCACGAATTTAGTGGGAGCGGAACGGTACCGGCGCAGACTATGAATTGGCGAATCTCAGTGGCAAGAAACGATTTCAAGCACTGTGATTGGCTGACGCTGTCACTCCCGCCTCGTTGAATTCGTGACAGGCCTAAATACCTAGCTACCTACGCTCTTATCAATAAAGTTCTTACCATTTCTCTCTATCCTTTAACTTTATACGTCAATACAATATTGTTTTATTATACTTGCTTACCCATCTATCTTATCTATATTTTTAGATTTGGTACAGCTTCGTGTACTCGGCTCCCTCGTACTTCATCTCTGGGCAGCCTCAAGAGATACAGCGATTTTTCATGTTTGTACTGACGATGGCGATAGTGGCGCTCCTAGCGGACGCTGTGGGCAACGTCATTGGGACCATTATGAACCCTGTGGTGAGTTATTTATTAATCTATCCTGTTCCAAAGCTGGGCAAATGTCTCCTTCAGCATAGTTGTAACTTCGGTGATAAATTAGATGAACGAATCTAGGGACTCATTTGTAAAAAATATTGTGATCCTTGGTGATAGGTACAATGGTCATAGACATCAAGCATTATGTTAATCGCAGATACTTAGATCCTAACCATAAGTATAAAGGAATAGTCTGCGTATACCACGATTACCACGACTTTGCATCCCAGTGCGTCTTGAAAATATCCCAAAAACTAAGAATTCATATCCACTACGATAATAAGCGAAGACTTATTTCTTAAAAATAAGAAACCGTCTTTAATTCAGCCACAGTACAGATATTTAAAAAAAGAAAAAAAAACACTATATACAAAACATCTTTCCCGCAACGAAAATAAAACAATTTCTTTCCTTTTTCCATAGAACGGCACATTCATAGGTGCTATAACGACTTGCGCTATGCTCCTGTTCACCGGCTACCTCGTGCTATTCCAGCACATGACGTGGATGATGAGACTAGTCTCCAACATCTCCTTCCTCAAGTTCGCCTTCGAAGCAGCCGTGTTGTCTCTGTACTCTTATGGGAGACAACCACTGGAATGCCCCGAAGATGTCACGTATTGTCATTTGAGGTAACGTAGAAGAGAATTTCTGCTATATTGTAGCTGTGTTGCAGTCGCTTATATGAACGGTTCTATTGCTCTTTATGGATGTTAAACGTTGTTATTAATTAGTGGTTGTAGGTCATGGAGGAAATTCAAATTATTCTCCGTACCTACCTACTAATCTTGGCGAACTAGAACATTGTACCCAGTCGATATTTTTAGTTCGATAGATCTTCTACATCTTAGGGGCCGTTCACAAAATACGTTCGCGTTCAAGGGGGGGGAGGGGGTTTGCTGAGTATGACAAGATGTGACAAGGAGGGACGGGGGGGTCTACGGCAACGTGATGTTCGCCGTTCATTAAAAGATTTTAAATTATTTTTTCTCAATTTTGATCATGATTCAGGGGGGGGGGTCTTAGTTTTTGTGACGAAATATTTACATGGGGGTCACAGAAAGTGTGACACAGCGTGACAATAGGGGGGAGGGGGTGAAAAAAAGTTGATTATAGCGTGACGTATTTTGTGAACGGCCCCTTACATGTAGACATAGGTCTTGACCTCTTAATTTCGCTAATTGTTGTTTAGTTACAACCGACCAATGTCGATCAAAGTTTGAACTTGCTTGTCAAATATCTTTTCCAAACGCTAAAAACTTAACTTTCTTTATTAATAACGTAATCTACCTAATTTTTACACCCGAACTTATTGTTTTCCAGGTACCCCTCCGAAATACTTAATCAGTTCAGTATGAAATCCAATAACTACTGGATTGACATCGGCATTATGGTGGCTTTGTTGCTAGCATTAAGAGTTCTGGCGTACTTCACTCTGCGGTTACGGATGAGGAAATCTACTTAACAGTATAGAATTAGTTAAAGATAATATAGAACAAATAAGTGCCTAATGGAACTTTCGTGATAAAATCACAGGGATATTGGTAGTTCGGAACTAATGTAAATTATCTATTATATTGGGTGGCTGGAACTGCCTAATTACTCGAATATTTACAGTTATCTATTAAGTTCGTGCCTTGTAGTTTTAAGAAGAAAATAGACTTAGTTTTTGTTGACATCTGTGGTATGTAATATAAGCGAAAAGTAAGAAATAATTTAAGACTTGAGAGAAAGAAATAGACTTGGTTCTCCAACAATTAATAATGCATTGTGTAACTTTTACGATTATAGTGATATCATCGACGTAAATTATGAACAATTTTTTTTGGCGAAGCTAGCAAAGCAGGCCTTGTAGTGTCATCTTCCTATGAAATAAACGATTGCATCGGTTCAAAGAACTTTTGAATAAAGACTCGAAACAAATGTTAACTCTCGTATTTATCAGTTCTGTGACAAATGCAAACCACGTATAAATTACCACCAAATGATACTTGCCAATAAAAATGTATGTACAATTATTGCCATAGCGTTTAAATTAATAGAAATATACAATGTACCCATCTTAAATAGCAGTCTATAATTTTTAATTTATTGAAAAGTATAGATTTAAAATTGTATTTAGTTTTATTTTTCCCGATGTGTCGGTATTATGTTATATATCTGTCTACCTAGCATATTACAATTATCTCCAAGATTAGATCAGTTTCGAAAGCTTTGCTACGAGATTTACTACGAATCTGCTACGACTGCGAGATTGGTGACGAATAATTTAATAGCCATAGCCATAGCAATTCATAAACGCTTACTAGCAGAATTTTAAAAGACAAAAATAGCGACTTTGTTTTATAGACAAAAATAGCGACTTTGTTTTATACTATGTAGTGACTATGTAGTGATATTGAAACAAATAACGAATACAATAATGTTTGGTAGGTATGTACGGTCGGCCAAGAAAGTGGTCTACCACTTTTGACAAAAGTTTCTGCGAGATGTAATGATTGCTAAGGTTGACTTTTCTATGCACAATTATGTTATGACGTTTAAAATTGACCTTGTTGTTTCATGACGTTCAAATGAATCTCAACCGTAGGGTGGTAGACCACATATTTGGCTGACCGTACTAGGTGCTAAGTGAGTTCGTGTAGGTTAGTAGGCAACCTTGGTGTCAGACTTTTTAGACCGCCTAGAGGCCTCCGACATGGTCTAACGCTTAAAACGACCAAGACCAACTGCTTAACTATGATTGTGTTGTAATTAAGTTAATAATTATACAATTAATAATACTCAAAATTGGTTAATTAAATATTTAATAATAATCATAACAAAATATACTTACATTCAAAATTATCACTAGGTTTTAACTTATTCTATAACTTCTTAAAATTGGATAGATTATATCTAAAGCGTCATTGATGTCATTTCTTGTTTTTCCACCTGTGAACAAACATATTGTATTAAAGTATATTTCAGTTTGAAAAGTGAACTGTTACTAAATAGTTCCAGGTTATTCACCCCGTGGTTTTACTACGAGTCCTCTTTCTCATAATAATTTTGACATCAAATATAGCATTAATCTTTCTCTTAAATATTGCTATGATATACATAAAGATTTTTTCAATTCCGATTGCTAGTTCAGGATTATCGTGTTCAAAGAGAGAGACAAGAACATATTCTAACTATACTTCAGCCATATTACTTTGTATAAACCAGTAAAATTCAATGCTAAGTTATCTCATCATCATCATAACAGTAATCATTTTCTTTTAATATAGTAATAGTGCTATAATAGTACATCAAACTCAATACAACATACCTGTGAACACAATTTTGCCATTAACAAATATTAATAAGACAATCCTCGGCCGCACCATCCTGTACACTAACCCCGGGAACAGTTCGGGCTCGTACGACGCAAACTGACCATGTGCTTGTTGTAACGCCTCTAACCGAACTGGGAACCGCAAGTCGGCGGTCGCACAAAAGTTCTGGATCTTAAAATCTAGGAATTTCACCTGGAAAGTACACATATGTTTAAGTTAGTAAGTATAATTGGAAATTAAAATGTTCTTGAATAACAACACAGCAGAAAGCTTAAATGCTAAGACGCCCAGACAGGCACAAAGATAGAAACAGTTTTTTTGTATTACATCTGGAAATATTAATTTTATATTTTGCAGATAAAAATATTTCGCTTTTCAATTAGTGATAATAAAATAACGCAAAGGTAGACAGAGGTTCGTCTTACCGGAAACCCAAGTTTCTGAATGATTCTCGTGAATTTCCTACTTGCTACGTATGCATCATGTTCATTTCTAGCTCCCGTACATACTATTTTACCAGACCTGAAAATATAAACAATAGAAAATTTATTTTCTTTGTTTTTTCATCAAAGTATTTGAATTATATATAATGCATTTTAAACCACCAACTTCAAAACCTGAAGGTAGTTCTCAATTCCACATTAAATATTTTATTTTAACTCCTAAATATTACTGTAGTAATGATGGTGAAATACTTTTATCTGATATGGTCTTATAATATCTGATTTCCATTATCAGATTATTCAAAAAAATTAACAAATATTTACACACTCAATTACATTTCAGTTAGTTATCTCAGCTGTCTCTCATCAACAAAAGTAATCTTAAATAATTAAGCAAACCTAAAAACAAGAGCCGTTGTCCTTGGATCAAGTATCTTCATGACCACACCTTGAAACCGAGCTGGATTGTATTCTGAATATCTCGTCCGACAATATATGTCCAGTAATTTTAATTCACACCCTAAATTCACTGTAGAGACACAGTTTCTGGAAGAATATTTTAAAACACATAGATATTATTGAATCAGTACAGTGGGGTACAATATTGTACTTGATTACCAATCAAGTTAGTTAATCGATCATTAATGAGACAGAGTTTGTCTTGCAGTAAGACATGCGCTAATTGTTTTCCGAGGTGCAACACATGGACTAATAAATGTTTTAAGCCTTTAAACAATGTGTTTTATAGTAGTCAAAAATAAAGATAAGTAGCAAGAATGGGCTGAGAGCTTTGCCCAACATTGAGATGATGCAGGCTTAATGACGGAAGTAGGTACTTAATCAAAGTGTAATACTTACTGTAATTTAATACTATTCTTAGCCTGGTTGTTCCCACTGTGAGCCGGTGTCATAGCAGTCATAGAGCTGTGTGGATTGTGGTATACTGGAGTATGTAGACTGCTATGTGTAGGAGTGAGGGACACATCTCCATTGATGCGAGACTGACTCGGTGGGGCCGAACTTGTGGAGTTATTGCCGTCGCTTTTATCATCTGGTCTTGCTGGAGTCTCATTCAAATTGCTAGGGTTTGTTGGTGGTAATTTAGCACCAATATCGGTGTCTGAATTCATTGTTCTTTATAACTCCCAGAACGTTTTGAACCAGTCTGAAATCATAATCATAATTAACGTATATTACGGGGTTTTTCGCGGCACAGAAGATTTTGTAAGTAAATAAAAAAACTTTTGTTTTCTCGATGTTCGAGTGGTATGCACCAGCCGCGGTCGCGGGCGAATTTTGAAAAAGACTATAGCTATAGGTCATGTTTGTGAAAGAAACAGTATGTAAATTTTACCTACCACAAAGTGATTGGTTTTCTCAACTAACAGTGTGTTAAATATGGCCTAGATTAATACTAATTATTTTATTAGGAACTACCATAAGTTCTAACTTTGCTCAGAGAGAATTATGACGACCAAATGACGAATGCAAGCGCCGCAAACAGCAATGAGGCAAGAGCGAGAAACGAGACTCCCGAGATCACACAGAACATTATACTCACAATCACAGAATACTGGTCACCGTTAATTACGATAAATATGTTACGCCAGTAATTATAATTAAATTTATATAAATCCAAATCCAAGCGCGAGACACGATTTTTTAGTTCAATTCGAGTTGGGTAGGTTTTAATTTTTATTTTGATTTTTTTCTACCTACTTCACTCACTCACTACACTAAACCTGTGCACTAAACCACAGATAGGACTAACTAAGGCGGCCCCTAGACGATCAATTATATTGCGCAATATTGAATATTGTGCAATATAATTAACCGTCTAGGGCTAATATTGAAGACTGCGCAATGATTGTGATTGAACGAAAGTTTGAGCGAGTTTATTTTTTATTGTACAATATTTAATATTGAACAATATTGCTTCGTGTAGGGTCAGTATTGCGCAATATTTGACATGTTGCTCGGGATCAAACTATTCTCCGACTGAACAAGAAAACATTGCACAATTTTCTTATTGTGCAATATAATTGACCGTTTGGATCCAAACGCAATTCAATCTTATTGCACAATTAAATATATTGTACAATGTTATTGTAGGTCTAGGGGCCTCCTAAGTGCAGCTGACTGAGTGAGTATGGAATGAATGATGACGACGACAAACAAACGCCAATATTCAATAACAACCAAGGACTTATTACTAAAATCTAAAAACATGATAACAACTGACACCACAGACAACGAACCAATTCATTCCACCATGTCAATAATAGGAATGGCAGTCAGTCAGTATATTCACTTCACTCAAGTTCACTCACACGCTTGGCGCTTGGTTGGCGTGAGCTTCGAGTGCGTGCAGCACGCTCAGCAGAGAGAGAGACGGACAGAGCGTACGGACGCGGACCAACATGTTTTATGTTCATTACGGTCTAGTCGAAATTTAATTACCAACGAACAGCATTTTGTAATTTTGAAAAAACGGTGACGTTCAAAAAGAAAAACCGAAAGCCGCTTTGCCTGTTTACATACGCGCCATGGATTTAAAGCGTGTAAGAGAATTAAAATGACTAAATACAGCATGTTCTGTGGACACATACGAAACGAAATTTTTCTTGCGCAATATTTTCCCGCTTTTTTCACTGTCAAGTGTCAATTAAACGGTGTGTGTGTGACGATCAGTGCATCAGTGCATTTTTGTCTTGATTATTTTGTATTTAATTTAAATTGTTTTAGTTTCACTGTATCGAACTGCAATAATATAAAAGAGCAACTTTTTGTTTGATATATCTATTATCTATTTGTTGTTGACTAAGATGGTTGGGAAAATGAATAAACTTTATGTGCATAAGCGAGGTAAGGGAACCGTTATATTAATCTTGATACTAATTAATTTATACTTCAATAAATCTTTTATGAATGATGGAAATCTAATAATTTACATTGATTTTTAGGAGGGAGAATGGAAGAGGTCCATATTGATAAAATTACATCGAGAATTAAGAAGCTTTGCTATGGACTGAACATGGATTTTGTTGACCCGGTAAATACCCTATATTTCGAATTACATATTAGTACAGCTACAAATACTTACAAATTAACCGTAAATATGATATTTGTTATCTTTCTGAGAACTCAACACCAATGCTTTTATTCGTCTATACAGCTGTTATAAATTATGATTCATTACTTTGTGGTTGTTTTAGGTGTCCATTACTCTGAAAGTGATCAATGGTATCTACTCCGGTGTTACTACTGTGGAACTTGACAACTTAGCTGCAGAGACTGCAGCCACAATGACTACTGATCATCCGGACTATGCCGTGCTAGCTGCTAGATTAGCTATCTCAAACTTACACAAAGAAACTAAGAAACATTTTTCAGGTATAATTTATTTATTAAAGCTTGATCATTAAACTTTTACTTGTTGAACTTATTTATATTCTAAAACCAATAATTTTACGTTACAGAGGTTATGACTGACTTATACAACATCATAAATCCTTACACAAAGCAGAAATGTCCGATGTTGTCTGAATTTCATTACAATATCATTATCAAGAACAAGGAGCGTCTTGACTCAGCTATTGTGTACGACAGAGACTTCAAGTACAACTATTTTGGGTTTAAAACTTTGGAGAGATCATATTTGTTGAAAATTGATAACAAGGTAAGAAAATAAGTTAGCATCAAATTTCCGTTCTTTGAGCTTATTATTTCTGTTCAGAAAGAGTGTTAAGTTTGAATGTCTTACACGGTACTTATAAGAATGATGGATATCTTAAAATCATAGAAAATTATACTTACTCTATTCATTTTACTTTACAGGTAGTGGAACGTCCACAGCACATGTTAATGAGAGTATCAATTGGCATCCATGGTGAGGATATAGACGGAGCCATTAGCACATACAATTTACTATCGGAGAAGTATTTTACCCACGCAAGTCCTACTTTATTCTCTGCTGCTACTCCTCGACCCCAACTGTCTTCCTGTTTTCTAATAGCAATGAAAGATGACAGCATTGAAGGCATCTATGATACACTAAAACAATGTGCACTAATATCTAAGTCAGCTGGTGGTATAGGCCTTCATGTCCACTGTATAAGAGCCAAAGGGTCCTACATTGCTGGAACAAATGGAATGTCAAATGGACTTGTTCCCATGCTCAGAGTGTACAATAATACAGCCAGATATGTAGACCAAGGAGGTAATAAAAGACCAGGTGCATTTGCCATCTACCTGGAACCATGGCATGCTGATATTTTTGAATTTCTGAACCTGAAAAAGAATACAGGCAAGGAAGAAGTAAGAGCCAGGGAATTATTCTATGCTTTATGGATTTGTGATTTGTTCATGAAGAGGGTTGAAACTAACGAGAACTGGAGTCTAATGTGTCCTCATGATTGCCCTGGACTAGCCGACTGTTGGGGAGAAGAATTTGAAGCTTTGTATACTAAATATGAAGAAGAAAAACGATATGTTAGACAAGTACGAGCTCAGGTCCTATGGAAAGCCATCATTGAAGCCCAAGTTGAAACTGGCACTCCGTACATGCTCTACAAAGACTCTTGCAATAGGAAAAGTAACCAAAAGAATTTGGGTACAATCAAATGCAGCAATCTCTGTACTGAAATTGTAGAGTATACATCTCATGATGAAGTTGCTGTGTGCAATCTTGCTTCTATCGCCCTCAATATGTTTGTAAATGAAGACAAAACTTACAATTTCACTAAGTTGAAAGAAGTCACTAAAATAATAACTCAAAATCTGAACAAAATTATTGATGTAAACTACTATCCAGTACCGGAAGCTAGAAACTCAAACATGAGACACAGGCCTATTGGAATTGGAGTGCAAGGTTTGGCAGACGCCTTTGTGTTAATGCGCATTCCATATGAAAGTGAAGCAGCACTGAAGCTAAACCAACAAATCTTTGAGACCATTTATTATGGTGCTTTAGAGGCCAGTTGTGAGCTGGCTGAGAAACATGGGGTCTATGAATCTTACGAAGGCAGTCCAGTGAGTCAAGGCATACTACAATATGATATGTGGAATAAGGTCCCTACTGACCTTTGGGACTGGAACAAGCTTAAACAAAAAATTGCACAACATGGTGTACGAAATTCGCTTCTACTTGCTCCCATGCCCACTGCATCTACAGCTCAGATACTGGGCAATAATGAATCTTTTGAACCTTTCACATCCAACATATATCAGCGAAGAGTACTTTCAGGTGAATTCCAAATTGTTAATCACCATTTGTTGCATGATTTGACAGAAGCAGACCTTTGGGATGATGATATGAAGAATCTCATAATTCACAATAATGGATCCATACAAAATATTGAGGCTATTCCTAAGGAAATTAGAGATCTGTACAAAACTGTTTGGGAGATTTCTGTTAAGACAACTATCCAGATGGCTGCAGATAGAGGGGCATTCATTGATCAAAGTCAGTCTTTCAACATTCATGTTGCAGAACCAAACTATGGTAAATTGACATCTATACATTTCTATGCTTGGAAAATGGGCCTAAAGACTGGGATGTATTACTTGAGGACCAAGCCTGCTGCAAATGCTATTCAGTTCACAGTTGACAAAGCTAAAATTAAAAACGCTGTTAAAAATGGAAAGGCAGAAATCGATGATGCTAATATGGCAGCAATCACTTGTTCTCTACAAAACAAAGACGAATGTTTGAGTTGTGGATCGTAAATTAAGTACTTAATTTTAAGATAATTATTTTTAAATCTTATACCTAATATAATTATAAACTTAATTGTGGCCTTATGTATTTTAATGTAATTTGTTAATTATATAGTATTAAGTAATTTACAAATTAAATAAACCAAATAAATTAGTGATTAGTGTTTTTAACTGGCACAAATTTTAGAAAGGTCAATTTTGATTTGATTTTTTAGTATTTCAAATACCTAATCTTATCTTATATATAAAATTCTCGTGTCACAGTGTTCGTTCGCGTACTCCTCCGAAACGGCTCGACCGATTCTCATGAAATTTTGTGAGCATATTGAGTAGGTCTGAGAATCGGCCAACGTCTATTTTTCATCCCGAAATTCCCGCGGGAACGGGTACAACGCGGGTGAAACCGCGGGGCGCAGCTAGTAATAATATAAAATTTCAAAGTGTCCGCCGCGTCTTTCCTTTCGTAACATAATGTATATAACCACAGATAACTTTCTATTTCTTTATTTTGAAATTCCCGCAACAAATCTTAACATGAGTGAATTGTTCGCTTCAGTCATGCTTCCACCATGCTTCAGTATTTCCATGGGTGTTTTTCATCTGTCCCGTATCTGTCCTAAGCATGGGTCCTAAGGTCCTAAATTTAGCGTTAGAGCGTTTCCACATTATCCGATCCGATATCGGTGTCGGACGCCGATCCGATATCGGGGTAAGTCAAATGTATGAAATATGTTCCGATATCGGGCCGGACAATATGAAAGACAGGTAAGTACTTATTTCATACATTTTACTTAACCCCGATATCGGATCGGCGTCCGACACCGATATCGGATCGGAAAATGTGAAAACGCTCTTACGCTAGCTAGAAGAACCACAGGCTTATAATATATGTAGCAACAAACAACATAATATATAAACCGTTCTTTAACACGTTCATTACCACTATACATTTCAAGATGTTTTCTGGGGTGCCGCACACATTATGCGATCGAGTTGCCGGCACTGAAATAACAGAAAATTTGAATCGACTCGTAGGTAGATGTAATTAAAAAAGTGTAGGCGGGCAGCCCTACCGCGTCTGTGCGTTCGGCGCATCTGTAGGTATCTAACTCAAGAACAGGGCCGAGTTACAGTACTGTTTGATACTTATATTGTGCTGGTGTTTTTTTTCGTTTCTCTATATCAATGCTGACACTCAATTTTTTGGAACGAAGTTCCTTATCGCGGGTTACGAAAAATGGTAACGACATTTTTTAGGCCTGTAAGGGACAGACACAGAAACTTGCGCAAGCCAGAGAGAGACAGACAGAGAAACATGCGCGAGAGAGACAGACAGGGAAACTTGCGCACGCCAGAAAGAGACAGACAGAGAAAATGCGCGAGAGAGACAGACAGCGCATGTTTCTCTGTCTGTCTGTCTCTCTCTCTCTCTCTTATAGAAAGCAAGCTAGATATTTTCGTTTCGTCTTTCTATTTCGCATTGAAGAAAGTGTGGGGTCGCGACGATTATTTTTGTTGATAATAAATAAACTTCGTTCCATCCGGGTGTCCCTTGACACCTCTCAAGTTTTTAAGCTATTGCATAGCTTCTATGCAATAGCTTAAAAAAAGAAAAAAAAGACGTGTGGCACTCGGGGACTGCCGCGGTAAAGCTATTGCATAGTTTTTTTTTGTATCACTAGATGGCGTTAGTGGGGAGCGTGAGGTGTTTTCACGTGAGGTTTTTTCATTAACGGAATTTCTGGATTCGGTCCCCGCGCTCAAGGCCCGCGATAGAAGCTATGCAATAGCTTAATAAACGGGTTCTTCACACCTGGCCCACCATGTAAATCTTTAGTTTAGCGTACTCTACTGTTTTAAATTTGGTCTACTCTATTATTTAAACAGGAATTATAGATGAATTTTGGAAATTTTAGCTAAAAACACTGGACCCGATGGCGAATCGTCGGCACTAGAATAAGATTTACGAATGAACTCTCCGGGCGAGTCATTGGCACCACCTGTGGTTGGCACAGAACGTGTCAAGGTGTCAACCTGTGGTGTCAACGTTTTAAAAAAAAAGTTTTTTACGTTATTGGCCGAGCTAAGTGTGTGAATTTGTAATAAAATTATATTCTGACTATCCACGGACTATTTGGATTTCCGATTCTGCACCATAATTGAGTATCCTTGAATTTTACTGCCAAAAACTTGACGCACATTATAAATTTCAAATTATCTTCCGTTTGTTTTGTGATTGTGTTGTGACGCATCGGATCCACTTCATACTCGCACTTCGAGTGCTCGCTCGCTACCTAGTTTATTCTTTAACTATCTCGTTGTTTGAATAAAAACTCACAAAAATGTCTAGTACATCGCAAAAACACAGAAACTTTGTAGCTGAACCTATGGGAGAGAAGTCAGTCACTGATTTGGCTGGTGTTGGAGAAGTTCTGGGAAAGAGATTGGAGGTAGCCGGCTTTGATAAGGTAATACATATTTATAGATTATACTATGGAACGTTTGTTAATTTACAGTATAAGTATAGTCATTCATATTTACATTGGTCTAATTCCACTAATACCATAATCTCCAGTATTGTATATTAAAAAACATAACCTATAAAAGTTGTGCATATAGCTCGTATCATAAAGCTTTTGGTTATAATTACAAGAAAAAGTATGACATCCAGCGTTATATTACCTTAGTCTTGCTCTTAGAGAAGACATCCTGAAAAACGTATTTAGTTAGGTAAATTGCATTTCCTTATACTGGAACCTCCGCAATAAATGATGAAATAAAATGTATCATGATGAAATCTTTTAATAATTTGTAGCCCCAACATTCCATAACTCTGCTACATCGTTGTTTATAATCGTGCCAAAATAGTGAGATTCTATTGTATTGGAAAAATACCATTATACATACCTATTATATTATCTCTACAACAGGTAATTTATCACAGATCCCTTTCTTTCAGGCTTATGTAGTCCTCGGCCAATTCTTGGTCTTGAAGAAAGATAAGGAGCTATTTCAAGAATGGATGAAAGAAACCTGCAGTGCTAACTCCAAGCAATCTGCCGACTGCTTCCAGTGCTTAAAAGATTGGTGCGATGAGTTCTTGTAAGAAGGGATCCATATTGGTTTAACCAGCATTTTATAAACATACTGACATTTTTAATTTCTATGTATTGTGTTAACCAAAAATTGGTATAGGTATCTTGATTTTTTATCATAAGTTACAATGTATGTTTAGTCTGATTATAATAACATAAGCAATGAGTACAATTAATGGAATTTAACATTATGTCTTTTGGAAATGCACTTTTGAAGGTTGAGTAAAGTATAATGTCATAAGTATCTTGGTATATAATAATATTATTGTTATAAAACTAGTAATGATCTGATTGGAGTGTATAGATAATATTGTAAATGGTTTCAATATTCAGTCAAGTGTTTGTCAATTTGTTACTAACACTAATCTGTAGATTAAACTAGCTTGCGCACCCACTTGGTATTTTCACAAATTTTCCATAATTTTTTAATTATATTTGTTCTAATACGAACTTTTCTATAACTTGTTTACGATATATCTACAAATAAAGTGTAAATACATATAATAAAGTATGAATAAGTAATACACGGCAGTATAATTTTTATGTAATTTTTCAATAAAAGTTAATATTATATTTGAAGTGTTATTAAATCCTTGTTATAGAAATTGATATTTTCCTATCCATAATAACAAATTTGTATCATTAGTATATTTTAAGAAACCGCACCTTGCCGAATTGTGCATGTTCAAGTTAAGCCTGAACATTCACATTTTCCTCTTTTCTTAATTTGATAAGCCTGTTGGCACAGCAGCAGTGAGAGCGCTTACTGTGTCGGAGTTACGGGTTCGATTCCCGGCCAGAGTCAACAATATGCAAAGACATAGTTGATGGTTACGACGCTGGGTGCCAATTATAAATTCTTACTAACAGCGCGGTTTTACCCGCGTTTTGCCCGTTTCGGAGACTTCGGGAATTTTTATACATAATTATAAATCTTCCTCTTGAATCACTCTTAAAAAATCCGCACCAAAATCCGTCGCGTAGTTTTAAAGATCTAAAAGCATACATAGGGACAGACAGACGGGAAGCGACTTTGTTTATGATATCTGTGTATGCATATGTAGTTAATATCAGTTATTTAAATTCCTTAATACAGAGCTTAGTTTGGATCTAATTAACCATGAGTGAATTTGTCTGGGTATATTTATTTAATAAAATTTATTTTTATTATACATAATACTTACATTATCATGACCAAAATTTATTGGAATATTGTGAAGACCTTAGCCATTATAATCAGCTATTGAATATATAACAGTTTACATAAATCAACATTTTATCTACAATTTTATGCCATAACTACAACAAAAAATATAAAGAAAAATATAAGAACCCCAAATATTTTAAACATGAGCGCCCTGTTTCCAGTTACATGTTGGAAATATTTTAATATTTCCCGATGGCCGGCTTCAACATTCATTTCTGCTTCATGTATGTTTGCATCAATTCTTCCAATGGCCTCATCTTGTTCCTTCACCATGTGGGCCAGCTGCTGGAATATGCCTCCTAACTCAACAATAGTGCTCTCAATGTTATGCATAGTCTCAGCTCTCTGCTGCACATATGAGTCAGTGTCATCTCGTAGAGCCAGTTGTTGAGTTTGTATATTTGAACTAGGACCTTCACCAAAGTCAATGCTGACTTCTTCTTGTAGAATTGATGGGACCTCTTTAACTATTGGAGTGTTCTGCGAAAACTGTTCCCTTCTATTGTTTTGTAGTTTCAAGTTTTCTGACCGTACTTCGAGAACCTAAAACATCCAGGATATTTAATATTAGTTTGTTATATAAAAGCAGCTATAATTATTATCTTTATTGTAATTAGGTGAAGCCATTTAAAAACAAGAGTACATTCAACATTACCTGTTTGAATTGGTTACTCATAGAAGCAAGCCGCGATTGTAGTGCCAGCACAACACTAGAAGAGTGACTGTGCATACTCCGCCTACCCCGAGGCATCTCTCCAAGCCTTCCAATTTGCTGATTCAATGAATTCAAGTCCCCTTTAATGATGTATGTCAACTCCTGTATTTCTGTCGGCCGATCATCAAATAAAGATTTCTTTTTGGCAACTGAAAACATGAAATATGAATAGTTAGTGACAGTTCATAAAATATATGTAATAAGTCCATATTATGATCATACAATAATGTATACTCACGCAATGCAAGTTTCTCGAGTTTAGCATATGTGCTTGTTATATTTTTGCTTATAACTTTAGCCATACTCATGAACTGTGAGTATGTTTCTAGCACAATTGCTTTCCGTTTGTCCCTCACTACAGGTCGTGAAAGTATCCGGTCCTGAAGACCCCGCACTGTGGCGATGAACTCATTTGTCCGGTCTCTCGCTGCCATCACAGGTTCAAACACAAACTCTTCAAGAATCTCAAAAACAAAATCTTCTTGCAAACTAGGAACTTGTTTTATCGCTTGAGAATCTGAGTACTGCCTGTATGGTTTGATGTAAGAGGTATCTTTTTTATCTAATTTGCTATAGGAATCGTCGAAGCTTTGCTTATCAGATGTACTCCCAATATTGCGCCGTCGAGGTAGCATTGCATTATAATGTTGTTAGATGTAGAGTACTATTCCACCATTCAAATTCCTTTCTAGTAAATTAAATGTTTAGTTGTGGTGGGCAGGGTCATAAAGGTGATGAAATAGTCCTATTCACAATTTTACTAGGTTCAATAAATGTACCGTACACTTAATCTGTGTGAAATAGAATCCCTGCCAGAAAGAAACCCGGAAATTATCGAATTGCTCACTAATAAGTATTTTGATACTGTCTGTTTCGTTTTAATTTTTTTATGCACAGAAAAGTAGACGTGGGTCTGGTTGGATGGGTAGGTAGGTAATTTTTTTGAGCTGTCCCTTTCCATTCCAATCAACGTCAATAACTCAATAGGTACGTACGTCATAAGAATTTAACGATATGCCAAAGTCAAATATTGTATGTTTATTAAAGACCCATGAATTTAAAGTTTATATTTTAACCATGTAATAAATACTGTTAAGAAAAAGGTTTTAGCAAACTTCCATGTCACATGTCATTGTCTTTGATACATAATTTGTATACTTCAACATGGTAGCAGAGCGTGGTTACTATATCGAAAAATATATTAAAAATATATCATTATATTTCTGATGAGCGAAGAAAAATAGTTTTACATGTTATGTGATTGTGTAAAATAATTATTTCATGAAAATAATTAGCTACGATTTTCGAACCACATTCAAACAAAATCTGTCAAAATGTCGGCTCCATCGACGAGCTGCAGAATCGACATTGGTCGTTTGGAAGGTAAAGAAAATTGGTCAACGTGGCGCTGCAAGGTGCTGCTATTGTTACGAGGTACGCCTGGAGGATTGGATGCTATCAACGGCAATCTAAAGCCACCGACGCAACCCGGCACAACAGCTACATCCGCAGACCAGGCTAGTTATCTGAAAGCTCTACAAGATTATAATGAAAAAGATAGTGCCGCGATGCTTATGCTAATGGCAAATATGTCAGATGTCACTTTACAAAAGGTAATGAGACTAACGAGTGCGAAGCAGATTTGGGATGAATTACATACTCTGTTCGACGGCACATCTGAGGATAAAAGCTATAACCTTTGCTACAGCTTCTTCAGTTATCGCAAAGATCCCCTACATGACATGTCCATGCATATATCCAAATTGAAAAACATATGGCATGAACTAAAGGTTGAGCTACGAAAGGACGAAACTAAATATGATCTTCCTGAGATACTACTCATATGCAAGATTTTAGAAACGTTACCTGATGATAGTTACTTCCCGTTCAAGTCGAGTTGGATGCTCATGTCAAAAAAGGACCGTAACATTGAAAATTTGACAGCGCAGATTTGCTGTTACGAAAGATCTCTGACGAATAAAGAAGAGGATTCCGAAGCTCAAGCGCTAGTAATACAGAAGTTTTCTCGCAAAAAGAAGAAGACATGTGGGTACTGCAAACTTATTGGGCATAACGTCAAGCAATGTCGAAAGTGGATCGCTGATGGAAAACCTCCCAAAGAACCACAAGCGTCTACAAGTCAATCTAACAATAAAAACTTGAACCTAACCCTTATGCACGTTGAGACTAATGAAGCAGTGACCAGCTTTGAAGATCTTGATAATTGGTATGTCGACAATGGTGCAACAAGCCATGTCACCTGTCAACCTGACATATTCTCCAGTTTTCAACATTTTACTAAGAATCAGACGGTTACGACTGCAAATGGATCTACAACTGAAGCCATTGGGAAAGGAACAGTCGATTTGATTGCAGATGTTTATGGTCGACATGAGCATATCACATTATGCGATGTTTGGTACGTCCCCGCAATAAGACGCAACCTGTTCTCTGTACTCGCTGCTCAGGACAAGCTAAAAAACAGTGTCTTCACATCTGAGACAGAATCTTGTCAGCTGATAAATAATGGAAAAGTGAACTTGATTGGCACACGTGTCAAGAATGGAGGTCTCTATAAGCTGAAAGTCCAGACTATTAGAAATCCAATCCCAGAAGTGAGCACTTTGTCGACGGAAAACACTTTGCAACTTTATCATGAAAGATTCGCACATCAGAACAAAAGACACGTCAAACAACTGATTGAAAAGGAACTTGGTATCAAAGTCAAACTCGATTCTGAATTATGCACAGGATGTGTATATGGAAAGACACATAGACTTAAATTTGGAAGAAGAGAAAAAGCTGAAAAACCAGGAGAGATAATACACACTGACGTGTGTGGTCCATTTCCAAATTCATTCATGAAGTTTCGGTATTTCGTATTGTTTAAAGATGACTACAGCAACTTTCGTCATGTTTACTTCATCAAGCAAAAGTCTGAAGTCAAAGACAAGCTCGTGCAGATGATCAATGAAACGAAGACAGCTGGTCATGTTATAAAAACAATAATTAGCGACAATGGAGGAGAATTTAAAAACGAAACTATTGAGAAAATACTCCATTCGCATGGCATACAGCACCGGTTTACAATGCCATATACACCAGAGCAAAACGGGTCCAGTGAACGAGAAAATCGAACCCTCGTAGAAGCCGCACGCACTATGATGCACGCTCACGAAGAACTGCCACTTGCCTGTTGGTCAGAGCTTGTTAACACGGCTGCATACATCCTAAACAGAACTGGGCCAACTTCTCATGAAGAAAAGTCGCCATTTGAGCTATGGTTTAGAAAGAAGCCGTCCATTAAACATTTGAGAGTTATTGGAACAGAATGCTTTGCACATGTTCCCAAACAGAAGCGAACAAAGATGTCCAAGAAAGCTCAAAAATGTATTTTAATCGGTTATGATGGTAATGATGGCTATCGGTTACTGGGATTTAATAAAAACAACGAACCGACATTGATTCGTTCGAGAGACGTCATATTTAAAGAAACTCTTATCAAATCAGTTGGATTGGAATCTGATATATTTGAATCTGAAGAAAAGGATGAACGAACTACGACAGAAATCGAACTCAATTTCCCAAAGACTTCACAAAATCAACCAATGTTTGAAGCAAGGGAGGATATACCACAAAATGCGGAAGTAATGCCCCAAACATCGAATGATTTAAGTCGAGAAGAGGACGATCTGGATAACTCGTCTCCTGGACTAGGTGGGTGTCGAATAAATTATTCAGACGAAGATCATGATGATATCCCTGATACTAGAACACTTCGTGACAGGTCAACGCTGCGGGCTCCAAGCAGATATGATGACTTTATTGTCTCTACCTTGATTAATGATGAGCCCACAACGTACAAAGACGCCATAAAAAGTCCACAGAAGTCTGAATGGCTCGAAGCCATGAAAAGCGAAGTTAAATCTTTAAATGACAACAAAACTTGGATTTTGGTAGATCGGCCAAAAGATAGAAAACTAATATCTTGTAAATGGGTCTTCAAGAAGAAGATAAATGCCGACGGAAGCCTTGACAAGTATAAAGCACGACTCGTAGCAAGAGGATACACGCAAGAGAAAGGAATTGATTATGACGAAACTTTTAGCCCCGTAGCTAGATTGGCAACGATCAGATCAATTCTAAGTATCGCAGCAAACGAAGGGCTTACCCTCATGCAGTTTGATGTTGCCACTGCCTTTCTAAATGGATCACTTGATGAAGACATCTATATGAATCAACCTGAGGGATTTAGTGATGGCACAAACAAAGTGTGCAAACTGAAGAGAAGTCTGTATGGTCTCAAACAAGCTCCACGATGCTGGAATAAATGTATTGTGGACTATCTCAAGACAATCGGTTTCAAACAGTCTGACACTGATCCGTGTTTATTTGTTCGAGTGGTCTTGAATAAACAACAAAGACTAGAGAGTAAAACCATCATAGGACTTTATGTTGATGACGGTTTGATTGCCTCTACGAATCAAAAGGAATCCTTGAAGTTTTTGGCTGAACTAAAGAGAAGGTTCAAGATTATCACAAAGCCAGCTTCCTACTTTCTTGGGATAGAAATAAATAATGAAAAGGACTGTTCCATTAAGGTCTCTCAAAAATTATATACCAAGAAAATTTTGGAAAGATTTGGAATGAGTGACTGCAAGGCAATCAGTACTCCAATAATTAAAGAAGGACAGTCAGATACGGAGACGGACAATGAACAAATCAAGTTTCCATACCGGGAAGCTGTCGGTGCACTGGCATACCTAATGACAGGAACCAGACCAGACATATCATATGCCGTTAGTGTCGTATCTAGAACACTAGACAGTCCAACAAATGAAGATGTTCAAAAGGTGAAACGCATATTTCGTTACCTTAAAGGAACTCTAGATTCGGCGATTGTTTACAAAAAAGGACACAAAACCGGAGAGTTGGAATGCTACAGCGACTCCGATCATGGTGGAGATCAAAGTACAGGACGTTCAACTTCTGGAATTATGTGCATCTATGCAGGAGGAGTGATCTCTTGGGCAAGTCGCAGACAGACATCTGTAGCGATCTCAAGTACAGAAGCTGAAATAGTCGCAGCTAGTGAAGCAGCACGAGAGATAGTCTGGCTGAGAAGACTTTTCAATGAGATAACCACACTGAAAGATATCCCGATTCTACAAATTGATAATGATGCAGTAATAAAGCTTGCGCAAAACCCAGAATTGCACAGAAGGACGAAGCACATTGCGATTAGACATTTCTATGTCAGAGAACTAGTTACTGATAAACAATTACTGGTGAAATATGTTCCCACTGAATATCAATGTGCTGATATTCTTACTAAGTCTGTTTTTAAGCCTAGATTGGCATTTATTTGTGGGCTGATCGGGTTAACGTTATAGAGTTTGCCAAAAAGGGAGGATGTTAAGAAAAAGGTTTTAGCAAACTTCCATGTCACATGTCATTGTCTTTGATACATAATTTGTATACTTCAACAAATACATCTATAAAATAGACCACAATTTGGATGAAGTCGCATCAAGGACCTTATTTATATTAAAGCACGAGTCGCGGTCGTGTACCATTCGTGTACTACCTGTAGATTGTATACATATTAGATTTAATTCTGGAAACCTGTGCTGGAAACCATGTCAATAATCAGACCAATCCATTCCATTTTCTTAAAATCATTCTTACATTGTCGTGAGTATTTATTAAATCCATGGTCGTGCATCATTGCTTCCTCTGTGGTCATCGTATCAGCCATCTGTGCAGTGTGTGGTGCAGTGTACATCTGTGGTGTGCGTATCATTCTCTGATTCACAGACCAAGAAAAGAAACAAAGCTCTGATTCGCAAATTAGCAATGTGTTGTTGTTGTGTATTATGTTGCAAAATAAATAATAAATTAAATTTAAGCACATATGTATTGAACCGTCGGTAAAATAATTGGTTTGACTATGAACACTCATGGTTTAAACAGATTTATCTTCGGTGTTTAGTTTAATAAATGGGCAGGTAGCTTTGATGTTTACAGTGTTCTAACAAAAACTTATCTGTAAAATGAATGATGAAATGTAAAAAATAAATTATAGTGAATCGGACAAACGTATAGCATACACAATACTGTAATAAAACTGATAATGAAGATAACGTAACGTGTGGAGGAGCGCAACATATTAGTCATTTAACAAGGGTCATGACTTGAGTTAGTTAGGTGAATCATAGTGTGAAGCAATGTCCTCATAGATCTCATGTGAATTATTTAAAAACATTTAGGCAACATGCATTCCGAAAAAGTAACAATAGATAATACAGATTATGACAATACATCTTTTCTGATTGGTCTTTTTCTTGCTATATCTTCAAGTTTATTCATAGGATCCAGTTTTATTATTAAAAAGATTGCTCTAAGGCGGATTGATGAGTGTGGCAGTCTTAGAGCTTCGGCGGGAGGCTTTGCCTACCTGAAACAGTGGTTATGGTGGCTGGGACTGATAACAAGTTAGTATTGGGTACTAGGTACAATTGTTATTTTGCTACTGTGTAGTCGATACTATATTAACAATTGACTTATAGCCCTACCAATAAACAATATTCAAATTACAAATAACCTTGTCAAAAAGTTTTCCATATATGTACCTAATACTTGTTGTTTGTTTATTGTATTTCATAAGAATAGCTTTAAATGTTTTTTTTTAAAATCTGTAGTTTCAGTAATACTTTACTAACATTCATCCATATTATGTATTTTAATTTGTTTATTATGCCTAATCCTCACTCATTGTATCTTCGGTGTGATGAGGGGCCTTAGGCCAGTGGTGGGACATAATAGGCTTATACTTACTTTACTAATCCATTTCCCATGCATGCCTGATGTATATAAATAATTTCAGTGGGTGTGGGTGAGGCTGCTAATCTTCTCGCCTATGCTTTTGCGCCTGCTGCCTTGGTCACACCTCTCGGTGCATTGAGTGTTCTTGTTGCTGCTGTACTATCCTCAAGGTTTCTCAAAGAGAAGTTGAATTTTATTGGGAAGGTACTTACTTATTTCATTTTATAATATTTAGCCTCATAATCAAATAGAGTGGTGATTATGTCTAATCTTACGTAGTGTTCTAATATATTCGGTCAATTAAGATGCCTTTTCTTTATGCAGTATTAGTCTGCAGACTGTTACTCCAGGCTAATACTTAAACTTCTTTTTCTACTAGGATATGTCTTTATCAATAACTGGCATTGTCCCTCCGTTTTACCTGTGTTACCCCACCCATGTTCCTATACCATAACCTCGTTTTGAATGTGGCTATCCAATACAAAACAAATTATTCAAACTGGAGTGGCAGTTCCTAAGATTAGCGCACTTTAACTTTATACTTATATTAACTTTAACTTTATATGTATAGATGAGCTTATTTGAACAGCATCATGCTAGCTATAATTCATAAGGATATTAACTTATTTTTTGTACATACTTCTTCTGATGTATTCATTTAATATATTGTATATTTCCAGATTGGCTGTTTTCTCTGCATAGTTGGCTCTGTAATTTTCGTGATTCACTCTCCAAAATCAGAAGAAATTACCCAGTTTTCAGAATTACTCACAATGCTCTTTGATTACACCTTCCTATCGTATGTGGTTACTGTTATTATTATGAGTTTGATACTCAAGGTTGTATTTGTGCCTAGGTTTGGGAACACAAATATTGCTATTTATTTATTACTATGTTCAGCAATAGGCAGTCTTACTGTTGTATTCTGTAAAGCTGTCGCTCTAGGAGTTAAGGAGACTATTTCCGGTGAAGTGAATAACTTCAAAAACTATGTTTTCTGGCTACTTCTTCTAACAGCTGTGTTCTGCATTATGGTGCAAATGAACTACTTAAATAAATCACTAGATATATTTAACACAAGTGTTGTAACTCCAGTGTATTATGTTATGTTTACAGTTCTAGTTATCATAGCCTCTGGAATATTGTTTAAAGAATGGAAGGATATGAGTTATCTAAACATTATTGGCTGTGTGTGTAGTTTCCTAATAGTTATGACTGCTGTATTTATGTTGAATGCATTCAAAGATTTTAATGTAAGTTTTAGAGATTTGAATTTAAATAAACGACAGAGAAGATCGTTTCCTAATGTAGAAACAGCTTTGAGTACAAATTATAGTTTAAATAATTCAAGAACAAGATAAAATATGTAACAAAAAAAGTTAGGTCACAATCAGTTGTATTACAATAATAATTAATATATTTTAAGCTATCCAGTAATTTATTTCTTAAAAACTTTTTATTTTATCAAAGTTTAAATAAGTAAGTGTAAATATTTAAAATTATTTATTTATTTTAGGCGTAACATTTTATAAAGCCTTAAATAAAGAAGTGAAATAATCAAAACAGATCTCTTTAGTTCCCTGTTACCCTGAATTCAATCACCTAAAAATATAATTTTTGAGTCTTAGGGTGCGTCCACATCTGGCGAATGCGCCGCGAATGTGCAGCTCGCCAGCCATGTGCGAGCTGCCCGCAAGCCGCGCGCGTGCAGTCACGGCAATGGTTTGGTGCACCTCTCTATTGCAACTCATGCAAGGCTCGTAAAAGGCGCGCGCGCGGCCCGCGATCTGCGCGCGCTCAATTATCGCGCTTACAATTGCGCTTATTGGCTCTGTACTTTAGGCAGACGCGAGCCGCTAGCGCGCCGCCCGCGCGCTGATCGCATACGGCGCTTAGGTTGCGAGCGAACTGCGCGCGAGCGGCGCAAGAGCGGCGCACGAACAAAAATGCACGCGCGCAGCTCGCGGGCAGCTCACAAACGGTTCGCGACCTGCGCATTCGCGGCATATTCGTCAGATGTGGACGCACCCTTACAAATTGGGTAAGTAAATATTACAATGACGGGTATCCCAAGAGGAAAACATGTTGTTTATGAACTCATCTTAAAATGTATGCTATAAATAATAGGAAGTAACAATAGAAACATGAATATACAATGGTAATATTGCTTAAATGCAAACTATATATAGGTAATATACAAACTTATGTTAGCTATACCGAAGGCTATACCATTTTAACTCGAGGTTTGGTATGGTATGGTATGAAAATAAAGTTTTTTATGTAAAAAAATTCCCGAAATTCCCACGGGAACGGGCACAACGCGGGTAAAACCGCGGGGCGCTGCTAGTTAAGTAATATAACAATCATAAAGGGATACCTCAGAGGGATACATTATAGTTTCATAATGTCAAACAAATCATAAAAAAATAGAAAACTAACAAGTTTAATGTTCTATCAACAATCTATACAATACAAATGCAAGAAATGCTAATAGACTTATCACCAATAAACAGTGACCGAATGGTATATAAATGTTCGGCACACCGGGCAGGTCCTTTGGTAACCATAGAGTCTCCGACAACACTCCGTACATAGACAAATATGGCGGCATGGTAATGTCAATACAGTCTTCTGGCGTTCCTGGCATATCACACACAATGCATCGGCGGCATTATTTAAATCTTCCAACTCACTAGGACTAGGACTACTTTCACTTGCACTTATAACATCACCACCAGTAAATAAATGAACATCAGAATTGGTAAAATAGTTATACATTGCATAGTATAAATACAAAACATTTCTTACTAACGACCAGTACAAATTAGTAATGTTATTTAGTATAGTGTCTTTAAAATGTATGCACAGTCTGGCTATTATTATAGCACTCATTATACCCATGAAAGACTCTAATGGCACTTCAGTCAGGTAGTTTGTGAATGTCAAGAGCCTCAAGTAAGCATCGACAATGTATGAGCTTATTGTATCCAAGATATACTTTGAGGCCAAGTGTATCAACTGTGGCAAATGCAGAGGTATAAAAGTAACTATAAGCCATGTTGTTTCACCCATAAATAATATAGTATTAGCTAATAACAGCAATACTTCAGTCACTACAGTAAAAACTGTGTTGATGACGACAAATATAGAAGAAAATATGGCATTAATTTTGTTCCACAATCCTGTATAAGCTGATCCCAAGATGTTTTGTAAGAAGAGGAACTGATCCAGTATATTATCAGCAAACTCCTTGGTTGAATCCGGTAGCTCAGTGAATATTGAAGCATTGTCCTCATAGAGTATGTAGAAAAACCATTGGATATTGGAAAATATATTCAAAATAAATGTTGTCACCCAGATCACTGTTGACAATATTAATTCTCCAGTTAATGACGCAAGAAGTATTACTTTCTGTAGTGAAATGGCAAAAAGATTAATTAATTTTGCCACATATGATATGAGCATTTTGATTCATAATAAAGGGTCTGTTGAGTTTCAAATAAATCCTTCTCTTAAATCACATTACTTTCAGTGACGTATCATAGAAGTTGCTAGAACTTAGTAATCAGAAGTTCCAAAATTTGTATGTCTAGATATTTTTGCAGTTCTCTCAATTAGAAAAAATCTGGTTTCTTCCCTACAATTTTACATGCAAACACATAAAACTCTTGAACAGAATCGTCTTGTAATTTTCCTCATGTAACTTTATATTCTTAATACGTTTTCACTTTTATTAGTTTTATTTAAAGTTTACAGAAATATACCAAGTAAACTTCAGCGAGATCGGAAAATATTATATGAAAAATGTGAAAAATAAGTTTGTTTTTGAATTTCATACAGTAGGTACAACAGCTGTTTCAATTCAATTTTTGTTTGATGGCCTCTGCTGACATTTCGTCGCAATTCCGCCAGTGTCAGTGTGCCCGTAAGGCGTAAACAAGATGGGGAGAGTTTATTCGGTAATATTGTATTGATCGGTAGGTTATGAATATCCCGAGCAGATTATCCTAAAACAAGACACAAATATTTACATAGATTATTATACCATAAATCACGCAAGACAACATAAAACAAGTATTTACATTCTAATATACAAGGACATACAAAATACAACACATAACGTAACACATATAATAATTACGAAAAATATTTACAGTTTTAGTTTGTTAATATTAATATATTTACAAATTATATTTATAGAGGAAGGGAGACTAGACAAAATACATTGGATGGAAGTAGGACGAGGGATATCATCAGGGAGAACATTATATAGGGAGAAGCGTTGTTGAGGACAATTAAAGAAAATATGGTCTAGAGTACCCTCATCCAGACCACATTCACACAATGAATGATCCCGGATCCGGAGTTTAGCGAGATGGGCCGGAGAGCAAGTGTGGCCAAGGCGTAGCCGACAGATGGTAGAGGTTACGCATTTACTCATGGACTTGTACTGAGAGAACCACGGTTTCGACGGAATTATCGGTTGGATTCTGCCTAACCATTTGCCTTTTAAATTGGATGAGGAGTTCCATGCCAGGGACCAAGAGGAGAAAAGTGTTTGTTTGGCCATCGGTACCAGGTCGTTGGTGTATAATGACAGGTGATCCGGTAATCCAAGTGATACTGCTTGTTTGGCGTAGTTATCTGCGGTCTCGTTACCTAGTATGCCACGGTGACCAGGCACCCATATTAGGATGACGTCCAAATTGCGTTGGCTGCACTGGCACAAAGCCTCGCGGATTCCTAGTATCGGAGGGCATCTGATTTTAGAGCTAAACGGATTTGAAATAAGAGATTGGAGGCAGCTCTTTGAGTCTGAGAAAATCGCGGCTTTGGGTATATTGTGAGATAAAATGTATCGGACTGCTTCTAAGATGGCAATGGCTTCACCTGTGAAGACTGACGCGAGTTCAGGGCATTTGTAGCTAAGGACTATTTTATATTTTGGTATCCATACTGCTATACCTACTGGACTACTGTCGGAGAACTTAGAGGCGTCAGTGAACATCAAGAGAAACTCGTTAAATTCAGATGAAATTCGGTAATTAAAGTAATTGTTTGGTTCTATTGATTGTTTATCAATTCCAAAGTCCAGAATGACTTTAGGTTGATGAGTTAATGATTCATAGGGGACAGAATACATTGGGTGCGTAAGATACTGATTGACAGGGTATGGTAGACGGAGATATTTCCTGTAACTATTGACTAGACAAGGGACCTTCGAGTTTGATAAATTCAAATTATCATACAAATCGGTCAGTAGTTTTATCTTATCTAATAGTTTGTGATCAGAAAAATGCAGAATCCTGAAAAAATAATTATCAGCTAGTTGCTGTCTGCGTAAGGATAAAGGGGGCTCCACACATTCAACCTGCATGGCATTTATAGGAGAGGATTTCATTGCTCCTAGTATGATACGAAGGCATTTTGACTGAATTTTCTCTAGTTTATCGAAAGCTGTTTTATTACCGGGATCCAAAACTGAAGTTCCATAATCCAAATGACTGCGAACTGTTGCATTGTACAATATTTTCTGAGTCATAGGATGTGAGCCCCACCATACACCCGATAGTGCTCGGAGGGCGTTAATGTTTTTTTCACATTTTTGGACCACGTATTCACAGTGCTGGGAACCAGTCAATCTAGTATCAAGGTGAACGCCTAGGAATTTAACTGAGGTAACCTGCGGGATTACCTCATCCCCTAAATGCAAGCTAATTTGCGGGACAGACCGTTTTTTAGTGAAAATTATCAATTTGCTCTTCGGGGCGGAAAGAGACAGGCCATGAAATGTTAGCCAAATAATGAGATTTTTTAATGCGGTGTTTAATTGAGAGAGAGCATCCTCGATGGATTGAGATGATTTGTAGAGAGCCAAATCGTCGACGAACTGTAGAGATTGACATTGGGGTTCCACAGAGTGCTCTAGGCCACTGGTGTATAGGCCATATAATATAGGACTCAACACGGACCCTTGAGGGAGACCCTTCCAGATCATCCTAAGTATAATCATTCCAGATGTACGAATCGAGACTGAACGATGAGACAGAAGTGCGATACAGAATCTGACCAGCTTCTCTGGGATATTCAGCTGGATGAGAATGCTCCTGAGTATCGGAAGAAGGACGTTATCGTACGCAGCTTCTACATCTAGAAACAACCCAATCAAGAATTCTTTTTTGAGAAAGGCGGTCCTAATTTCAGTCGTGAGGATACTTAGATTATCAAGTGTGCTCTTACCTTTTCTAAAGCCGTACTGAGAGCTACCTAATTTAGATTTGCTCTCTACAAACCATTCAATGCGGTTTTTTATCATATGCTCCATGATTTTGCAGAGAACTGAGGATAAGGCTATAGGTCTGTAGTTGCAGGAGTTTGCAGGGTCTTTGCCGGGTTTCAAAACTGGGATGATGATTTGGGATTTCCACGATTCTGGGATGATACCGTAATCAAAAAAGATGTTACAGAGGTTGAGGAAGTATAATTTAAATTCATTTGGAGCATGGATAATGAAAGAATAGGGAATGCCGTCACTACCTGGAGTTGTGTCTGTACGTCCGTCAAGGGCAAGTTGGAGTTCAGATAGGGTAAAATGAGAGTTGAATTGATCAGAAGAAGCAATATAAATAGGTTGAGGGGGGAGGGAGTCTTTGTCAGGTACTGAAGGAGGAGCTATCCTGTCACAAAAAGACTCGATCCAGGGAGTCGGGTCGTTTGATGGGGGTGAGTTTTCTGTCTGAGAGCCTCTAAATTTTTTAATATTTTTCCAGACCGTTGATGACGAGGTTCTGGGAGATAAGCCTTCACAAAATTTATGCCAGCCGGTACGTTTCTTTGTGGAGAGGGTGAGTTGGTGTTTGGCAGCTGCTCTCTGATAGGCTATAAAATTGCTTTCAGACATACTAGAGTTGTATGTCAACTCAGCTTCATTTCTATCTCTTACTACGGACGTGCAATCGGAATCCCACCATGGGACTGAAATGCGGAATTTATGGTCTGTTTTAGTCGGAATGCTGGTATCTGCAGCGGCTATAATGGCCTCAACAAAGAGACCATAACATTCCAGGGCGTTGTCTGCATTTATTGAGGGAAGAGTTTGGAGACTGTTATTTAAAGATGAAGAAAAGGAATCCCAATTAGCACCAGACACTCTGTATTTTAGGAGGGGAGAACGATTTATTAACGGAACGACGCTATTAGGGAGGGAGATGAGGATAGGATAATGGTCGCTACCATGGGAATTTGAGAGGGTACGCCAGGAAATGCGAGTAGAGATGGAGGGAGAAGTGACTGTGAGATCCACAGCACTTCTTGGATCTTGGGTAGGGCGAGTTCGTCGGGTCGGGGAGCCGTCATTTGCAACGCATATGTTTAATTCGTCAAATATTTCCATTAATGACAAAGCAAACAGATCGTCTTTATGTGACCCCCATGATCTATGGTGAGCGTTAAAGTCGCCCATGACAATCACAGGACTAGGAACAGAGGAGAGTAAAGCGAGAATATCCGGGATGAGAGAAGAATTAGGGTGAGGGATGTATAAAGAAACAAAGGAGATATTTAGGACTCTGGCAGCGACTATGTTAAGGTAAGGGGACTGAAAAGGAAGAGGAATTTGGGAGTAAGTAAGTGACCTTCTGATGAAAAGGGCACTACCAGCATATCCATCAGCCCGGTCATCCCGAAGACAAGCATAGCCGGGAATCCTGAACTTGGACCCCGGGACCAGCCACGTCTCCGAGATGGCCGCGACTGATGGATTGTATTTATTTAAGAGGGAGAACAAGTCAGGCCTTTTCGGTCTGATGCTCCCGCAGTTCCATTGAATAATGGTTGTTGGAGCCATGACTAGTGGTAGAGATGAGTTGGGACAGTTTTTGGGCAACGTGGGACGGTAAGGAAATTTGATTTTGCGATAAGATTTGGATTAACATGGAAATTAAAAGATGAATGATGTTATCTTGAGAGTTATCAGGATTGGAGGATTGACTATTTAAGGCGCACCCATTAGGGAGCGTCGATTTTTCAGTGGCAATAATAGCTTGATGAGCTGAAGCATCATAGCTTTTGCCAAGTGGAGCTTTAGGTTTGGGGGTGGTAAACACTGTTTTACGGTAGGAATGAGAGGAATTGTTTGAGTGAGGGAGAGATGGGTTGAGCTGAAGGTAAGCTGATGTGGATGGTACTTCGCGGGAAGCCATCTCTGAATATGACCGGGAAACTTTGGGAAAGTGGGTAGATGCTTCCTCATACGAGATGGATTCCTTAGACATTATCACTTTAATTGATTTCTGTCGATCATGTTCGGGGCAGGTTTTATTGGTGGCAAAATGTCTTCCAGAGCAGTGAAGGCATGTAGCGTTTGGTTCAATAACATCACAGCTGTTTCCAGTGTGAGGTTGCGAGCATTTGAAACAGCGAGGCTTCGACCTGCACTGTGCAGCAATGTGTCCGAACCTACAACAGTTATTACACTGTATGGTAGGATATGTGTAAATATCCACTGGAAGTGAGGTGTTAAAAGAGTAAACATGGGATGGGAGAACTTGACCGTGGAATGTTATTATGACAGTTTGTGTAGGGACCCATTCTATTTTACCATCATTGTGTCTTTTTTTATTAATTCGACGAGCTTTGAGAACAAAACCACAGCCATGGGGAAGGATTAATGTCTCTGCAAACTCCTGCATAGATATGTCTACCGGGACATCTCGAACAACTCCCATGCGAGATATGTTGTAAGATGGGATTGTCGCATCGTATTTGTGTTGGGCAACAATTGGATTGCATATAAATTTATTAGCATCATCAGCAGTACAGAATTCTACCGATATTTTATTTCTACCCATTTTTTTAATGCCGTCTTTGCATATATTTGTAATTTTGTTATGGTGGAGAAATTGGCCAAATTTGATAGGTCTGATTGTAGTGCCAGCCGAGAGATCTTGCTCAGTACGAGAGACAATGATTTTAAAAGGACCTACATCAGAGTTTCTGTAAGCTTTGATACCTAAAATCAACTCTGGGTGGACGTACGTTGTTTGTAGGGAAGCCGACGCTAAATCCGGATCCGTGATTGTTTTTTTACTATTAGAATGAGGCACAACCTCGTCAACTTCCATACGCCTTTTGTTACGAATCGGTTGTGATTCGGTAGAAGTACAAGGGCTAGGAGAAATATCAGGTGGTTTGGGAGGCGGGTCTGGCGGCATGGTTTCCATGTTTACTTACCAACTATAAAATAAAATGTTAGAACACACTGAAATTGTTAGTAAGACGACACAATCAATCTGCACGGTAAATCCTTTAAAAAAACAACAAAAACACTATAATAACAAAAACAATCCCACTGACACTGTTTTAACCTCAACGGCGTGACGCGGAATGGCCAACAGCTGTTTATTCAACTGACAATTCTGACAAACTAATATGACATTGACAATTTTGACAATAGTGATACCTTGTGTTGTGGAAAAAATAACATTGACTGATGTGTTTGAATGTTGTAGTCGTCAATAGTGATATTGGTTGCAGTCAGTGTCCTAGATCATAATTTGTCATTGTCAAACATACATATCGTTAACAATGCCATTTTTTGTTGTCTACTTTTGCTGTGGTTTTTGCGACGAAAACTGGGAATAATTAAGTAAAATAGGCTTTCTTACAATAAAGTTTTTGTTTTAAGTTCCAATATTGGTACGATTTGTTAATTCGTTGATGTAAGAGGCGGCCTAACTTGATAGTATACCAGTAAAAGTGTTAAAACTAAAAATCCGAAACACGTTCGTCGTGCCTGGGCCGGGACGCAGCGCAGGCGAGCTCTGCAGTCTGCAGTCGGCGAACATTTATGGAAGACGATAAGTTGCCAGGATAACAAGTGAAAATTATGGTAACGCTTAGAATCTTTTGTCCATCTAATATAATCAGCCAATATAAGTATTAAAACATAACTGATTTTTACAGGAACCCCCAAACGCTGGGACCAGTTCGCCTGGTCTGATTGCCAGCGCCCCCTTGATGCCGCCTCCTATGCTAGCTGGGATGCCGACATCAATGTCACCAGCTGTAGCCATGCCTCCAGTCCCTGGTTTACCACCTTCAATGGGTGGTTTACCACCTCCAATGGGGTACCCTCCAATGATGCCTCCATTTTCAATGCCACCACCTGGGTTTCCGGGGTATAAACAGGTAGGATCAACTTTATACCTTTGTAATATTGTACCTAGTTGCATTCTGTCTGTTTTGAAATGTGTATTACTATCTTTAGGGTTATAATCAATACAGTTCATTGATGTAGTCTATGACTTCATTTTGTTCTAGGATTTGACTGCGCCAGCTCCGGATGTGGCCCCATTAGCCAATCAAAGCAGCCCATGGTCAGAACACAAAGCTCCTGATGGTAGGATTTACTATTACAACTCTGTCACCAAACAAAGCCTTTGGGAGAAGCCCGATGACTTAAAGACTCCTGCTGAGGTATGTATATATTTTGATATGTAGTATTATGGCTACATATATAATTAAAGATAATAGTTTACTGGTTCAGTTTATTTAATAACTATGCCAATTTCCTTTTTATATTATTGTTAAACCGTCTCATCCCAATTTGGGCAAGAGACTATATTCTATTAAAGATAACTTGCAATGAAAACTCAACATATACATCCAATAATTCCTGTGTTTTGTGTTTTGCACCTGGGAAAGAGTGTGTGAGTGTATAATGTACTGACATTTATTTTAAATGTGTGCGAATGTCAAATAAACATGTGCAATTTATTAACATTTCAGACAAGCTATTTAACATGAATTATTTCTATTATTTACAAATTTTTAATGTTTCACATAAGTTATCATAGTGTGAATCAGCCAGTGTCATCCATGGTGTATTTCGGAGACGACTGCAGTACTGCTTGTTCATGATATGTAGTAATATAGTTTTTTATTGAAACTTATTAAAACATTGAACTGTTTCAGAAACTGTTATCATCATGTGTATGGAAAGAGTATACAACTGACGCTGGGAGGGTGTACTACCATAACATTGAGACCAAGGAGTCCAGCTGGGTGGTCCCTCCGGAACTTCAAGAGATTAAAGATACCATTGCTGCCGAAGAGGCTGCACAGTGAGTTTAATAATCATCTGTTTTTTCTCTCATTTGTATCATCACAGAGCTGAACAAAGGTGTCCCCTAAATAGCCTATAACCATTAATAAACGAATATCTCAAAGGATAGGGAAGCTTGGATTTGGGGGAGAACTTTGCCCAGTTACAATATTAGTTAGTTAACAATAATCTAATAGTCTTATATACGTATATGATTGCTAGATGGTGCTAATTGAATTGCTTTATCATGCTCAAGCCAAGAAAGCATAGTTTACAAATAAGATTCTGATGTGTATTGTTTTATAATTGTAATAATGTTATTTACAAGGTCTGACATTTTGGAAACTACTTCTGTGGATTCACCACAGACTCAGTTGAGCAGGTATATATAAATATTGTGTGCAATGTCTTGATGTTTATGTGCTATAAGTTATTGGTATGATTAATTTCTTCCGGTGATATCTAGCATCACACTTGTCACACATACAGTATAATCCTAATAAATAAAAGACAAGTCCATAATGCAGCGTCGCATATAGCAAAAAACGAGCTCTCTCTCACATTCCATTATTAATATTGCATAGCATTGCATTAAAATATCTATGTTTATGGTGTATATTTGCGCAGCACAGCAATGTTTATCATTCTTGGTATATTTGCCACTCAGTATGCTAACAGTAATTGCATGTTCATGTTTTGATAATAATATATATGTTTAGTCCTTTCAGAGCAAAATCTGTTGTAAGGAATAAGTTCACCAATATTTATTTTTTTAATTGTTTGAATACTGATTGTTTTGCTAGGCTATATAAAATAATGCCACATAAATTTCGACAACGACAAGTATGATGGTGCTACAAAGTAAGTGTACGACTTATTCTTTTCAACAGGGCGGCTTTAAATGGAGACCTGCCTCCGGGTGAAATCCCTCTTCCGGAAAATTCTCCTGGTCTGCTGTTAGCCGGTATTCCTGTTCCGGTGGCATCCAGCAGCTCGGCGCTGGATGAGGCAATGGCGAAGACATTGGCGTCAATTGATCCTAATCTGGCTAGTTCCATTCCTATTCCAGAAGAGAGTAAGTATTAGTTCATTGTATATGTTGACAAGTTCTAGTCAAAATATTAAAAGAAACATTTATTGTTCACATTATCTAACATTTCTGTCCCCTCTGTCTGTCTGTTTGCGATAAATACTACTACTCAACGGATTGGCAGGCGGGTTTCTATGATACACCTAGTGATTCACGAGTAAAGCTTTCATCCCGAAATTGTCTCGAAAACGCGTACAGCATCAACGCGGGTAAGATCTATAGTCAAAGAGTATAATATGAATGTACAAATAATAATGTAACTCACATTTACAGTACAACCAGAGGAAATAATCCCGCCTCCAGTGGGCACCGCCCCGGACGACATCGAGCAGCCGCCCGAGCTTCAGTACAAGGATAAGAAAGAAGCCATTGAAGCGTTTAAAGAATTGCTTAAAGATAGGGTAAGATTAGCTACATTGTTATTGAGTTAGCAAATTCTCACAGATTGCTGGAATTACTCCTAGAAGTCCTTTAAAGAAGACTTTTACAGAAAGTAAGTTCGTGTAAGGCCAATCTTGGTTGGAGACCTCCTTAAGGCCTCCGACATAATCAATTTAACGTGCCCTCCGAAGCATAGTAGCGCTCAGATAGAAATTCTAATAACGGTCACCTATCTAAGTAAGGGCCGACCTGCACGTGGCTTAACGATAACATTAAGTTCATGTTGCTTAGCTAAATTATGCCACCAGTGCTACTTTTACAGTAAAAGGCGATCATTTCGCGACATCAGCTGAAGGGGGAAGTCTAGTTCTAGTTTCGTAAAGTTTTGATAACAGTCAGATTATGAAGCCCCGGATCTTCAATTTTTTTTAGGCGGGGCAAAAACTGAAAAATGCCGCCCCGCCTACCTACTTATGTTTATTTTCACTTTTATCATCCATATAATTTCAGCTATCAATATGTAGGATATATATTTAACAGGGTAGGGTTTAAAATAAAAATAAATATGCATAATAAAAATAAATTAAAATATATTATTAAATTTGTGAATTGAAACTACAATTTTACTCTTCGAGCTTTTTGTTCAGCAAATAAATCTATAGCCTTGTCATAATTTAACTCGTGTGCAATACGATTTTCTATCGCTAAGATTGCAAGACCCGATAAACGTTCCTGGCTCATAGAAGATCGCAAATAATTTTTAATCAGTTTTAGTTTGCTAAAACTTCGCTCGCAGCTTTCGGACGTAGTAGGAAGCGTAGAGTAAATTCGCAGAGCAATACAAATATTAGGAAAAGCATCCTGCAAATCATGCGCATAGATCTGTTGCAAGAGATAAAAACTGTTAGCCTTTTCTATATCACCAAATAAAACCGGAGCTTGCTCTTTAAAAACATGAAGTTCCTGGCAGAATTAAACGGCACTTAAATCTCGCTCGTATTTTCGAGCCAAATCTGCTCCACACTTTTGCAGTTCTTCATTTGACATTTTCAAAATATCAGTACCATTAAGAAAAGCAAAATTCTAATTCAGCATGGTAGCACAATCAAATCTCTTTTTAATTTCGGATATGATTCGATCAAATACCATCATTATTTCTTTAGAAAAAAGTTGAACAGGTTGGAGAGTTGGCAATTCGTCTTCACACATCTCGTCGAAATGTTTTTTACGTTTTGGAATTCGTTTGTTTTGCAAAATAGGGTCAACCACATTTTTCAGCTGCTTCGCCAGCTTCTTTTATCCAATATTCCATTGGATTTTGTCTCATTTTTTGCAAAGTTTTGAGCAGACCATCCATTAGTGCGACGGAACGGGCAAGGATAATATCTTCTTTCTGAATTGGGCTTTTGAAAAAAAAAATTGATTTTTTTAATGTATTTTAAAACTTTATTATTAATAATATTGATATTTAATGCAAAAAACTTAAAAAAAATATTTTTTCAATTAATTATAAACAATTAAAAATTGATGAAATTTAAATAAAAATCACGTGACTATAAACGCGCCAAGATTGGTCACCGTAGTTGTGACGTTATAATGTTAAGATTCCCGCCCTTTTATTCTCTTTCCCTCCAAAAGTTTGCGATGTACGAACCTCTTTTCATTAACATTAATTATCATTATGACGTCACACGCGCTCGAGTTTGTTCGGGAGTTGTCGTCGTGTCTTCGGTACTGGATTAAAAAATACATTTTTATTTTGAAATAACTTTTGAATTATTGCGAAAAAAAATAAAATAAAAATAGTTTTGTTTATATATAATCTTTCCATTTATCACAAAAAATTTTTTTTTTCAAAAGCCCAATTTCTATATTCACTCGATTGATATGGCCATGAAATTGCTGTACTTGTGCTATTATTTATTCCGTGGTCAAAGTTAAATAAATGATGAGTTGTCCATTGATCCGTGAAGTGTGAATTTGGCCGCCCCCTGAACTTGCCGCCCGGGGCATAGGCCCCGGCTTGCCCCCCCCTAGATCCGGGGCTGTATCAAAGCACTGTGAAATTGATCAGTTTTTAACTTTATATCTGATATCGAAACAAAACAAGCCAACTATCTTCTTCCAGAGGACAAGGAGAAAGACATGCCACCTTTCACTTTACATACTTTAATATTAATTCATTATTTACTTTCAGAACGTGCCCTCAAATGCAACATGGGAGCAATGTGTTAAAATAATATCTAAAGACCCGAGGTACAATGCGTTTAAGAAACTGAACGAGAAGAAGCAAGCCTTCAATGCGTACAAGACGCAGAAGTTGAAAGATGAAAGGGAAGAACAGAGGTGAGCCTATGTATCTATCTATCTTCCTCTTAAATGTAGCTATCAGGTGCAATCATATGTTTTCAACCCCAACCGGGAGATTCAGAGAAAAACACGTTTAAACAAACTTCAGATTTATTATATTAAAATAGATAGCATTAAAACTTTTTCTTCGTCTGCAGATTAAAAACAAAGAAGAACAGAGATAACTTGGAAGAGTTTCTTTTGAGTTGTGACCGCGTGACGTCGCTCACTAAATATTATAAATGCGAGGAGATGTTTAGCAATCTTGAGGTGAGGAGCTAATATTTATTAAACACAGCATTACGAAAAGTATGTATACACAGTTAGACTCCTTTATTTGAAAAAATACTACTACTTTGTTATTTTTTATACTAATAATGTATCATCTAATAATCATCAATGCATTGCTAAATATTTTTAATGATTTTTTAGATTTGGCGCTGCGTCCCCGAATCAGATAGGAGAGACATTTTCGAGGATTGCATCTTCACAATTACGAAACGCGAGAAGGAGGAAGCGAAGACATTGAAGAAACGTAACATGAAGATGTTGGCGCAGGTATTTATTATAAACAGTTACTTTTATTACTTTCCTATTTATTAAATATCATAGACAGTTTGCAAATATGGATGTTTAATAAAAGAAAATGTATAAAAATTAAAACAGGGTTGAAAGGGGTTGAAAGGTTGTATCGAAGTGTGGTTATTTTAAAAACTACTGGGCGGATTTGGATGAAACTTTACAGTAGTATAGGTTATACATCAGAATAACACATGGGATATATTTTATTCCGAAATTCCCGCGGTAACGGGTACAACTCGGGTAAAACCGCGGGTTGCGGGGCGCTAGTGAACTCATAAATCCTTATTTTCAGGTACTAGAGAATATGAGCGAGATAACTTACAGCAGTACTTGGAGTGAAGCGCAAGTCCTTCTGTTGGAAAACTCTGCCTTCAAGAACGATGTCAGTTTATTGGGCATGGACAAGGAAGATGCTCTTATTGGTATGTATACATATAGTAAAAAACTATGTCTCTTAAGATTACACTTAGTTGAGAAGAGGAAACCATTTATGTAACCTATTTATTTTCTGAATCTAACTTATTTATTATCTTTGCCTTCTGAACGGAGTTAAATCGACGACCAAGACATGCCGCAGTCAGTGCTGTATATAAATAAGAAAACGCTTTATCTAGTATAAAGCAGTGAGACAATAATAAAATCGCAAGCGAGTGACAGAGACAAGTAGAGTAGAGTATTATATGTGTGATAATGTGTACCAGTTGCTTTCTGTTTGTAGACTGCAAATAAAATACATGTTCTTCTCTTTCAGTATTTGAGCAGCACATCCGCAATTTAGAAGCTGAATATTTACAAGAAAAAGAACAGACGAAAAAGAGATATAAAAGACAACAGAGGAAGAATAGAGACAACTTTTTGGTAATGTCTTTAGAATTTACCTATTCTATGATTCTTTTTAATGATATTTAGTCAACAGAAAATCTTTATATTGCACTTTGAAAAATGAAATAGCAAAAAACGTTTGTTTACATTGTTATGCATCTACAAATATAACTTTTTATTCCACAAACTTGTATTTATATTAGTGATTCGGTTTATTTCAGATAAAAGGTATGTATCGGTCTCCTGCTTGTTAGTTTCGTGTATTAATATATAAATATGAATTTTCTAGACTTTATTGGACACATTACATGAAGAAGGCAAGTTGACATCGATGTCGCTGTGGGTCGAGTTGTATCCGGTTATATCAGCTGACCTGAGGTTCTCCGCCATGTTGGGTATGTGGATTAACAGAGTGATAAGTTATTGCGAGTACATTTGCCTGCCAAATCGTAAGCCTCGGGATCAATACCAGGTCGAGCACGGTTTTACGGTCGAATGCCTAATCCTTCTCGGTGTGCCAATATCTTTAGTGTGATAAGAATGAGATGCTTTTGCCCAGCTGTTGGACATTCGTACATACTGTAGTAATATTCTTAGCAAAACAGTGGATTGTCTATGACTTAGATGCCATCTCTTTGTTAATTTCAGGTCAAAGCGGTTCCACACCACTAGATCTATTCAAGTTCTACGTAGAGAACCTCAAGGCTCGCTTCCACGATGAGAAGAAGGTCATCAAAGAGATACTGAAGGAGAAGGAGTTCGAAGTGAAGCCGGACACCACGTTCGAAGAGTTCGCGACCGTCGTGTGTGAGGATAGCAAGTCGGCGTCGCTTGACGCGGGCAATGTTAAGTTGACTTACAACTCGTTGCTTGAAAAGGTAAGGACGATTCGTTTGTAGCGCGATTTTACACTTTTTAATGGGTTTAAAGGGATAAACACCTCTGATAAAGTATCCTAGATGTACTGTTATTATATTTAAATTGCAATAGAAATAACCTCTGTATTGCATGTATCCTATACAGTGTATCCACTGATTAGAGTATAGTATACACTAATCAGTGGATTTCATTGCAGTTCGATTAGGAGATAGATTAGAACGTCCCAACTTCAGAAATCAACGGAATTCTTTTAAGCCTTTTATGTCTATTGTCAGTAAAGATTCTTTTAGGAGTTTCTAAAAACTTATCATTACCTACTGAACTGAAAGAAATTTATTATTTGACATACAGGCGGAAGCCAGAAACAAGGAGAAGATCAAGGAAGAGTCTAAAGCTCAAAAGAAAATCGAGTCGGCGTTCAAATGGGCGCTCTCGCAGGCGGACGTGGACCACCAGCTGGCGTGGGCCGACGTCAAGGACAAGCTGGACCTCGGCAAGCCCGAGTTCGCCGCCGTGCTCTACGACGAGGACCGGCTCCGGATCTATAAGGTAACTGAGGGTTGCTTCAGCTTACCGCAACCACCAGTACGAGACAGTTTCCATTGAACCGCAGCGGAACCCAGTCGACCAATCACAACGCGTTAAAATTGTCAAACAAAGCGTTGACATTGTGAAATCTTTTGGTAATGAGTTGTGATTGGTCGACTAAGGTACCCACAGCTCCGCTCCGCTTCAATGGATACGCACACTTACTGGTGCGTGAGGTAAGCTGCATTCAATTAATGAATTCGTTAATTCTAGTCTTGACAATCACAATTATGTCTGAGTCTATTGTTTGTAAATGTTGATTACATTTTTAAATGTTTGTTTCAGGACTTCCAACACGAACAGGAGGAAAGCTGCATGCATTACCATCATCCCAAGTCGCGGAAGTCAAAGCGCTCTAAGAAGAAGAAGCGCTCTCATTCAGCTTCCTTGGTAAGCTATCAATTTATTTATCTATACTATCTATACTATCTATACTAATCTATATCTATACTAATATTATAAAGAGGAAAGGTTTGATTTTTTGTTTGTTTGTTTCGAATAGGCTTTGAAACTACTGCACCGAATTAAAAAATTCTTTCACCATTCGAAAGCTACACTATCCCTGAGTGACATAGGCTATATTTAGTTTAAAAAAAAAAATTATTATAGTTTTGTGACAATAAGCGATTTTTTATATTAAAAAAAGACGTGTGGCACTCGGGGACTGCCGCGGTGAAGCTATTGCATAGCATTTTGTATCAACTTATGCAATTATACTATATATATATTTTTTTAAATTATTTTATTCATGCAGTATTGCTTATTGTGGGTTCACCCCTCCCGCCTCCTCTCTCTCTCTCCCCTCCCGCCTCCTCTCTCACCGCTCCCGCCTCTACTCTCTCACCCCGCCCGCCTCCTCTCTCGCTCTCACCCCTCCCGCCTCCTCTCTCTCTCACCCCTCCCGCCTTCTCTCTCTCTCTCACCCATCTCTCTCACCCCTCTCTCTCACCCCTCTCTCTCACCTCTCACTCTCACCCCTCTCTCACCCCCTCTCTCATCCCTCTCTCTCATCCCTCTCTCTCACCCCCCTCTATCAGCCCTCTCTCCCACCCCTCTCTCTCACCCCTCTCTCTCACCCCTATCTCTCACCCCTCTCTCTCACCTCTCTCTCTCACCTCTCACTCACACCCCTCTCTCTCACCCCCCTCTCTCACCCCCCTCTCTCACCCCTCTCTCTTTCCCCTCTCTCTCACACCTCTCTCTCACACCTCTCTCTCACCCCTCTCTCTCACCCTCTCTCTCACCCCTCTCTCTCACCCCCCTCTCTCACCCCTCTCTCTCACCCCAATCTCACCCTATCTCTCACCCCTCTCTCTCACCCCCCTCTCTCACCCCCCTCTCTCACCCCTCTCTCTTTCCCCTCTCTCTCACACCTCTCTCTCACACCTCTCTCTCACCCCTCTCTCTCACCCCTCTCTCTCACCCCTCTCTCTCACACCTATCTCTCACCCCTCTCTCCCACCCCTCTCTCTCACCCCTCTCTCTCACACCCCTCTCTCCCTCCCCCCTCTCTCACCCCCCTCTCTCACCCCTCTCTCTTTCCCCTCTCTCTCACACCTCTCTCTCACACCTATCACTCACCCCTCTCTCCCAACCCTATCTCTCACCCCTCTCTCCCACCCCTCTCTCACCCCTCTCTCCCACCCCTATCTCTCACCCCTCTCTCTCACCCCTCTCTCTCACCCCTCTCACTCACCCCCCTCTCTCACCCCCCGTCTCATCTCTCTCTCTCACCCCCAACGCACAATCGCACACAACGCCGTGTCGAAGACTGCCGAACTAAAACGACGTTAGACGATGCACGGCCTTCAAGCCACACCTCCTTGCCCGTCGGAGTGGGGAGCGTGAGGTTTTTTCGTTACGGAATTTCTGGATTCGGTCCCCGCGCTCAAGGCCCGCGATAGAAGCTATGCAATAGCCAACTCGCCAGCTCGCCAGCTCGCCAACTCGCCAACTCGCCAGCTAGCCAACTCGCCAACTCGCCAGCTCGCCAGCTCGCCAACTCGCCAGGTCACCAACTCGCCAGCTCGCCAGCTCACAATCTCGCCAGATCACCAACTCGCCAGCTCGCCAACTCGCCAGCTCGCCAACTCGCCAGCTCGCCAACTCGCCAGCTCGCCAGCTCACAAACTCGCCAGATCGCCAACTCGCCAATTCGCCAACTCGCCAGCTCGCCAGCTCGCCAACTTGCCAGTTCGCAAACTCGCCAACTCGCCAGCTCGCCAACTCGCCAACTCGCCAACTCGCCAACTCGCCAACGCGCCAACTCGCCAACTCGCCAATTCGCCAATGCCAAATGCACGGCCTTCAAGCCACACCTCCTTGCCCGTCGGAGTGGGGAGCGTGAGGTTTTTTCGTTACGGAATTTCTGGATTCGGTCCCCGCGCTCAAGGCCCGCGATAGAAGCTATGCAATAGCTTAATAAATTATTTATTATTTAAGATTGCTTTTAAACCTATATTTATCACTTTTTGAATTATTGGATTCTGACATTCCATTTAAAAGATATCACGAGTAAATATTTTTTTAAATAACCACTCGGCGGCTAACTATGCGCTGTGGAGTGGCAGGCGTCACTCGGGCACGGAGGTACGGGGGGGTTAAGATCACGAAATAATCTAACGCGCGGCTCACTCGCGCGATCGGCTCCCTACTGAATGGTCGTGTGCGTGCGGAAATAAAAAATGTTCTAGGGCTATAGTGTCACCTAAGAATGATACTGTTAATGAAATAAACAATCTAATAGTTAAAAAAGTCCCCGGCCAAATAAAAACATACAAATCGATCGACACTGTGACTAATATCGAAGACGCAGTCCATTATCCACAGGAATTTTTAAATTCGTTGAACCCTTCTGGACTGCCACCACATGCGTTGTCGTTAAAAATCGGAATCCCAATAATGCTTTTAAGAAATTTAAGCCCTCCGAACATGTGTAATGGGACAAGGCTGCTTATTAAAGAGTTAAAGGACAATTTAATTGTAGCAACTATTATCACTGGCCCAGCAGCTGGTCAACTGGCTCATATACCGAGGATACCGATGATCCCGACTGATCTGCCAATCCCATTTAGACGGCTTCAATTTCCGGTAAAAACATCTTTCGCATTAACAATTAACAAGTCCCAAGGCCAAACCTTTGAATTGGTCGGGATCGATCTGCGTAAGAAATGTTTTACTCATGGTCAACTGTATGTTGGACTATCGCGGGTCGGAGCCCCTGAAAAACAATTTATTTTGTTGCCACAAAATAAAACAACATCAAATATTGTTTACAGGGAAGCTCTATCACAATAAAAGGCTTTTCTTTTGACGTTATGACCTCTTTGCAATAATTAAAAATATAAACAAAAAAACCTGAAACTCAGAAAAAAAAATGTTTGTATTAAACAAAAAAAATAAAACGCAAAAAAATATAAAAAACACTAATAATAACAAATACACAAAACAATGAAAAAGTACAAAAAAAATGAATTATATCTAAGAATTAAATTTCCCATTTTGTTTAAATTCGACGCGAAAAATTGAGAATGTGTGTTTCATGTTTAGTACCCGTGCGAAGCCGGGACGGGCCGCTATATAAAATAAAGTCGTCTCTGTTTCGTGTCTGTTTGTCTGTTAGTCTGTATGCTTAAATCTTTAAAATTACGCAACGGATTTTGATGTGGTTTTTTGTAATAGGTAGAGTGATTCAAGAGGAAGGTTTTTATGTAAAAAAAATCCCGAAATTCCCACGGGAACGGGCACAACGCGGGTAAAACCGCGGGGCGTTGCTTACAAAATAATAATGCTCAATGGCGGGTCTCTTATGGCTACTTACTGTTTCGTGCGGTCAAAGCGCGCGGGGATATCTACCTACCTACCTACGAACTACGAACGACGAAGACGCGCTATGTAGGTATTATCCCGAAATCTTGATTGTGTATACATATATACTCGCGCGAGACATGTAATATTTTAGCCCCAATTTCCCACTTTAAATTTTGATTGTGTATATTCCTGCGGGAGACACGCAATGTTTTATCCCGATTTTCCTACGTGAACTCTTGATTACCCGAAGCGAAGCGAGGGCGGGTCGCTAGTTGAACATAAAAAAATAGTAGCGAGTTAAAGAGAAGTAACAGTAACACGTGTGTGTGTGTGTGTGTGCAGTCGCGGTCGGGCTCGCGCTCGCCGTCGGCGGGCTCGTGGTCGTCGGAGGACGCGCGCCGCCACAAGAAGACCAAGAAGAAGCATCGCAAGCACGACCCGCTGCAGGTGACGCCTTCACTCCTCACTCTATCTTAACGACTCACAAAATAGCTCCAACGTCAACGTGACAAAGACAATTTTTTTAGAAATGGGGTTTGTTAGTATAGTGATTATTGCTGCGTTGTGACTGCAAATTCTAGTATAGCAAAAGGCCATAAGTAGCAACAACAATGAGTTTCTTAGACCTTAACTAAGCTTTGAGCTCTTGGCAATGGTTAGATTGCGCATTTCATTCCACAGTGATACATTTAATATTATGTATGTACAGAAATCCCCAACGCCCGAAGAAGGCGGCATATCCTCGGACGAGCCTCCTCGCCACAAGAAGAAGTCGAAACGAAGCGCGCCGAGCAGTCCCGAGGACGAACACGAACACTCGCACAAGCCCAAGAAGAAGAAGGACAAAAAAGACAAGAAAGAGAGGTTAGATTACTAGGCTAAGGTTTGTTAAGAATCTCTTTTGTTTATGGCATATCAGCGGCGTAGTACATTAAGCCCATTGACGAACTATCAGTATTTATTTTGGAAATCTTTGTGAGGAAACGCGCTGCATAGGTCTTTTAAAATTTGCTAGTAGTTCCATCCATAGAAAGTCAAATTATTATTATTGGTTTGCGTTTGTTAATTAATATAATAATGTGTTATATATGTTTCCGTTATCGAATGACTGAATCTCAATAAATTGCTATAAAATTATGTTTCTTTTTTTATATTTTCCTCTTTTCATTTTCATACCACTACTCCTTCCCACTATATTTTTCTATCCATTCTGCCCCTAGATCTACGGGATGGAGCGACGCCGAGCTCGAGTCGCGGCGCGCGGCTCTCCTTGCGCAACTACATGAGCACGAGACCGAATGACCGACACTTCACGAAGGACGAAGCGTCACTCACACCCGGGAGATCATCACCGTCACTAGGCATTTGTACTGATATCATTACCAGCCCGTCTAACACAAATAATGCGACAGAAGGCGAGAAGACACTCATATAATATACTGTGTATTGCTTGGTAACACGTAAGTGTAATATTCGAATTTTAAATATTCCACCAATCAACACACAGTATTAATTATGTCATGCATTGTTGCCTTCTGTCATGTTCGTTGTAATAGGTGGGCAGATTAAAATAAAATGACATAGTGGCCGGTTCGGTCGGACACTGATTCTCACTAAAATAGTTGACAGCTAAAATATTTTTATTTTTAAAACAAGTGTTATTCCTAAAATAATTCCTAATTTGCCCGAGCGCAGAAAATTCTAGTTAGTCATAGATGTTAAATACATTTTGCTACCATCGTTCATTCTTTAATTGAATCAGATAGACTTCATCATCTGCATTTTGATGTAATATTATTTAGTAGATACGAGAAATAAATGTGTCGATTATTACATTATTCTTCTTTTCTTTTACCAAAGTGTAGGGTTACAAACGCAAACGCGCCTAGCAAGCCGCCAGTCTGTATGTTCGTAGTCTAAAGTATTGTTAATGTTTTAAGCACAATTGGTCTACTATTGCCAACCGTAGTGGGGCAAACTGGTTAGGTATGTGCCCTATTTTTAGGAAGAATTGAAAGAAGCAATAAAATAATATGATTTTAATAATTACATTTCTCTATTTATAAATCTGGAATGTTATACATCCTTAGTTGTTTATAATGTTTTAAATAAATTTATATTTTTATTTAAACATGAATATAAAACATTTACTTACATTTTAATTTACTGATTATATTTTGTGTAATTGTACAATTTTATTATCACCTAAAGAATATCCGCGCGCTACTTAGACTGTAGTACAGAAGTTTGTATTCTTCTTCAAGAGTCTTCAGTTTCTTCTCAGTGAGTGCGAGGGCTTGCTGTAGTTGTAGCGTGCCTTTAGTCTTTTGTTCTTCGAGTGTTACTCTTTCACTCTTTATGTGCTTCCAGACGGAATCGAACCAGTGGAGGGCTTCGAAGTTTGAATCCTGGAATAGACATAAGAATGTGTTACATATTATTATGTAATTTGAGCAATGGGATACTTGCCATAAAATAATGCCTTACTAAATGAGAATTGTATTAACTTACTTGGTCCAACAGTTGCAGTATGTAAGCAACGCCCATAGCAAATCCATCATCAGTGAATGCCGCGCCAACTTTATTCTTTTTCGACAACTTGTCTTTGGACAGTATCATGTGCTCCACAAAGTTTAGCGTCAAAGGAGGTACTATTATGAAGAAATTCTTCAAGTGGACATTCTTCGGATTCCTAAACACGGGTGCAAATACATCTACTAGTAGCTTGAAGTATTCTGTTCCTTGAATGAAGTTTGTTATTAATCCATTGATGTTATGATCCAGGTTTTCAGCCGAGTCGACTATCTTAGGGGAGAGAGTACATTCCTCACACATTGATTTGAAGTTGTATTCTTCATCAATGTTGGGTAGGAAAATGGTAGCATCTGAGCAACAATGGCGTCCGCCCGACCGTACCATTCTTACATATCCCATGGCATTACCAATCTGACTTATTAAGTCTCTAAATAGATCCAGGAAACTTTGCCCATCGTCATTCAGACCCAGAGTACGAATTCCTTTGTTAAATTTCTCTGCACTCTTATAAGGGTACATGTTACTGTAACTTTCGGCATTATCTTTGAAATTCTTCAAGTCTTTGATTAATCTAGATTTAATATGCTCATCGAACATGAACTGGGAGAAAGTAAAGAATTTCTTTTTCAGAAATTGATACGTGAAATTCACTGTCGTATTCATAATTCCTGTGCCATGGGTTCTGATTGAGTTAGCAATGTGTCGAATATTTATGGAATTCAAGTGCTTATTGTTGCTACTTTTTTCAATGAATATTTGGTTGTTTAGATTGTACAAGTATTTTGATACAAATATGTGTATATTTCTCATGATTTCTAAGACATCTAAACCTTGTTCTAACGTTTGGGTAGGTAGATTATCTTGGACAGTGCTCAACTTGAATTTGAATTTGGCCATCTGTCTCATTTCGCCGTAAGTTTTCCAATCGGACAAAACTACTGTGGTGAGATTGTAATACATTGTAGATAAATAATGTTCCACTGATGGAACCACGGACATGTAGAGTCCAAGCACCCTGAAATTATCGACAACCAGCAAACATTTTTTGGTCAAATCAAATGTAAATGGATTTATGACATCAAGTTGAAGATGCGAATGGATGTGCAAGCGCAAGTTAGTCTCAACATTTTGACTCACAGACTGTAGTACTTTATCAACAAAAATAGTCTTAAAATTGTTTAAAAAATCATCCGATTTCTTAGCTTGATAAAATGCATCAGTTTTGTGCAATAATGCAGCGCTATCTTCAATCACCATCAAAAAATATTTTAGCTTTAAAACATTTAGTTGGATGCTGAAATTTTGATCAAAATAAATTGGTATTATATTTTGATGCCACAGCAACCAGGCGCAATCGCAGTAATTTTCAATTGATTTGATAAAATTGGAAAGAGTCTGGACTTTTTCTAGAAGTAATCCTAATCTTACGTAGCTATCTTCTAGATAAGTTGTACTTGGGACGAAGCTCAGAGCGACGCTGGCTGTAACGTTTCGTTCTAGTGAAGCACACCCTTTTAAAGCTCTCTCTGCTATTACAAGGCACGTGAGTTCATCAAGTCTTTTATTGGCGTAATTTTTATCGGTAACTAATGATTTCTTCACATCAGAAATGGATGAAGTGGCTTGAAAAATCAAATGCTGTATTATCATGTTGATTGATGTTATAACTTGATTTCTATTTCTGCTGAAAGCATTCTTCAGGGATTTAATAATCTCTATAATGTCAAACAGAGACATAAGCATACTTTTTGGCACTGGTATACCTAAAGCAAGGTGGAGATTTATAAGAGTGAGTAATGTAAAGTTAGTTCTGGATACTATATCAATTCCTTCCAAGAGGATTTTGGCGTGGGAATTCATTTCGACAGCACTAGGTCTGTGAAGATTTGACGAAAATATATTTTCCATATTCAACACCCATTGGGAACATAGCATCTGCATATTGACTATGTCTTTTGATAATCCAGCCTTGTTATTGGCTATGAAAGCTTGTCTGGCTTTGAGCATTGTTTGGCTTATTTTGTCATGTCGCGAGCAAAGAGCTGGTACATATCTTTGAAGGAATTGTTCTGGGAACCAGTTTGTAGTACCAATTATGTGGATACTGTGGGCCTGTTGAATAAAAAGAAAGAACATGATGCAACATGAATAAGAGTACAAAACATAGACTTAAGGATATTCTATTTGAGATACTCACTTTAGTATTTAATTCTATCAAACTTTTAAACACCTTCTTATCATTACTCCCAAATAAGTGTGAGTTCAAAACAAATAAAGCGTTCACTTTGATACACTTGTACATATTCACTACATTAGGTTGTTCTTGGACAAGTTTGTCTAAATTAAAGATTGCCTGTCTTATGTACTGAATGAACTCGGTGGCAACTAAAGTAGTATTCTTATCTACCAAGTTTTTTCTTAGAGAAGATATATTAGTAAGTGAGTTCTGTACTATATCATCATTCATTATTCTTGATGTGATCTTGTCTATAGCTCCTTCTATAGCTGTTAGTTTGTCTCTAGACATTCCTAATGTTTCGGGATCAGATCTATATGATGCAAGTTTTTTGCAGTAACCATTCCAATTAGTTGGTAGTGATGTGTTAGATATAAGTGTCTCTATAAGAACTAGGATTGTGAATAGTTCTCCAATGTGGTTTATTATGTAATGCAGCTGGATGCCATCTGAAAATTATAAGTGACAGTTAATTAATTCCTTTACTTGAGACACTTCTATTACTCTATTTACTCTAATTGAGAGTTCAGTAACTATTCTTGATTTTGTGGTGCTTAGCCATAAATTACTTAGGAACAAACCTGAGATTTGAAAGATTAATGGAAAAGCTAAACAGAGTGATGAAAGAAAATCATATCAAATAATACTTAAGTACTTATATTAACAGCTCCCACTGTGTACAGAGCTAGCACTTGATTGCAAATGTTGCGCAGTGTGTCGTCACATCTCATGGCGAATGCATTCAGAGCACAAACGGACTCCATTTGGACTGCCATGTCACTGGTGTTGTACACATCATAGACTGATAGAAACACAAAGTGCCTGAAATAAAAACATCAATGTTTTGAGTACCATTTTAATGCACCATGCACATCCAGATAAGAATTTCAGGATAAATAGTACATCAAAGGGGCCAGAATTCATAAAATTTTGTTCAATGGCTGAGGTGTGAAAGCCAAGTTTAACTTATAAATTAAAGATGGGAGAGAATGATATCCATTTCTGCTGTGATATATTAATATTTAAAACCTACCTCTCAAACGCCTCCTTTTTCAACTCATTTATCTCAACACACAGTGAAGTAAGGACACTCAACACCTTGGTCATCATTGTATTATCAGAAGAGACTAATTCAATAATAGGCACATGTTCCTCAGTAATTAAACTCAGGTTTATAGCGTTGAATGTCCTATTATCACCCCAGAATCCACCTTCAGATATTGAGGAGAGTTCATGAAGTTGTGTCTTGAAAAACTGCCCATAACTTCTAAGCACACAAGTGCTGGCTTCCTTCTCTGGATTCGTACCCATGTTTATAGTTTCATGCGCTTATTTAATAGTTAATAGTATTAGAAACATTTGTATAAGTTTATTTTTAACTTGTTTTGTTTTCAGTTTCAGAAAACTCCAAACCTAATAATTACAAATTGACACATACACAGCTGATGAATGTGATTGTCAAACGCCAAGTTGCCGACATGACATTATATTGAATAGCTGACAATGACAGATAAGGAATCAGCCATAAGTGCAGACAGCTTAAGCAACCGTGGACGAACGAAATATTACGTCCATGTTCGTACTTTGTATGAAACCTTGATGCTACTATGTTTACTTACCTTCAAATTAAATTGAGGTTTAAATTAAATTAACAAGTAATTTTACGAGAATACAAATTTAATTTCAATCTTATAAATACTTTTAACCTAACAACTTAAAAACAAAATTCTTAATTTATTGTTTTTTGAAACTCTTCAGGATCGGGTAGATATTATCAAAGGCTTCATAAATTTCTTCTCGTACTTTAGCACCAGTTAACACTACTTTCCCTGACACGAAAATTAATAAGACTATTCTAGGTTTCACCATTCGGTAAATAAGTCCAGGAAAAAGTTCTGGTTCATAGGAACTGAACTGTCCGTGTGTCAATACTAAGCCTTCTAAGCGAATTGGGAACTTAACGTCACAACTTCCCACCATATTTTGTATTTTGAAGTCCAAAAATTTTGCCTGGAACATAATAAAAATGGACCATTAGTGACTTGATGATATAAGTACTATAGATTATACAAATATACCAACTTAAAGTAGGTAAACAAAATACAATATACTTACAGTAAACCCAAGTTTCTGTATTATCCTAGCATATTTTCTAGCAGCTAATCTGGAATCCTCTTCACTTTTAGCACCTGTGCAGACCATCTTTCCTGAAGAAAATATAAGTGCTGTTGTTCTGGGTTCTCTTATTCTCATAATTACTGCAGCAAAACGTTTCGGGTTATATTCAGCATTACGAGCATGGAGGGCAATTTTCTTCAAATCTAATTTACAGTTCAAGTTGACTGTGGACACAATGTTCCTGAAAACAAGTGAACATGTTATAACATGACAATAAGTCATACCAATAATCTTTAAGAACTTCATATTAATTCATTATATGAAGTTTGAAAACTGTTGTACAGTTTGTTTACTTACTGCAACTGTGGTAAAATGCCAGGGTCTGCTGAATGTGGGGTCATTGGAGTCATTGGTGCAGGGCTGGCTTGACTAAGCATTTGTGGGCCTGCTAAGCTTCCACTTGTTATCATTGGAGACATCATATTTTGCTGTGAATAAAACAATACATACAATTGCAATATGAATTTAGAACTAAAGTATTTGAATTGTAAAGTATTGATTAATGTCTTACAGGTGTCTGAGGCTGCATCATTTGTTGTGGAGTAGCATAAGCTGTTGGTGCATAGTGCATATTTCTTTGAGGGGTTCCTATGAGACCACTGAACCCCACGAGCGGCGAGGACCCCATCACTGACATCGAATGTTGTTGCTGTTGTTGTTGCTGGTGCTGATGTTGTTGTTGTAAAGCATTTGGCAAGATTTGTTGATCTTCTTCAGGTTGGTGCAATGGAGTACCAATACCTGGTATGTTGTACGGACTCGGTAACATTTGATCCATTTTTACAAATTAAAGTTCAACTTTCTTCTTAGATAAATTAATTGGGATAGAAAACAGTATGTTTTCTTGATAAATAGAGCCCGTGCAGTACGATAATTAGCAGAAATTTTATTTTTTAACTTTTCGGTCGGATTTTTTCACAGTTTACAATATGATTTTTGACACATTTTTGACAAACGAAAACGAAAGCAAGCAACAAGCATTTTTCATTTTTGATGCTTGGCTGATCAGATCAATCAAAGTGATTGATGCGCTGCAATGACAACTACAGCAATAAGTAATAAACACAGATTACAAATCATAAAAAAAGACAGTAGACTGACAGTTTATTTATTTATTATCTGTAGCAACAATGTTTAGCAGCGTGGAATTGTCAATGGATTGAAAGTTTACGATTTGATTGATTCTTTTTGTGTAATTTTTAGCCGAAGCCAGCTAATTTGCAGGTTTGTGGTTTTTTTAATGAAAATTTCATGTTTACTAGTAACCAAGATTACAGGCTACATTTAAAAAGTTTGTTTGTCACGCACAAAAGAATCTTAGATGAGTCAGAACATCAACCAGAAAGGTTAAATTTTTAGTTAGTTTTCTACCCAAATGTTTCTTTTTACAGGTAAAAATGGCAGAAACTATGAAACAGACTGTGGCCAGTATACTAAAAAGTATAGAAAGGTAAATTAAAGTAAAAATATGTAAGCATAATAATCGTTTTGGGATACCACTAAAAATGTATTCATATTTCAGATATAACCCTGCTAATTTGCAAACACTGGAGAGATATGTGGAGCTACAATCACGGGAGAATACCTACGACTTGGAAGCAAACCTGGCTGTGTTGAAACTGTATCAGTTCAACCCTGAAAAGTTCAACCCTGATATCACTTGTCAGATCCTTCTGAAGGCACTTACTAACTTCCCACACACTGATTTTACGCTATGCAAGTGCTTACTGCTGGAATCGGTGGTAAGTTGAGTAATCACTTCACTTCACTTGTTTTATAGTAATTTCCATTCTCTTGTGCTCAAAATACCCCAATTCAGTTACTTCAACTTCCTCTGGATTTAGGTCTGGTTCTATTATTCTATTATTGCCATTTAATCTTACAGGATATTAAAATTCCGTTTCAGAACATAGCAAAACAGAATAAGTGATCTCTAATAGACATTGTCATAACCAAATACTGTTCTCAATAATTATCACATTGATATCATTAAATTACAGGTTGAAAATGAAACCATCTCTCAAATCAAATACTTGGCTGATATACTAGAGCAGTGCGACTTCGCTCAGTTCTGGAACAGAGTCCACCAGATGCCAGAGCTGTGCAATCGCATCAGCGGGTTCCATGACTCTATCCGCAAGTTCGTCTGCCATGTTGTAGGCATCACTTTCCAGACCATTGATAAGAACAACCTCGCTAACCTTTTGGGAGGTATTGATGGTTAGTATAATTTCTCTTACTGAATATATATCTTCCAACATACAGGGAAGCTTATTAAAATCCGTCAGTCAGTATGAGTAGGTCTGAAACTACTAGTTCTTATTATCTCTTAAACAGGTGACATGGTTCCTAAGAAACAACTTTGTATCTCTTGTATTTTTAGACTAGCCTATACTCACTGTAAGAATGTCTACTGAATACTGTTTGTAAGAATGTCTAAAAGCTAGATCTTTATAGATACTCTACATTTTTCAATTAGCTTTCAACTATTTTCATATTACTGATTTTAACTTCATGTGTGGCTCATAACTGTAAATCAAAATGATAGTCATTAAGTTTATTTGGTGTTTAGTGTGATTTGATGTCTTCCTGATTACATCTTACTTTGTTACAATATAGCTTTAAATAAATATATTCCTTTACATTTGCACCAAATCTTGGTTGATGATGACAATATGTGTCAATGCAGAATTATAACTCACATTGTAAATCCAATTTAGATTGTTTATTGTACTAATATTTTGAATATTTTCAGATGTAACATTAAAACACTGGGTCAAGAAGTATGGATGGAGGGACGACGGCAACCTCATCTTCATTGCCAACCAAGATGAGAACATTAAGACCAAGAACATAACCGAGAAGATTGAATTTGATCACCTTGCCCCTCTAATGGCTCTGCTGTAAATATCCTGATGTTAAAATAAAACACTTCCATTTATAGTATAAAGTAATTGTTTTTTTAGAACTCTTGTAGATGGTATATATACTTATGGTATATTAAGAGCCTATAGTGTCACACTGGTGGATAAATGCCTCTATACTCCCCTCCTAGTAAATGTATTTGTATTTTATTCTGCTAGTAACAGTATTTGTTGTTGGCATCTAAGCTATCTTGGTGAATAGAGAATTAGGTTAAGAGTGTAAGTATTATTGCTATACGTAAACTGTAGGGGAACTGGTTATGTACTGAGTTTATGTAATTACTCGCTATACCTCGCAGTTCCAAAATTTCGAAATGTACGCTATGTTTAAATTCGGCTTTGCAACGTGCAACTTCTACTTAGGTGGGTGGCATTTCTATCTGAGCACTATCATGCTTCAGAGGGTACGTTAAATTGTTGGTTCGGGTTGTTTCAATCGTTATACCTACTATGTCGGAGGCCTTGAGGCGGTCTAAAAACTCCGACACCATGGTTACCCACTTACCTATACGAAAATACATAATACTTCGACTTTTCCATAGCTGCGAAACACAAATCGAAAAATAGCGTCACTAAACAGAAACAACTATTTTGAAACTACATTGCTGTAATTATTATTGGAGGCCGCGGTGGAATACAGTGAGTAATCTTATTTCACCCTTATTTACAACATAGTATAAAGTCGTAAAAAGTGCTAGTTACACCGTTTTATTATTATGATAAGATTTTTAGGATAACAGAATAATTTATAAATATAGCGAAATTTGGCTGCAGATGAAACTGCCGGGAATAGTTTGATGTTAAAGTAGGAAACATACTGATCACTTACAAAAGGAACTCTCAAAAAATAGGTGAATATATAGGTAATACGTAGAAACCTCGTATCTTCGCAGTTCTATGGGGATTGTTAAGTGCTAATATATTGATGGACACTGTAGATTCCAATATTATCAGGAGAAATATGATAAAGTTTAAAAAATGCTAGGTAGGTAACTAATTAAAATAATTCAACATTTCAATTCAAGAATTTATTTATAATAACAATTGTAAAGTATTTCCTATGACTTGATTTGTTTATTTTCATACTTAATAATATTTATAAAACAAACAATATTAAAGAGGAAGTATGATAGTAAATAATTATGACTTCTTGCCGTGACTGTAGCCGTATTCCTTTCCGCCGGCATGGCCGGCCTTCTTGCCGTGGTCGTGGTGGTGGGCGTGGTGCTCCTCGTGGCCGTGGTGGCCCTTGTGGCCCTTGTGGTCCTCGTCGTAGTGGCCCTTGTCGTGTTTGCCCTTCTTGCCGTGGTGTTTCTCGTGATGACCCTTCTCATGGTGTCCGCCCTTCTTGTGATGCCCTCCCTTCTTGTCGTGATGTCCGTGGAAGTCTCCGTGTTTGTGATGTTTTCCTCCTTTGTGGAAGTCGTCGTAGAATTTGTGTTCCTTATGGTATTCATCTTTGTGGGACTTGTGGTGGTACCCGGTGGTTTTGGATCCCTTTTTGTGTCCTTTCTTGTGTCCGAACTTGCCGCCCTTGTGTCCGTGGGCGGCCTCGTGGTGCTCCCCGTGGTGGTCGTCCTCGTCGTGGTGCTTCTTCTTATGTCCGCCGTGCTCCTCGTGGTGGCCCTCGTGGTGATGTTTCTCGTGCTTGCCGTGCTCGCCCTTGTCGTGGTGGTGTTCGGACTTGTACCCCTTGTCCCCCTTCTCCCCGTGGTCCTCGTGATGCTCAGCCTTATGCTCGTGACCGCCACCTTGCTCGTGGTGGCTTTCCTTCGACTTCTTATGCTCGGTACCCGCCGGGACCAAGTCTAAAACTGTGCCAGCCGCATTCGAATCCTCACCTTTTACAGCTGTGATAACAGACTGTAGTTCACCTTTCGATTCCAATTTCCTCCCATAAATCCATGGCGTGACGCAAACAAACACTTGCAACAGCAAAAGGAGCCTCATCTGAAAATATGCATGGAAAAGTGCCAAATTAGTATATTTTAAAGTATTTAAATAAAATATCGAGAGCAGTACTTACTTTGTAGTGGCTATTGTCAAGGCTGATCGAGAAGTGTTACAAATATTGTTGCGAGTCCAATTTATAGGTAAACACGGCTTTCGTTTGTTGTTGATTACAGATCGTTCTTTAGTAATCGTTCTCGTTGATTTCTGGACGAGTGATCGCGCGGCACCGCGGCGCTCGTTGTCACCGCGCCGGGTGACGACATCGTGCAACGCTCAGACTAAATTAGTTCCGTCCACCACTCCATCTGGTGTTATTACTTCATTACGACTACTCTTGTATAGGCAAACATATTTTCAAGAAAACTGCCCAATACACACATAGTAGGTATGTTATGTAGGTACATACCTACTAACAAAACAACTTTTATTATTTTAATGTATGCATGGGCATTGTCATTTTTTTTACTTATGTATTGTGTATTGAAATAAACATGTCATTCACAAGTTTTTAGTATAAATAATTTGAAGAACGTACAAAAAATACAATTTATGAATTATGAATAACAAAATTTATTTACAAACATTTCTCTATAATACAAAAGTAACATTATATAGGTAAAAGAGTTTAACAAAGTAGTCTTATCTGGTTTAGTGTTTGCCGTGGTGGAAGCCCCAGTGCTTGTGATCCTCATGACCGCCCTTCTTGCCGTGGTCGTGGTGGTGATGGTGATGTTCCTCATGGCCGTGGTGGCCCTTGTGGCCTTTGTGGTCCTCATCGTAGTGATGTTTATCGTGATGTCCCTTCTTGCCGTGATGGGCCTCGTGGTGGCCGGAATGATGATGACCACCCTTCTTGTGGCCGCCTCCCTTCTTCTCGTGGTGTCCGTGGTGGTGGCCGTGCTTATGGTGCTTGCCTTCCTTGTGGTGGTCATCGTAGAAGTGGTGGTCCTTGTGGTACTCGTCCTTGTGGTACTTCTTGTGGTAACCTTCGGTCTCCTCTCCCTTGTCGTGATGTTTCTTGTGTCCGTGCTTGCCTCCCTTGTGGTGGTGTCCATGCTCGTGATGTTTGCCGTGGTGGTCGTGCTCGTCCCAGTGCTTCTTGTGGCCGCCACCGTGTTCAGCGTGGTGTCCTTCGTGGTGATGCTTGCCGTGGTGTCCGTGCTCGCCCTTGTGGTGGTGGTGGTGTCCCTTGTGTCCCTTTTCCCCCTTCTCCCCGTGGTCGTGGTGGTGGTGCGCGTGGTGCTCGTGCCCGCCACCGTGCTCATGGTGGTGCCCGTGATGGCTCGCCGCCGCCACCAGGTCCGTCTCCCTCTCGATCTCGCGACCGTAACATACTGCTACAACGCATCCCAACGCGACTAGGGCAGCCAGCGTCCTCATGTTTACTACTTATCTATAACTTTGCACTTGTTTATGATGTGGTATCTGGTACTGAACTGACTTCCATCAGATTGACACACCATTTTATATCATTAAAGTGGCTGATTACAGCGAGAGAAACCATCGGGCAAGGACAGTCCGCGGCTGACAGACGGTGGCCACGCGTCACGCCTAATTGCTGTCTCTGACCATTGCGACACGACGTACTTATTGTGCGTAACTTCATTGATACTGATACTAACTTTAAATAACGAACACCTTAAATATCTTAATTTAATATTCCTACATATTTAGATTTGGTCATTAACCCTAGCAATTATCTTTTGGCAACAGTAGTCTCCTTTGCCAAATTAAAAATAGATTTATATTATTCAAACTATTTAGCTAAATACCGAAAAAGATCTGTTGTGCGATATATATAATAGAGATAGTACCTATTAGAGACAAGTAATCGAACTAATAGGCAAGCGTTAGTGATTACGTCTAATCCTCCTCACTGTACTATATCTTCAGTGAGATGAAAGTCTTTACCCAGTGGTGGGACTACTAAGCATTGCCACTATACATTGCATGGCAGTTGGTTCCGTGAGGGAACATACCAACCTAAACTGCAATACTGCATTAATTACCCTACCCACCTAAGCCCGATTTGCCTAGTAGGCTGTAGGTGAATTGATTGAATGAAAATGTTGAACGAAATGCCGTATAGCATTATTGAAAAATATGATATGCCATCAGAACATAATTTGTTAAAAAACCAAGTCTCAGATCTACCGTAACAATATATGAGATTCCGAACTTACGATAACATAACTTACGATTAGCTTACCTACCTACCATGCCATGCCATACCATGTGTTCATACAATGCCTGATTTTAAAATTCAGGCTTTTAGTTTTATCCTCAACGAATTTAAAGGGGGGTTCCGAAAATGACCTGAACTGCTTCGTGAAAGGGATGGTACCGCCGTGCTGTGGCGGGGGCAATGCCGTGCCGTGTTATAAGTAAGTGGATATCATAGTATAGTAAGGCAGAACTGCATCAAAGCGGATAGAAAAGGATATGTGAATTTGGATTTGAAAACTACCAATTAAATTGAGTTTGAATAGTTTAATGGCCAAAGTCAAAGACAAATATTTTTATTCAGTTTTGGCCCCATAGAGGTGATAGAGGCTCTTTTGAACGTACTACCTTGCCAAACTTGGTGTCTCAATTTTTATACCGCCGTGACGACATTTTAACGTGCCTTCCGAAGCTGTGTTTGCAGTTTGATAATCTATACTAATATTATAAAGATTAAAGAGGTAAAGATCCGAAATAAAAAAGAGAAAATCTTAAAAACTACTCATCCGGTTCATTTTTTTTATAATGGATAACTTCATAGGCTATTTTTCACCCCGAAACGAAACACGGCTAGCTCATTCCTGTGGGAATAATTTAAATACAGTTAAAGCAAATTTACGATGGTACCTATACACCTAGATACTACCTACTCCAAATTGTGGTAGTAGAGTTAGTTTCATAGCCTATTTTATTGCCCTACCAATTTGAATCTTTTGAGATATTAGTGTAGTACTAAAGTTTGAAACTGATATAGCGTAGTTCATAGTGCTGTACACAAAGTACATTATATATACGGTGCGGACCGCACCGTATATATAATTGCGTACTTTACTTGTGGTCTACCGCACCGTGCGGTAGACCACAAGTAAAGTACGCAAGATACTGTGGTAAATACTACCCTCTAAAAATAAACTTTAAGAACATCGACTCTATCGCTTCTCGATGTTTTAAAAGTAGGATCCGTTCTCTGTTTTGGTTACGCTTGAACCTTATATTTTATTTCATGTCTCCCATTCAGCATTTAAACGTCACATAGGCAGAGGGTCTTTATTGGAATAATGATATCCCTTCCTGCCTTGCCGCAAGCAAGGGTAATCAAAATATTTGGTAGATGACAAAATGGGGACAAAATCATAGGTACCTACTTTTTTGATACTAGTTTTTTTCCGCGATTCCATCAGAAACCAACGTGATGGATCCAAGATGAAAATTACAATCTTTTTATTTTTAATATTTTTAAAGTAGTCCATTTTCTCAGATATGTATTCCCACCAGGGGCGTAGCTACCGCCGTATCTGCCGTATCAATTATACAGGGCCCCCGGGCCACGGGGGCCCCCAAAGTGTGTAAGGAAAAAGAAATAAAAACTTCCCAATTTATTTTATTTTACAAATGACAAAATTCTATAAAGCAATTACTTTTTATCCCGCCTTAACCGTGCGTTCAAAAGCTGGCAACACTCTACATCGTTATGGCGGGCTGCGGGACTTCCCCGTTTTACTTACTAGAAATACTAAAATCATCATCAGCCATAAATGATTTAATAAATCAGTTTGCCGAAAAAAAGGCAAGGAGAATGAATATTTAAAATTTGATTTTTATTTGTAAAATGGTTAAATTATGTTATGATAAATAAATATTTCTGTTCACAAATTTTTTTTTCTTTTGTGAAAAATCTTTACCCCCAAACAATCTAAGGGCCCCCAAACAATTTTTTATACGGGGTCCCGCCAATGCACGCTACGCCACTGATTCCCACCTACATGTTGCTAAGAAAAACATTTTCACATTTATAATATTCAGAGGGATTTATTTACCTAGATTTTAGATAGATATAAAAATAGTCTGTTGAATATCAAAATATTGTGTTTATAGGTTCATACTTAATACATATGATGATGTTTATTCTATCTATTGAAAAAAAACCGCGTCGAAATCCGTGCAGTAGTATTTTAGTTTATCGTGGACAAACAGACAGACGCGACCGGGGACTTTGTTTTATAATATGTAGTAATAGTGATAATAGAAAAATCATAATTTGTAAAAAGTTCATTTAGAATTGAAATGACGTTTACGGATACACTTCGCTTTTATTTTACATTGTTATCTGACGTTTCGGCCCCGTTACAGGAATCGTGGTCACAGAAGTTTGTGAAAAACTGTTAACACTACTAATTTTCCATAAGTAGGTGATCAGGGATGTTGAGGTGTTGTGTAATATTGAAGATTTTTCATCAACTTTTGTAATTGACTGTACCTCCGCTTCGTAAAATAATAATAATGTTGAAAAGTTGGTAATTTTCATGTCTGCAAAAAATAAATGTTATGCAAGTTAATTACGCTGTTCTGTTACATTTCGAAACCCTTCTTTAATGACTTTCCACATATGTTTGTATTGTATATAATGTTACGAATAAGTTTTAAAAAGTCATTCATAATGTGTTCTGACATAGGTAAGGTAGGTATACGAGTATATGAGTAGCATTAGCATCTTTTAATGAACGAATTCTACACATTTATGTAGTTCTCAACTTTACCATTTACGTAATTATGTAAGCTCGCTGTTGTTTTTGTAGCTTGTGAGTAAAAAGACATCCAGTAATAAGAAATTGTTTTTTTATTCAGTACAAAAATATAAAAAGATAACATGTAGGTAACAACATTATTAACAAGATAATCCAACAAACAAGATTTCACTGGTTGATAGTTTTGATGTTTAGTGTTTGCCGTGGTGGAAGCCCCAGTGCTTGTGATCCTCATGACCGCCCTTCTTGCCGTGGTCGCTGTGGTGGTGGTGATGGCCTTCGTGTCCGTGGTGTCCCTTATGGCCGTGGTGGTCCTCATCGTAGTGATGTTTGTCGTGGTGTCCATGTTTGCCATAATGGTCCTCGTGGTGTCCGGAGTGGTGGTGACCGCCCTTCTTGTGGCCGCCGCCGTGCTCTCCATGGTGCTTGTGGTGATGATCGTGCTTGTGGTGCTTGCCTTCGTCGTGGTGGCCGTCATGGAAGTGGTGGTCCTTGTGGAAGTGGTCCTTGTGGTACTTCTTGTGGTAGCCGTCGGTTTTCTCTCCCTTGTCGTGGTGTTCGTGGTGTCCGTGCTTGCCTCCTTTATGGTGGTGGCCATGTTCGTGGTGCTCGCCGTGATGGTCGTGCTCATCCCAGTGCTTCTTGTGGCCGCCGCCGTGTTCACCGTGGTGTCCCTCGTGGTGGTGCTTGCCGTGGTGTCCGTGCTCGCCCTTGTGGTGGTGGTGGTGTCCCTTGTGTCCCTTGTCGCCCTTGCCGCCATGCTCGTGGTGGTGGTGCGCGTGGTGCTCGTGCCCGCCACCGTGCTCGTGGTGGTGCCCTTTGCTGGCTGCCACGGCCTGGTCGTCGGCGGCGCCCTCCAACGCGGCGCAGTACGCCGCGAGGCACAACACTCCAACTACAAACAGTACCCTCATGTTGGTTCCCTGTAATACTTCCTCAGTGGATGATTGGAGGAAGTCCGGTTGTGACTGACTTCTGTTTGTCTCATTGTCTATTTATATTATAAAGTGGCAGTACAGTTTAACGCGGTGGAGAAATTATTCCGCAAGCGTTTATACTAGTTCATGGACAAATTCAGTTAGGTGGTCTAGCCTGGTTTGTGTAGATTCACTACGACGCGAATGTACAATAGGTTCATACAAGTCATTTAAAAATCGTAGCTTCGGATGAAATATGGGTTCTAACAAATATGCATACATGATAATATTGTGATTGTGTGATCGACCATCAAGCGATTATAAATAAGACCCGAAAGGAAAGTAAAGGTACAATTCTTAGGTTTCATCAATGAAATATTGTAAGGCTCACAACTTAATATCTTCATTGAGGATATCACACACTTGATTGGCAGTTTGAGCTCGAATGTTATCTGCTTAGTGGATCCTTTTGCGTTTCCAACGCCGCTATTTGGATAGCGTTAAACAATTCTTCCGAGTGACTTGCCCCGTTTAATCCAAGCCCTTGTTAGATGTACGGGAACTTTTATGAATAGAACGATTGGTTCGGTTTGATTATGCACGCTTATAAGCTCATCGTGGCCATTGTAAACAATCCAACATTTTTTTTATTCATAAATTCTATGTTATGTAAGTTCTGCTTTGGTTATGTACTTTTCTCATTTATTTATTTATTATCAGAAATATATGCTTAGTGAAAATAAATACGTTCATGTTTTCTTATGCCTGTAGGTATGATATCATGTTGTTAGTGGTCTAAGTACTGGCATTTAAGGAAATGATGCAATAATGCACACTTAGCATAATATAATAATGACTTTATTAGGTATTTATCTAAGTAGAAATGCTGATTAAGACACATTTTTACATATCTTTGTTATAAGTAAGTATATTTATTTACTAATTCTGCACGTAACAACGTGCAGCCAACAACTTATACAGATAACAAAAAAAGATTTTGGTTAAACTTAACCTCACACACACACCCAGGTATACATATCAGTGTAACGTTAATTTTTAGGCCTCAACCAGGACAGTAATAGGAGAGAGATACTTGTTAACAATCCTATTTGGTTTTTTTTCGAAATTTTGCCAATACTCGTAGTACTTATGTTTTTTAACCCCCGATGCAAAAAAGATTTATTAAACGCTTCATATGCATACAGTCAGTCCATGAACATGTTAAGTGAAGTAACTTCGAACACAGTTAGAATATCATCATGTTTTAACTATTTTAACATTGATAGCAACTTGCATAACCGACAGTGGGACATTATAGAGTAACATGGAGGTATTATTAGGGGTGACAGTGGTGATTCTCATCATCATAAATTTAAGAGCAAGCAAGGTTGTCAGTGCAAGTTCCTTCACATCTCTATAAGACATGACAGACACCGAAATTAGTCTTTCCTATCTCCTTCCTGAGGCCATAAAGCACGTCCTGTTTGTCACCCTCTCCTGTATGTAAGTACGTTTTACCGAAGATCATTTTGCCGAACACGATACACCAAAGTACCAAATGCCGCCTTGTTCCGCTGATATTTCATTTTAACATTGTAATGTTTGAAGTAAGAAATTGATGGAATGGATATTTAACTTGTGTTACTATTATCCGTATCTGTACAGGTATTGATCTGTGGCAAATTGGTTCTTTACCGAGTGAACCAATTTCGATTGGTGTTTCGTTTGCTAGGAGACTTTGGAGTAATGTCCTTCAAATTCAAGAAAATACATAAAATGTTCAGGATTGTAAAATTTTTGATTTTCAATTGTCTATTATAATTGGTATATCTGATTGATAATTTTATGTTAGTTATTATTAAAAGTGATTGCTGGTTACACAACCCGGTCTGTGTATCGTTGTTCTAAGTTCACGACCGACGCGGTCCAATACACACTTTTCTAAAGGTTTGCTTACAAAATATTGTTTTTCAAGGTTGGCCTTCTGCGGAGATCACCTCATTTTTTCATGTGCCAAATTATCTGGTGGTATACCAATCTAGTTAATTAATTTTTGGAAGTAACTTTAAATTACTTCTTGTTTTTTTACTTCTTAAGAACCTATGTGTTCGGAGAATTTGACTAACAATGCAATAACAATGCAATAACAATGTTTCATAGTATAAGTAGCCGAAAGTAACATTTCTATAGCGGTATCTATTGCCATTGTTTTATATCTATTGCCATTGTTTTAGACCACGTGATTTTTCATTTAAACCACGTGATGTAAAAGTCTAGATGATCTAAATACTCAACAAGTCGATGATTAACCTACTCAATGTTTAGTTTATTAGTAATGCAGTGCACACTAAGCTGGTATATTTAGTTATAGTTCGAAACACAATACCCGGGGCCTAGTTCTAGTAATACACTGTCTGCTAATGCTCTTACGGCATCCAGGGCGTCGCGTCGTCCACTCTACTTACCGGCATTAGGCGCTAAGGAGCCTAGCCCCAGTACAACACACAATCTCGTTACCGCACACCGACCTAATGTTATTGTTGTATTACTATACTATCTGATTACTTAGGCTAAGGTGCTATGAATACTTATGTTACAAGAAAAGAATAGGTACCTATACAGGTTAGCTAGCTGGGTCAAACTCAGAACGTTACATATTCACAACGGTATTCTATTCTATCCAGTGACAGATAGGTACCAATAACCTCTACAGACAATACCTTCAAATGTTCCAAACATCAATACGTATCTACGCTTCGATATTCCAAACCGGTAGCCACTAGGTTAATTGTGAATATTTGTGACGACATACCTACTATCATACATGACTTACCGCCGTACACATCAAACGATTCCTTAGGCGAGCGAGGCGAAAAATGAGTGATTTATAGACAAGTAATGTATGTAGTATGAATAATCTCTCAGTAGGGTAGTAACGGTTACAATTATGTTCTAATCTAAAACAAAATAGTAACAATAACTGCATACATAACTATTAATATACCGTTACATGTTTGTTACGATTTGTATTGTATTTAACGACTACTTAGTTTAATTATGTAAAGGTCCCGATTGTATGTCATTGAAGGGAAGATTAAACGATATGTATGCGAATATATTTATCCACATATGTCGGGTGGTTTCACCATATTGTAGTGACGCGGGAGGTTGGCTCGGATAATCCCAGCCATTGTTAGCTATTTTAATGCTTATACCTTTTGTGCGACCGTCCTGTATTAAGTTATACGCGGATAATCGCCGTATTATGTAGAGTTAATTTTCCATTAGCTCGTATCGGGGATTGGCAGCTGTTTACATGTCACAGTGATATGAGCTCGTAATATGTGGTGCTTGTTATGAACGTAATTAATTTTGGTTATGATCGCTATACTTACTATTTTTTACCATAGTACTGCTTTTAGAAAATAATTTATCTACATATATTTAGAACAATAGGTATACCTAAGTTATATATTCTTGTCTCCGATAACATTTATTTATACTTAACCAATAAGTGCCTAAAGGTTCAATTTAAAAACAAAACCTCCAAAGAATTACCATTGTAGCCGCCTCGCATCATCGAGTACATCAATATTTGTCGGAATAAAATACCGTAAAGATGTTTCCTGCCCGTGAAAGTATCATATTATCTATCCAAATATCGGATCGGAGGTTTTATCGGCGGCAGCTGGCCGACACGACTAATTACATCAATTAGAGGCAAACAGAGGCGCGCTCCGGTTTCGGCTCCCACCTTTGTCAATATTTGCCAAGAGCTGGCGCAACCCCCGCTCGGGTGTCCGGACCCTGCCCCTCGCTCCGGTGGTCACACGACCCCAAAAAGATCATTTAAAAATTTACTTTTAGACCACAAGTTTATATACATATTTAACTGTGGATATTTTATCTGCAAAGTATGGTTTCATTGTGTGCGTAATGTTATCGTAATGAATGGTTAGTCTAAAGGTACAACAAAGCTAAATATAAGACGAAAGGGTGGTCTATTAATGGTCCATTTTGACCTTCACTTTCGGTTATTGCAAAAAGACGTATACGGTAAATTATTAAGGCAGGTTGGTTTGGCTACTAAACTGCTCGAACTTACTGCCTAAGACAATTGAAACTGGATAAAAGACCACCTTGCCTGCCTCGCAGCGACATCATTGTTTGTTGTTTATGACATACGTTTTGTACGTTTCCAATAAAAAGGTACAAGAGAGGTTTTGTTAGGAGATTTTGATAAGCTGTAAAAAGGCGAACACGTTGCAAATGGCTGCGGGCGCAAGTTTTACCAAAACAAGTCGTCGCCAAGTTCAATTTGTACGCTGTTAGTGAGACCAAACTAATCCCCTGACAATCGTCACAGCTCTGACGTGAATCGGGAGTAAGTATTGTGTAATTGTGTGTCATTTTTTACAGGATCAAGTTTTTTATGATGTGCGAATAAAGTTGTATGTGCATGAAGGAAATGGAAACCCGCATCATTGATGTCAGTTTTTGAAATCAAGATACTTGTAAGGGCTCTTTACGTATCTTAAAGTTCTAAAGTTTTATTAAGTAAATGATGAATTCCCTCTTGACCTCCCTTGACCCTCCTAATCATATATATTTTCATACCATTGTGGTAGGTAGTAAGTTACCAATAACCAACACTATTTTTAGTTGAAATAATGTATGCATTTGTCCACATTCCATCCCCATTGCATCGCCTAATTAATAAGCTACTATGTTAGTATTCATAATGAGCATGCTAACAAAATATCACAAACAAATATCCATATAAATATGCGGACATAGTCAAGTTAGCTAAACAATAGATAAATATACAATGTGTATGTACAGTTCTATCGAGCACTCGCAAAATTTCATCACATCAGATTACTGCTTATAGGGAGGGATACAGAGATTACAATTGTATTAACTGTGTTGGGAGCGTCGTATTGTCACATCCATTAGGTGAGGGGCGGGGCGGCGCAGGCCACGCCCCCGCCCGCCCTGCGTCACCCCACACGGCCGCCGCTCTCGACCGACACCTCGCTCCTCGCTCGCGCTTCACTAAAACGATTTACTCGCAATCGTATCACGCATCCTATTACCTCATCTCTTACAACTAACGCTTTTATTTTACGCGTCTACATAAAAAATAATCGAACTTTACTAATAGACATTAAAAATAAATCGTGATCTGGCAAAATAAATAACAAAGTACAATAAACATTAGTTGAATATAAGTGCGTTGAATCATGTGGTGTGTAGTGTGTGCGGTGTCGTATGCGGTGTAGTGTGGTGGTGGTGCTGGTGGCTGGTGGCGTGCAGCGTGGCGAGTGGTCGCGAGGAGGTGATGGGCGGCGCGGGCGGCGGGTGGCCGCGCGAGGCGCCGGCGCTGCTGTCCACGGCGCTGTTGCTGGGCGGCTCACTGCCGGAGCGCCCGCCGGCGCCTCTCTTCACCATCGACAGCATCTTGGCGCCGCGCCCGCAGCCCTCCATCCCTCCACTGCAGCTCCACCACCTTGCCCACACGCCCTTTCATAGAGCACATGATCTCTTTGGTACGTCCACTGAGCTGTTGTTGATGGCTGGTGAGATTTGATTTGATTAGTTACTTATTTTAGACATGTCGAAGGATTTGCCCACAATTCCGTTCCAAACCCCCTCTAAAACAGTCTTGAAATAATAACCCTAAGTGACAATAAGCCGCTTTGAACACTCAATGTTTGGTATCACACAAAGAAAGTAAAGCGTAACTTATTACTACGTAAAATTAATGTAAACTCTCAATACGTAGAACATACGAGTACGAGTATTTTAGCTACGTTCTATATGTAACGCCTTACCGGCAACTTTTCTGCAGACTAACAGTGTCGCACGGTTTTACCTGGAGTAAATGTAGAGATGAAAAGTAGTTCAAAGTGAATCACATAGGATGATTCACTCTACCTATCTGTCAATAAAACTGCGATGCAAGTTCGCTGAGCAGTTATTGAGTTTGTCACAAACAAACAGACAGACACGGCGGGGTATTTTATTTTATATTATGTAAGGTTATCTAATACCTACCTACCGTATTGACAAAGTCAATATTGATAAACATTTACAAAACTTACCCCAAGTGTGTGTTTGCTGACATATTAGGATATGAAATATAATAAAACCTTATACCTTATAAAATATAATAAACCATATTTTATTTAAATAAGTTTAACAAATGTCAACCAAAATCAAAAGTGGTTTTTCAAAAGCATATCGCTATTGTGTAGTCAAATAATATTTATTTCTCCTTCATAAATTGATAAAGTTTATGACTACAGTTTCATTTTAATTGCTCACGGTATAACCTGCGCAAATGAATATTCGTAGTCCTTAATTTGCTACGAGTGCTACGGAGAGGCTACGGGCTACAAACTTACTACGAACTACACGAATTGATACAGTATTAATTATTCTAAACTAGCAGCGCCCCGCGGTTTTACCCGCGTTGTGCCCGTTCCCGTAGGAAATCCGGGATAAAATGTAGCCTATAGCCTTCCTCGATAAATAGACTATCTAACAGTGAAAGAATTATTCAAATCGGTTCAGTAGTTTATGAGATTAGCGCGTTTAAACAAACAAACAAACAAACAAACAAAACAAACTCTTCAGCTTTATAATATTAGTATAGATTGACAATATTTGGTGCTATTCCGTTTATGCCAAGATTTTAATTTGTAATAAATTTAATTGTAATAATTATCGGATTTCAAATATGTAGATAGAATAAAACGAGTTCCGTCGGAACCGTTATAAAGATCATACTAAATCGACTCGTTCCTAATTTATAACGATTTTAAATCGCGATTATTACAAAAATATGATAAAACATAACTTTGTGGCCTTATGGTTCATTACAAATAAATATGTTAGTAAAATTAGAAAGCCAAATAGGTTGTATCCACTGGGCAATTGCTTCCGACTCAATGGAGATATCTCATATCACATAATTCGCCTCCCATTTATGGAATTTAGATTATTAATATAAAATATCTATAATAATATTATCAAGCTGTAAAATTTGTAAGTTTGTTTGTTTGTATGTTCGAGCTAATCTCTGGAATTACCTCTCCGATTTGAATAATTATTTTTGTTAGCCACATTCAGATCCAGATCCAGCTTCCATCTTTCTGTAAGCGGCATGTAACACTTCGAATCCAATGATATTATATCACTATTAAGTTCATAAATGATGATCATAGCTACGCGTACGGTATGATTCTTTGATCCCATTTTGTGTTCTTTATATCTTGGAAATCTCTATTTTTCTACACTAATATTATAAAGATGAAAACTTTGTTTGTATGGTTGTAATTAATAGGCTCAAAACTACTGGACCGTTTTTAAAAATTCTTACACCATTCGAAAGCTACATTATCCACGAGTAACATAGGCTTTTTTTCATCCCGAAATTCCCACAGGAATGGACACAACGCGGGTAAAACCGCGGGGCACTGCTAGTTGGAAATAAAGTTAGAAGACGCTTTTAAGAAGACGTTGTGACCGTTCCTATGGACTTTCGGTAAAATATATATATATATATGTGTATATATATATATATATATATATATATATATACTCGTATGCTTTTCATTAAACGTGGGTATCCGTTATACAAAAATAATTATTCAAATCGAATTGGTAGTTTCTATGATTAGCGATTAAAATAATAGTCTATAAATTTGTACTGTACGGAGAAATCAATTCGGTTGTTAACACATTACACACACAGTACATTGAGAGGGGAATTTGGCGTACTTACTAATCACTAATTCATCACGGTTGGCTCTTGGTAAACCTATCTTAAGATGATCTTAATGGAACCCAAGTTACGATTGAAAAGTAAATAACAATTTACTCACACATCTAGGTATACTTCTATACAAATAGAGGTGAATTTTGTATGTTTGTTTGTATGTTCGAGCTAATCTCAGGAATTATCAGACCGATTTCAATAATTATTTTTGTACTAGATAATCACATTCAACGGGAAAGTTATATTAGAACTTCTTCAAATAGTCCGTCTGAAGGCTTCCGACATGTTCTAACGATTGAAACAGCCGGGACCGACTGCTTAACGTACCTACCCTGTGTCCACAAATCCGAGTAGTTGCCAAGCTGTAAAAAATACAATCTATCTGTTGGAAAAAAACTTTATGAAAATCCAATTCAGTAGTTTATGACTTTATTACGAACATATAGACCACCTTTAGGTGGGCTAAAACTCCGACACAAGGGTTTGCCACTAGCCTCCTCGAACTTACTCGATCGACTATTGTTTTTTCGCTACGATTTCGCTCCAAACGTGGGGTATCATATAATTACTCAAATAAATATTCCTGGACAAATTCACACACGGTTAATTAGACCCAAAGTAAGCTCTAAGCTTGTGTTATGGAATCTAATTAACTGATAGTACTACTTATACTTACATACACAAATACTTTATAAGAATATATAATTGACACCCAGACGTCATCGCCAACAACTATGTCTGCACATATTGTTGACTCCGGGCGGGACTCGAACCCGCAACCCCCGACACAGTAAGCGCTCTCACTGCCACTGTGCCAACGGGCTTGTCGAAACTTGTCAATTTAATACCGTTTAATGTCATTTATAACGAATTTTGTCTCAACTTTCTTCTTTCTTGGGTATTTTTTCTTAACATTGTTGTCGAATCAATTAGCAACATTAATACTGGATGTACATCGTTCGAGCCCGCGGCGCAGTCCCCGGTGGCCAGCTCAGCCCCGCCGGGGGAGACAGCTTACATCCCTTCCTCACTTAGTACGTTTTAAAAATTTCAACAACACCCTCGAGCCATTTTTTCAATCTTTACCTCAAGAAAAACAAAATTGTTCAAATTGAACTCGCTTGTAAGTATATTTTTATGGGGTTCAATAATTCCATATTTTAAAATGAGAAAATACTTATCTGATGCGCTGAGAACCAAAACATCTGAGATATTGAATGATTGGAAATCAATAATAGCTTTTAATAATGTTAAGGGTTGAGATCGCTCTAAAATGTTTTTATGCGTGCCTTTCACTTATTTTCTTAATCCATTAAAATTGTTTTTTTTATTTACCATGCTCGGGTTTGAGATCATCAACCCGCATTATTCAAGCGAGCTGATTATGCCTGATCCTCCACTCTGTACTGATATACAGTGCGATGAGAGGCCAGTGCCAAGCAGTGGGTAATTACCGGCTAACTTTTACTTCTTACTTTATAATGCTCATTTTCATCATGAATCACAAAGATAGAGACTATGTTCCTCATCAATCACCAATCTCAACGACTATGTTCGCTTTGGATATGAATGAGTATACAATCAAATAATGATAATAAATCGATGCTATGGTTTAGCCTGAAAACGAGACAGACAGACAGAAATCCTTTCATTTATATTTGTCCAGACGAAACTGTAGCTATAGTGAATTAACTTAATTTGTCTTTTAATCATACATATTTCTGATTTATGCAAAGTATACCCGAGATCCCCGAGTATTTGTTACTCTATAGTGCATGATCCGGCGGCGCCTTGAGGTCTTAATCTTATATATAAAATTCTCGTGTCACAGTGTTCGTTCCCGTACTCCTCCGAAACGGCTTGACCGATTCTCATGAAATTTTGTGAGCATATTGAGTAGGTCTGAGAATCGGCCAACATCTATTTTTCATCCCGAAATTCCCGCGGGAACGGGTACCGTGGTTGAACTCCTCTGAAACGGCTCGACCGATTCTCATTAAATTTTGTGTGCATATCAGGTAGGTCTGAGAATCGGACAACATCTATTTTTCATCCCGAAATTCCCGCGGGAACGGGTACAACGCGGGTGAAACCGCGGGGTGCAGCTAGTCTTATATATAAAATTCTCGTGTCACAGTGTTCGTTCGCGTACTCCTCCGAAACGGCTCAACCGATTCTCATGAAATTTTGTGAGCATATTGAGTAGGTCTGAGAATCGGCCAACGTCTATTTTTCATCCCGAAATTCCCGCGGGAACGGGTACCGTGGTTGAACTCCTCTGAAACGGCTCGACCGATTCTCATGAAATTTTGTGTACATATCGGGTAGGTCTGAGAATCGGACAACATCTATTTTTTATCCCGAAATTCCCGCGGGAACGGGTACAACGCGAGCGAAACCGCGGGGCGCAGCTAGTAATTAAATAAAAAACTTCGATTTTTGTAATAAACCTTACAGTGGCAATGTTATGACAAGTATATGTCAACGTAATTAATATTGTAAATGCCCGTTGATTTATAATGTCCATAGTAAACCGTAAAATTGTGAACTTAAAAAAACAAATAGAGCGCTTATTGATTTACTGCCTTATTCATAAACGCTCTCTAACTAAAACACTGTTAGTGAGTGTTTTGTCTCTTTTGCTCTTTGGATAATAGCGTATGTCAGAAAGGGACAAACCATTTGCTAGCTAAAATGCTGCTAGTAAGCGTTTATGAATATGGCCTTTAATGTCTTAGGCAGCGCGCTGATTTGTCGGTATGTATAAAACATAGCCTACTCGCCCTCGGAATAGAATTTATTTTTAAGTAGGTAAATGTATTTTTTGGCAGTTGACAATTTCGGGGATTGCTTGTATTGTATAATACGGTGACATCTTTGTCGTTTCGTTCACAATTTTACAGCTTGCTATTTCCAAATTATGAACTAACGAAGAATTATGCGATTAATTGAAAATAGTTTGTACAGATTGTAGGTAATGTTCATAATGTTACTTACATAATGGTTGGATTATACACCAAAGGCGCTTACAATTTAACGGTAACATATACAAATCGATGTAACTATAGATAAATGAAACGTGTTCAAAGCGAGTCTTGGATGCGGCGTGTGTTGAAGCCGTCGATTGCGTCTTAGCAACGTGCCGTCTGCTTTAAAAGCTTTCACATTTCACCACGACATAATACAGTGTAGTACCCTCGCCTCCCCAGGGCTCTTGAGTTATTCAAAAATATTCACTTTTTATTTGCAACGTTAATATTTTGAACGGTTCGTCTGTGAAGCGCGCCGAGGGAGCTCAGCGCTCCTGAGCTCGGATATTCACGCGACGCCAGTTACGATACATATTAACATTGACACGTCTACACTACATACACACAAATCACGATTCTTTACTTAGCTATATTTTTATGCAAGATCTTATATAGAATTGTAAGCTTTTTAGTGAAATCTGATTGAAATTAGGTCTACTATCTATTTTATTATTTTATGCTCTACTTCTTGCACTAGCATACCCTGAAGACATTGGTTAGTTAACTCATTTGAATACCCTATTAATTTAAGGACACCCTGTGTGTGCCCTGTGCCTACGGCTTTTCTCTTTTGCGTCAGTCACACTGACTAGGGCATTCATTATGATCTATACTTATACTGTGTCTTGGACACTAACTATAAACTGGAGAATCTATTAATTACAATGCAGGTTCTTAAGGTCGTTTTCTTTTAGTTAGTTAGGAAAGACCGTTACGGTCAGTTTCTGATGACTACTTACGTAAATGTTTCAAAAATTATTAATTTATTTCCATAGATCTGAAATGTTGTGTCTCAATTGTTAATTATAACTTAATTTATAATTCATAATAATTAATTACGTAATTTATAGTTCAGTCCCTTAATGAACTTCTTTATGATAAGCTTGGGTAATTGTCGCAGATGAGACTATTTGTCCACTACTCTGCTATGCCTCTTTTTGCCCTCATTCAACCAAAATAATTTATCAGGTGTGGGCAGTGTCGGTGGTGGGGTATCGTCAGGCGGGGGGTACGCTGGCCTGTATGGGGGATACGCGGCCGCGGCGCTAGCTGGGCTCGCAGGCCCCCCGCCTAAGCGCAAGCGCCGCCACCGCACCATCTTCACGGAGGAGCAACTGGAACAGCTGGAGAGCACCTTCGACAAGACACACTACCCTGACGTGGTGTTGAGAGAACAACTTGCGCTACGGGTCGATCTTAAAGAGGAGAGAGTTGAGGTGAGGCACTTGATTACGTTTTATTATTTATTTTGCCAAGTACGAGTACCTACGTAGTTTTAAGGAAGCAATCGTGGGGTATACGATTAAACTTCCTCCCTGTGCAGATATGTTCAGTTAAATTACATACGTTTGCCTAAGCATGACTGCTACTGTACTGTACATGCTGATACTTACTTTTAATTTCTGTACAATGATTGAATGGTGATGCTAGACTGTGGTGATAAGCGTGTCCGAGCTGAGTACGAGATATGTTCTACAACGTACTACAACGAGTGTCTCATTTGTGGTGTATCATGTCTCATCAGAGCCTTATCCGTGACGCGGACACGACACCGGTGTGTTTGCATAACTACTTTAGTTCGTGAGGTTTTGATCCTGAGCCCCGTTAGTGCCTCTACCTCGTACAGAGCTCTGTTCGGGCCCTCTACGAAATAGCATAAATTAACGTTAACGAGAAGGAGGCCTCCCTTGATATTTTTTTATAAGGCAGAAGATATGATCATGTGATGTCTCAATAGATGCGTTCCTAAAACTAATTCGCAAAATTGTAGATTTGATGTTCAATGTTTCAACATTTCGACAAAAAGAGCGGTTACAATTTATTTTGGTACCTAATAACAAAGTTTGATGTGACTTTAACAGAATAAAAGAATGAAAATGTGTTCCATCTAGGTTTATAACTTAATTTAATAAGACTGAACGTTAATTTAGCTAGGTAACTGTGCGATGGTATCTGTGCGAATTATGAAACCCAAAATGCTGATATTGTAGAACCAGAGGCCCCGATAAGAATACTGTTATGCGTTTGAATGATAATGAAAAATATGGTATGACAGAACACTTTTCTCTATGAACTGTTTCAGCTAACAACAATATAAACAACTAGCCACACCTCGCGGTGTTACCCGCGTTGTACCCGTTCCCGCGGGAATTTCGGGATAAAATGTATCCCATGTGTTATTCTGATGTATAACCTATATTACTGTAAAGTTTTCTTCCAAATTCGTCTAGTAGTGTTTTCGTGAAAGAGTAACAAACATACATACATCCCCACAAACTTTCGCATTTATCATATCAGTAGGATTGTATCAATCAGTACGGTTTGTGTTACGTGATACTTTGACAGAGTTTCAAGATAGGCCTACTTAGCGGTGAGCGTCGTCCGCTCCCTCGATTAGTCTCTCATTGTTGGACGTTGTTTTGCAAAATTATAAATTAAATTAAACATAAACTCCAGATACTTAACGTATTACAAACTCTTTAGATCTTAATAAACGTATTATTAAGTGAGTCAGTAGCTGCCTATCGTACACTAAACAATAAAATCCACTTATTTCGTAATTCCTTAAGAAAGCAGACATTTCAGAGGTTTCCTACTTCTTTGAAATAATAACAAAAAAGAGAAACAATACAGCCTTTATTTATACTTACTTACTTGTTTTTATTCACTTACTTATCTTGAATGAATTAAGAAAAGTTGTAATGCTGGTTCGTTTCTAAGGTACCCAGTATTGTGGGGTTAAAACAATTCATGCAAATATTAAGTTTTGTGATCGAGAATTGATTAAGTACCTAACTAACACGTTAATGATTTGCTCGTCAAAATGTAAATTACTTTGATTTCATGATTTTCTAGTTATAAGTTTTATATTTCTTACCAAAAAAAAAAAATCTTACCAATAACATTAACGCGAAAGATCGCGAATTCGGTCCAATAATCGCGAATGAAACCGTAGGATTATGCTATAGGTGTACTGTGAGTTGAGTAATATTTCGTACAAAGCGCCTTTGGTTATCTAATTGAAATAAAAAGTTACATTCAGTTTGGTCTAAATTGAATCTACTCAAAAAAGTATTCAAAATCTATTGCCTAAGTAAAAAAATCTATAAACTAACTACTTAAACTGTTTAAACATAATAAAAACTATATATTGGCTTCCTGTTTTTTATAAGAATAAGATTATAGTGGCGCGTAACGTTTGGTACTACCGAGTGTCAACAGTGATGATGCGACGTTTTTTTGCCCCAACTCAGTGGGTGGGCTCAGTCAAGTGACATTACTACGAGTTAGCTGACACAAATCGTTGCGTAAAATAATAATTGAAAGACTGTTTCAAACAAATGAAACTAGATATTTGTAAATTAGGTTTAACTTGCCATTTGGAGAAAAAGGGTGTGGTGTTTGTTATCCACAAGTTAAAACTGCACCAATTTTCATTTAGTTATAATCCGGTAAAATGTAGTGAAAAAAGACATTGAGTGTTGGTCGATGTAGGCATTCCTATCAGAGTGCTCTACTGTGCTTTGAATGACATGTTAAATTGTGAATGCTGTAGATCCATTCGCACATCATCACCACGTATAGTCGCCTCTTAGGTTTAAAACACTAACAGTCTAGAGCCACTATGCCACTAACCTAAGCTAAACAACTTTTGGCTTTTTGGTGCAAAAGATAAGTAGCCACTTCCAACATACACGACTAAGATATTGATTTTAGTTCGCCCATACTGTGTGTAACTTCATAATCCGAAGTTATTTGTTCAAATATAGGTAAGAATGTGAGAGAGGAGAGCGTGTGGAGTCAGTGTTGAAAGTATGAGGGGATCTGTTTGTGCGCTACCGGTGTTGTGTAGTGTGTGCGCACCACTCGAGCCCACCCAGAGGTGGTCACCGCACGGCACCACTGCCCGTCTGTTTGCACAACCACTCCGGGCTAACCACAACGTCCGCAAATCCGACCTCTCCTCGATTGCAGAAATGTTGGCTTTACTCTTCTTCGACTTGACATACTTTTTTACATTGAATCAACATTGGGGTCTCTGAATTCATTTATTAGGTTCAATTGCGTTTTATAAAGCGTTTGTTAAATAAAATGGAAAATAAATAGAAATTTGTAGTTACCGGATCTAAATGTTACCTATTCATTCATTCGTTTTCGTATAGGTTAGCAGCCAACCCTGGCGTCGGAGTTCTTAGACCGCCTAAAGGCCTTAAAATGTTAAATGTTACCTATTAATGTAATATTTTACTGCTCTTCGTTGAGTCCGACCATGTCACGTACATATTATTACCATTATATAAACCATTGTATCAATCCAGTGATCCAACAAGATTCAGATTCAGCGTCTGCTACACAAATCAGCGCTATAATCAAATAAAGAAGCCAAAAAGGCGATGAGTTCGAAATCAATGTAACAAGGTAATTAGGAAGTCGTATGGCTTCTCCTTCGGAGAGGAACGGTCGACATGTGAATTTTGCTTTAAGTGTAAACTTTTTATTAAGGAATCCTTAGTAAGCCGGTGCGAGCGGGTGGAGTTTTCAACCGAGTACGATTTTACCTTGGGGGCAAATAAAAAGGGACGTTTGAAGCGCGGTGAGACGGCGCCGCGAAAATTAATCTGAGTTAATTAAATTTGATTTATTTATGGTGCCCCGAGCGCCGGGGAACGATAAAAGCACAACAATACAGCTAATGAGGGTCACTTTTACGGCTTTCACCGGATAACAGAGTTTTTCCGATTTGCGTAACTTACAACCTGAGTAATCAACCAACGTTATTTTTCTATGAGAAGCCCTTTTTCATTTATCAGGGGTCGGAATTAATTTGATTGAAAGTTTTATTTCATATTAAGTATTTAAATAAGTCAGATTCTTTCACTGTTTTTGTTCGAAAGTTTGAGTTTGTTTGTTGTCTCGAAACTTTTTAATTTTGTTGCTGGTCAAAGCTGGGCTGGAAAAAATAATTTACAATTTTGTTTTAAGTAATTATTTATTGGGATATCGTTGGATCGAAACCCTCCGTGTTTTGAGATACAAAGAAAAAACAGAAAACACGTATTCTGTTGTTCGGGTGGCAGTAGACGTACGTTTGTTAGATTCAATAAAAATGTGTGTTTTGGCAATACCTACACGGTGCCGTTGGCCCCCGCTATTTGCGCAGCGGCAATTGAAAATTGCATTATTAAAACGCTTTTGTTTAGGCATCACAACACTTGTGGAAATTAAGCCACCCACCGCAAAAATCATGAACATTCAACATACTTAATGTTGGCGAAATTATTTCGTAAACGGAAAAAAATATACCTACCTTGCCATTTATCCTTGAACTTAGGACTGTTGCTAGGTTCTTTGGCACTTTTTACTATGTAGTTGTAGACGTTTTTAATGTATGCGTTTTAGCTATTAATGTTTAATCCAATCATTGTTTGCTCAGTAGATTCGTATTTAAATAATTTAACTCGGCTACTTGAATATCAATTCAGCCGCATCGCTATCAGTAGGTACTTATGTTATCACGGCCAGATTTAAAATCAAGTTGGGAAATAAAAAACCAAAGCCGGATGTGGCGGTTAATAGGTATGGTAAAAGACTAGAAGATAGTTAGTAGAAGCCTACATACTTTTTTACTTGATCTTAATAAAAATATTTGTATACCCCTTATATCGTGAATAGCGATCTATTTGAATACAGGTTTAGAAGAGAGTATTTTTTACCCAGAATTTTATTACACCTTAAGTTAATTAATTAACACAAACGTACCAACCTCCAATTACTTAGGCAAGGTCCTTATCCATACCTTGAGCGACTTATTAAATAAAGCCCGATGTATACTTAGTCAACTCAATAGGACTAAGATACCTCTACAGTAAATATTAAAAAGAAACAGTAAGGTAATGGAAATAAATAATAGGGTTGAAAGCAAACGCTGCGAGCGCCGCGAGGGACGGGCGGCGTCTTCCATTGTTCACCAAACGCTCAACTCTTTGCACAAATTAATAATTAAAGAGATGTGGTAATCTAGACTAGTTGTCTGCGAGCGACCCGCCCCGGGCCCGACTCCGTGTCAATGTTGATCTTATTCCAAGTGCTGTCTGATTAAACCACCCTGGCTTACATTCCCGAGCGCGACTTAATGTTTTCATACCAAATGCATAATTAAATCACAATATGATATGCGGATGTTATTAATCCAAGTCCAACAGTATTTTCATTTTGTTATCATAAGTTTATAATGTTGGTAATTGTTTTTATGATTCCTTTTAATTTGATACGCTTAACATTTTAATTATTCGACGGTTTTATTTTATTTTACACTTATAGCAATTTTGAGAGACATTGCAGTAACGAAACTGGAATATATACTACTAGCTACTAATAACTAACATTTAACTACTACTGTACTAGAATAGTAGTGTTTTAAACTTCCATAAACACTTAAAGAACATAACATAACATAACTTAAAGAACACTTACATTTCTTATCTAGAACTGGTGTTTTTTAATTTATTCCGAATATATAGGTACATGTTACCATTTCAATGTTAAGATTAATGAAGTAGTTGTAATACTCTTATTGTTACAGTCCACACAGTGTAAATATGTACGATTCTAGCAAGATACCTATAAGTAATGCGAAGATAGTATAAGCAAGTATAGTTATACAATACTACTGCAGAGGAAGTACATAAAGAGATAGCAAGAGATGCTCGCTCGTCCGTCGGTAGCATCCAAATAACAGACAGGGTCGGGACACATCCCCACATAGACACATACTATGAACAAGAAAAAGTAGGCGTGTCGTTGGTAAACCGACCCGCCCAGCACCCCAGTTCACGCTTTCTTGACATCGTACCGTACCCCCTCCTCCCGGGATGCGGGACTTATCTTCTATAATAAAACAGATACACTCGCAATGTGTTACTAAGTAATAAAGCACCGCCATTTTGCCCCCTGGTTCCGCGACTGTCGTACCTAACTACGTAGAACTCGTTACGACGCCTTTATGAGCAACGAGCCGGCATCAAGTGATCAAAGAGCTGCCCTGTTTCATTTCACGCTTGTTGCACCTTCATTGTCAAACGAAACGTTTATAACACAATATTTCAATTCTTTCTGTCATATTATATTCACCTGTTTATAAGCATGTAGTTACCTACTCAGTATATGAAGGTTTACTCTGGGAAGATATATTTTATTGTACGTATTTATTTATTTAGGCGCTTTTCCATATATTTTGTATTCTTATTGATGGATCTGATCTCTCTTCCTCTGTGTTATACCTACTAATAAGTAACTTGTTTTTCCAAGTACTCGTAATTTTCTAGTTATTTCTCCCTCAGCCTCCGTGGTCTTGTACAGCCTCCGTAGTCTTGTGGTTTGAGCGCTCGGCTCACGATCCGGAGGTTCCGGGTTCGATTCCCGGTGGGGACATTATTTCACAAAAATCTCTTTGTGAGACTGCCCTCAGTTTGGTTAGGGCATTGCAGGCTGAATCACCTGATTGCCCGAAAAGTAAGATGATTCCGTGCTCTAGTGGGCACGTTAAGCCGTCGGTCCCGGTTACCTTCTACGGATAGTAGTCGTTACATGAGCCATGTTAGAGGCCTTTGGCGGCTCAATAACTCTGACACCAGGATTGGTCAGGTTGACCATCCACTCGATGAAGAGAAGAAGAAGAGTTATTTCCGACAAGATTTATATTGTTCTTATAATTCCTGATTATTCAAACTTATTGGAATTCCAGGCCAGAGCTTTCGAATACACTTAGTCATGACTTACCTCTAGACGTTTACTTACCCCCTTAAGTTTTAGGTCAATATAATATGTCATCGAATTTATAACAAAACAACCCGCCAACCGGGATAGGATAAAAATAATTTCCGACGGCAAAATATTTTGTTTGTTATTTTGTTGTTTGTTGGTAGTGGACAATTTAATTTAATACTTTTAACTTGAAAAAAATAGCTTGAGCGTTTTACTATACAAATGAAATTGTAATTTATGTAGTAAATTAATAAGTGACATCAACATACCTACTGCATCAGTGATTTCATTAATTTGTACTAATTAATACAATCATTAGCGCGCGTTGATGTCTTTTATGAGTATTTATTCAGTCAGCCGTCCATTAAGCTTTAACAACAAACAATCCAAGTGCTACATTATTCAGCTGAAAGTTAAAACTACTTCAGTAGAGCGCTATAAATATATTATTTTAATTGAAGTAATACCCGGGCCGTGGTCACGTCGCGTACCCGGCTGAAGTATCACTCTATTATTTATAGACGCGTTCGATACGCAATACAAATTATTGTTTTCAAAGTATAACGTTTAGGGGAGCGCGTTGTTTGTAGAACGACCCTCTGGGACTCCCTCCAGGCCGGACCGACTGCGTTATGCGAATTTATAGCTTATTCATACCCTCTTCGATATTAAATTCGCGTGATACGGATCATATGGAATACTTTTTCGTTTTGTGACATTGTAGTACTATTAGGCATCTTTTGACAATTGAATTGTGATTCGGGCGGTGCGTGGCGTGCAGATAGGACCTTGTGCCAGTGAGCCGCGAGCATGGGTGTTTGCGTGCGGTAATTGATACGAAGTGACAGACATGAGGGGATTCTCTGCAGCCTCCGGCCGCGGCGAGAGTAGTAATGTTTTGACATTAGGCGAAGAGCGATGGGTGTGATTTGAAGTGCCCTTTGTGGAATTATAGTCGCGGACGGCGCCTTTAATATTGACTAATGCATTTCGCGGCTAATGGGGAAATGAAAGACGACAGGTGCGAGGGCTTTAACGAGGCGAGGATTAAAAATACAATTCGAAGTAATTCATTACACAGTTCAGGAATAAGTACATTGAAGTATTCACGGTTCAAGAAATGTAGGTACCTATGAAACAAAATCTGGCAGTTAATGAATGTTTTTGCTTCGAGTCAAGAAAAGTAAAAGCTTTTGATCCCACTGCAGGCAGACGTATTAATGATTACTTTGTCTTCTCTTAGGGGATGTTAGAATATTGTATAGAATTATACTCATCTATGAAATTGTTCATCCAAAAGTTAACATCAGATCAAGCTATTTACGAATATTTTTGACTTTATAGCGTACAAATTATTGGAATCTGGAGACACTGTCGTAAACATATTTAGACCAAGTCACAGACGTACTCGTAGTTTTACTACATCTGTAACAATTAAATAAATCCCCATAGGCAGCGAAGACCTAAGCTCAACTTTAAGCTTAAAATACTATGGAATCTGAACAACTGATACTGACGAATGAACTTAATACTTATATAGGTAAGTATAGAGATTAAAACACAGTAAGAAGCATTCGATAATTCAAAATCCAATGAAATTACAAATCAGGTGTGAAAGTTATACCGCTAGTTGAAGTTCTTATTAAGAGTAATGCAAATTAAATCGACATTAAAGTATCAAGGGCGGATCAGGCGGTCCATTAATAAATCAGTTCGCTAAAACCGTAATTGTAATCTCAAACAAGGCGGAGGGAGTGCGGTGTTTGTTCTAACAACATTATTACAATAAGTTTGGGTTCGGTTCCGCCGCGCCGCCGCTTCGCTTGCCATCGGCGCCGTTCACACGAATCTGCCACTCCATGATAGGTACTCACTCGTATAACAGTTCTTATATCTATAGCAAGGGAAAATATTTCATAATAATACTTTGCAAACAAACACGTCTTTACGTTAGAAAAATAAACGTTAACTTGCATAGTCTGTTTAGCTTTGAATTAGTTTGTTAGTGGATTGCAGTGACTTTGTGTGTTCTCTAGGGGATTCTTTTGAAACTTTCCCTAAAACAAACGAAACTCGGTTTTTCTTGAAATCAAATGGTATCTTATAAGATAGGAACGTACATGCCGTAGGTACCGTAACTAAATGTTAGGTACTCGGGGCCGTTATTTGTTTGACATAGAAGACTAACATTTAACAACTATTCAATACTTATTCACCCAAGGCCTTATACAATAGTTACCTACCATATGGTTTAATATTCGTTCATATCATTCATATACTATATGAACGAATACTAAAATAATTATTAAATAAACAGCTAAAAAGACTTTAGACAGAAACTCAGAGATAATGAAAAACTTAATAAACTCTTAGAAAACGCGGTATCTGTTTACGTATAATGTAAAGTGAGGTGGTAATTAATAGATAAGCGTTTGGTTGGCGTCGGCAGGCGTCGAGGCGTGGTGGGCCGGCGGGCGTGCGAGGGCCCACCCCCGCCCGTCTTCCCGCAAGGCCCGGGGCCCCCCGACATGCACTGGGTCCGCACCATCACACAGCGACGCATCACACGCCTCGCCTCTCACAGATAATTGATTACAGATTTCACACCTACATACATGCCTAGCCCTACATATAATTGTAAATTACGTACCGCACTATATAAGTATTTTATTAGCTATCCATGTTTTCGTTTATTATATTATTAAGACAGTAGGTACTAGGTAGTTATTAATAATGCTATTAACTCAGTCATTTAATGATATCCTTACTTACGTTCTGTAGTTTTTATCTTATTATTTAACTTGAATTTACTATTCAGCTCACTTTGAACATAAGTCACAGTATTTGTAATTCTAATCTAACCATCGACATTATTAAGTAGGTAACAAACTATATTTGTCATATCAATCACTTATTTTACGATAAGATACCTTAGGTTACTCGTTTTTTAAGTTACAATTAAAATTTCATCTCAATTAAGACGCTGTAGGTAATAATATAATCGTACCCAACTTAGTATAAGTATTAACATATTCTAATGTTAAAACATAAATCTTTTCTTGAATCGTATCCTAATCAATTACTGGTTCGTGTTTAAGAGCAATGCCTAATATTATTCAAGTTAGATGCCGAGCATATCAGTTGTTATTCTGAATCCGTTCTCAGATCTGCATACGTGTATTGAAATAGTAATTCTGTATTCTTATTCGATATCGTACTGTTATAGACACCTACTATTACGCAACTGCTAGGGTATGAGTATGACTAAGCATACTAAATCTAAATATTACGGAACTTTTAATATTAGATACTTGCCGCGCCCCGCGGTGTTACCCGCGTTTTACCCGTTCCCGCGGTAATTTCGGTATCCCATGTGTTATTCTGATGTATAACCTATATTACTCTAAAACTCCATCCAAATCCGCCCAATAGTTTTTTCGTGAAAGATTAACAAACATACATAAGTACATCCATCCTCACAAACTTTCGCATGTATTATAATATTAGTAGGAGATTACAAACGCGTTACGTTACGACAAATTCATTTGGCTCAGGGTTCCGCAACACATTTCTATTACTGCATTCTATTACCCCTTTTATTTTAAATATTATTTCCATGATAGATTTTTTTTTCATTTGAGGAAATGTAACAGTAACGCCAGTAAATCATCTACTTGCTATCTGTCATGACAAATGGATGTTTGTTAATTGCTCACGCAAAAATACATATAGAAATGAATTATAATAAAACGTTTCAGTGATATAGCCTATACATATGAGTCCAGGTAATTCTTTTTGGAAACGAAAAACCAAAGGGGCTGCTGATTAAAAATATAGGATTGGTGTGCCTTAGATTGCTGTGCTCAGTATTTAAAACTGACTAAAATTATATATGCATGGTCAAGTTTAACAGTACACATTCATTACAACTGGTAAAACTTTCACCTGAATAAAGATATTATATAAACAGTTTAAATTAATTATATTAAAATTAACCGTTGAGTTTATGAATATAGTAAATAAATAAAATGCATAATAACATTTTCATCAACGATAAAATTAATGTGTAGAAAGTGGAAAACATTGTAATGTACTCGTACAATGCGGTTAAGCCTTACTATGATATTCTTGTTTGCTTTTAACAGAATGAGTTAGTTACGTATGCATGATACTGGAACATTGCAGTTACATACAATAGATTTTGGTAATTCTCAGCGCTCTAATAGAACAAAGGGAACACGTTCGACGCACATAAACCTTTCAGCGCCTGCAACTCGCCTGTAAGCTTACCATAGCATTACCAACATGCTTTCATAATGAGCATTATTCTACGCATACAAATACATATATATTCATTCAACTCGAAATAATTGTTCGAAACTGGATGCAAAACGTGACAACAATAGAAACATTTCGCGTAGTAACGTACAATTTTCAACCAACTCAAGTTTTTGGTACTTGTTTATTTTTCCGCAGCCGGATACCATAAAAGTTCCATATGAAAGCTTAATAGTATTATTGTATAGAAACTCATGAAAAATCAGTCTCGAATTCGTGATAAAGCCGTTCTTTGTACTTGAAGTTTATTGGTTTTCCCTATTTATGATATCAAATCAATCTGGGTTCGTATAAACACAACGAGTTAAGGCATACAATCAGCGGCGGACAAAAGAGCGTCGCGCTAATCTTATTGCGGGGGTTGGAGTAACAAAAGAGGTTGGTGGTTGGCGCGAATTGCGGCCGGTGAAGAGTCGCCGCCGCGTCTGGCACTGGCACCGAGGAGCGGCCATATTTGCCACTCGAGTGGGCTCGAATGGCAGCGCGGGCGGCACCCGGCACCCGGGAGCACCCGACTCTGCCACCGAAAGTTAATGGGACTTTTGTCAAGTCGGTGCCACTCTTGTAATGCAATTAACTCCGACAATAGCCATATCGCTAACAATTTAATTTGAAAGCTTTCAAAGTTTTTAGGGCGGTATCATAAAACAGATTATAATTTTGTTTGTTATTGCTTATTGCCTTTCCAAGAATGATAGAGATAGAAAGAGTTGTAAGAAAGTGAGAGAAGTCACTTCATTTTTCTTTTTTTAGTAATACAAGGATGTGACTTTCAATGGAATAACACAATAGTTCTCTACTTAAGTTGCATTCTTGTATTGAGTAAACCTTATGAAATAACATTATCGTTATCTTAATCTTACATCCACAGAAGGAGGACTATGTGTTATATAGTTTACTCTGGGTATAAGTTAAAGTACCTACAAGTAATTTAAATCTCTAATAGAGTAGATAGGTGATGTTGCATACACCGTACCGACGCTCACTCACATGACAAAAGTTCTGCTTTATCGAGAGCCAGTTTTTGTTTACTATTGATTGGTCGTACCTACGGAAGAACATGGTACCTACTTACTACGTTATGTTATGCTATGACCTATCTATGATGTATAGATAAATATTCCATTAATAATAAACACATGTCCTACCAACAACATACTCGTAGTAGCGTAGCTTGCTCTGTAAAGCTTCTGTTAACCTACATTCCCAAATCTTATACGTCAACAAAGCAATATTATAATATTTTATTCACAATACAATTTATTCACAAAAAATGTGGTAACTGGTAATAGATAAGCGTAGTATTCGATTGAAGTCGTAAAGAGCCGGCACGTCTGTTTTGACGGCGAGGTGCTACAATGGATCGGACCACCCGGGGCCTCCGCCCGGCCACTCGAGTGGAACTCGCCCTGCTCCTACCCAGAAACATCAATAGCTAGCCAAACGAACACAACCGACTACACAAAGCTGACAACAATTCCTTTCTATTAACATCACATTATAAACACAGTTCAGTAGCTCCGATTGTACCGAAATTGGGTCGTTTTCAAATAGTTTCGATTGTCCGCGAATAACACGCTGTTGTAGATCTGTATTAGATGCAGAGTTGATTGTAAACAACCGATGGGTCCCGGCTTCCGAACTCAATCGTTTAGAATCCTTTGAGCTGTGATTTCACACCCGATATTGGTTATTGTGTGTACGTATTCATATTTTTTGCAACTTTCGTTTCGTTTTGTAGTTTATTATAAACATATCGATATAACAATTGACTGTAGCTTACATACAGTAGGTTAGTAAGGAGTCGTAAATATTGCCTGCAATTGAAATGCAGATTAAAATAACTTTAGATCGATCAGATACCATTAGGTGTATGAAGTTGTTTCAACAATTTTTCCTTTCATAAATTAATCATGTATTAAACTGACTACAGTGATTAGGATTAGGAATAAAAGTATAATCTATTCTTAATAACATCTACACTTTATGTAAGATTCTACCATATTTAGGTAGGTACCTATAATATGTACATATGAGCTTATGCAGGATTATCCCCAAAACAAAATTGCTAATGACAGCTCCTCTCTTATCAGGTGTGGTTCAAGAACCGTCGAGCGAAATGGCGGAAGCAGAAGCGAGAAGAACAAGAGCGTCTTCGGAAGCTGCAAGAGGAGCGGTCGTGCGGGCGCGCGCCGCTGCTCGCGCGGCCGCCCATCTCGCCCGCCCACTCGCCCGCCTCGGCGCCCGCGCCGCCCACGCCCAGGATCTACTCGGACGACTCTGACTCTGATCTAGAAGTCGCTTAATTGTCGCTTAAGACTCTCAAGTCGCTTACGTCCATGGTGAGTGAACGTTACGTTGAAGCTTTCCAAGTGAATCAGTAATATTCGAATATTTCTACGCAATGCGCAGTGAAAGTGAAAACGTGAGTGATTTATAAAAACTTTGTAAAGACATGTGTTATGGTGATAAAGGGCAGTTGTTTTATAAGTAGAGACAATGGGGTGGTCTAATAATTTGTATAGATTATCAACTTACAAGTAGTGTGGTTCATTGAAGCTGTAAATCGTATCTTATCTTAATTTACTAGATAAAATATTTAATAAGATGTATAATAATATATCTATCTTATAGTTTAGATTAATTTAAATAACTGTCTATTAAAGTAGATGTGTATATTATAGTTTATTTGATATAACAATGCTCCTTCTTTCAAATGTTACTCATAGCTCAAAGTATTCATCGGCAAAGATTATGCCCATCTATAAAATCATTTATCTATAGACATCGGTAGGTACTCGCGTCGCATGTAACAAACTGACTATATATTAATTATAACATTGCTAATTGTGCATTATGTGCAATATTAGTGCAATATAATAATGCATTAATTATAACAACTAAATTATAACATTGCTTAATATCTTCATAGTTTTTAAACCCAACTAAATGATAGTTCTTCATTTTATTACCCACCTGCAAAAAATATTGATTATTATTTAATGAGAATGCCCTAACGAAACTGCATTTAAAAGTTCTCTGGATATATTTAAGTACCAATTTATACTTGAATGTACAGTTACAGAATTCGGCATGCGAGGCATATGTACCTAATACCTTTGTAATGCCTCTTCTGGAATTATTCCACCATCTTATATATTAACTAACGGGATACTTATGTACTGTACTAGTATATTTTAAGCTTGCCATACCTACCTAATATAGCTATAAATTAATTAAGCACTAGATGTAACGTTTCATAAATGTTTTCAAGTTTGTAGTTGCAACCGCAATAGTAGGTGATAAACAATAGTTTCAGCGCTATCTTGATTCAAACAGAATACATTCCGTTGTATTAAAATATAATAATACTTATTTACTATGTAGTTTATTTATTCCTTTATTCGCTAAGGGCGTGATTTATTTATTTGGTAAGTATTCATTGATACAGATTGATGATTTGCAGCAGCGGTCCAAAAAACTTCCAAACCAGGGTTGGCCACTAACCTTCTCAAACTTAATTAGGTACTTACTTGTTGACTTGAGAGTCACCGTAGAGAATTAAGTACTAAATAATCTATCTATCTATTTGTTATCAGTACCTCTTATAAAAAAATCAGAATAATGTTAACTCATGTATCTAGCATCTAATCTACTGAATGAGATTCCTAGGTAGGTATATCCAACAGTTAATATTAAAGGAAGGAAGGTAAGTAAGTGGTAATTGTTTACTCTGATCCCTAAAACGGATTAGCATTGTGTGACCAAACTGTTTCTCGAATAAGGCCCGCATACAAATCAGTGTTGTGAAGGATGTAAGTGCGACCTTGCACATGCCAGCCGTATAGTGTCATTGAGGTGTCATCTTATGATTATAAATCGGGTTTTCCATGAGTTCTGCTTTACATATTAAAAACTCACCTCACTAACTACAGGTGTTGATACAGAGGGGAAGTATTTCGGTGAATCCAGAGTTTTGGTTTTTAGGAATTTCAGTAAAGATAGATTATAAGGAAGAGAAAAATAAGGAAGGCTGACCCCACCACCATGTGGGACACAAAGCCAGGAAGAGAGAGAGAGAGAGAGAGAGAGAGAAAGTAAGGAAGATAATTTTTAGTATCTACATTTTATCTATGAATAGGCTTGACCCTGGTGAGAGTAGACTACTCTTAAGTTTTTCAAAATAATACCTACTGCTCTGAGTAGTGGTTTTATTAAGAAAAACTTGTTTTTATGGAAGCACTCAGACGATTTGGGGGTAGAGGTATGTAGCCCCTTTGTTTACGAATTCGACACTGAAGAACACCGGGGTACGTCCTGCATTAGAGAATTTCGCCATACTGTGAAGTCACTTATGGATATAATTACATATCTCCTTCTTTCGGTAGGTATTCATTCCAGAAGCTAGTTCCGATTTGTTAAATCTTTTTTTGTTAGGTCTTTTTTAACTGTTAATAGTAAGTGGGCACCGAGTGGAACCGAGTCAGTCAGTCGAGTCAGTCCCTAACAGAGTCGGTCCTGATGATCAGATACAATATTACTAACTATATGCCTTTATGAATCTGTTAACTAAATTAGGTACCAACTTGTTAAGGTATACATTTAAAAAATAAATAAAGAAATACTTAAAATAAAGATTTATTGCCAAAGAATAAAATTTTAAATTTTTATACAATCAGCCAGTGTTATCTTATTTAAATAAAGAGGGTGGGTGTAAATTAGGTACATAACACAGTAACCTAAATAACTAAACGAGTAAATAGGTACCATCACACCCTAATACAGTATCACGATAAATATTGTAGTTACAAGTCAAAAATTACACACATGCATGGTTAGAATTACACATATGCGTAAGGGTAAGAGTAGGAGTATGCGTATGGATAAGAGTACGCGAGTGGTGCGCTGTAGGACGCTACATATGCTGGGGAGGCGTAGTACCCGTAGCTGGGGTACGTGTCGACGAGGACTTGGGGCTTGGCCATGGCGGAAGCCAGCAGGACGGCAGCGAGGACAAACAGGATCACCTGGAATAACTCAGTTCGTAAGAATGGTAAGTAAAGGTATCGATATTCCGACCTATATCCAAATATTCACCAATGAAATAACCGATACCTTAGGCTATGCATGAAGTATTAGGGTGCCATAAGGTATACATAAGGTATACATTATTTAGGCATTCGTTAAAGAAGTCTTTTTGTTACCTAATGCTAGGGTTAACTCACTTTTTATATGTTCTTTCTTATTTCCCAATTTAACTGGAGTCAAGAAGACGCTTAGATGATATAAAAGAAAATGAACATAATCAAATTAATTTACTAAAAGAAAGGTCAGTAGAAACCATTTGCAACCTAAGTAATATAATAGAACATGAATTAAGTTTACTTTCTTTATAGGTAGCACTAGCAGCGCCCCGCGGTTTTACCCGCGTTGTGCCCGTTCCCGTGGGAATTTCGGGAATTTTTTTACATAAAAACCTTCCTCTTGAATCACTCTACCTATTACAAAAAACCGCATCAAAATCCGTTGCGTAATTTTAAAGATTTAAGCATACAGACAAACAGACACGAAACAGAGACGACTTTATTTTATACTATGTAGTGATACTTGATACATAGGTAGTTTTGAAAGTTAAGTAAAAAGTCAAAACATAAGATACATTTAAAAAAATAAAGGTACTCACAAACTTAGACATGATGATGAGTGATTGATTTATTTTCTTCTATCGAACTGCAACACGAGCAAGTCTAGCTCTGCTCTGGTAGACTGGAGTGTTCAGCTGACACGATTACTATAATCACAACACATCCCGACAACCTCTTTTATACAAAGATCGACGTCCCGTCCGTGATTGGAAAAACTAATGATCGTCCTCGCGCTCATAAAAACTTTATAATACAATGTCACATTAAGCGATAATAGAACGCACAAGGTACCTAAGAACATCATCACCATATCGGACCCGGATCACACAGCCAACAATAGATGGAACATTCGACGATATTTATAGAGGCAAAAAATAATGGTTATTTTGTGAGTCAATCGAGCATTTGATTTGAATTCATGAGTTTGAATAGCTCTGTACATACCTACCTACCTCAATGTGTAGTTAGGTTAAGTTGTGGCTCTATCTTAATGTTAGTTTTATGCTCAATAGAAAGTTATGAAGAGTAGATGTTTGAAATATGTAGGTACCTAAAAAAGTAAAAGTATTGGCCTGTAATGGCCCACTGCTGGGCAAAGGCTCTCATCCTAAATACCTAAATAAAATTAGAAATAGGTCAATCAGTAACTTATGATAGAAATCTGCTTGTAACGCTCGTAAAGTAGTTAGACTAAGCGATGTTAGCTCATTGCAATTGTTAAGCAACGAGCAGCTCGGTCCCTTCTTAGATGTGTGGCCGATACTGGAATTTCTATCTGTACTTCGGATTGTACGTAAAATAGTCGTGGTTCCTCAATCGATACCCATGTCGGCCGTTTTGCAAAACCAAGGTTAGCCTTTACGAACTTAGGTACTTACTTAATCTACTTTACAGTGGCGACAACTTATTTTACTATTGAACTGCGTAAATAATGTAAAGTTTGATTTAATGAGACTTTTAAACGAATATTCCTACTATCTAAGTATGTATGTAGGTAACTAGTTATGGGGATAGATAGGAATGGATGAAAATACTTATGTAGATTCGCGTATTTAACCGGATCAAAATTGTGCTGTTATAGGTAGGTAGGTACCGTGAGATCCATGGGTGAGTACGTAATGCTACTGGCAGCCATATCTTGGGATTTATATTTATATTCTGATTTTCCGATTTCAGCGGTGCACATTCTACTTGAACAATGCTCCTTTTACATGATCCGAGTCTCCATATCACGTTTACCATAAATAAGTCAAACCAAAATGCTGGATCCGCCACTGTACATAAAAATCCAATATATAGGTATCCATCTACTTTAAACGAACTACGATTGTATTACAGTATACTCTGTATCTATATTTGTATGTATTAACCTACTTTTTTTAAAAATCCGCATCCTCCCCACTTATTCGGTCGGAAAAAAAATCGTCCTAGTAAAGCTCGTTCGCCCGGCTAGTAGTAAATAAAACCGCCAATAATTTTAATAAAAACTTTATTTTCTTAAATAAAACTAAACTTATTAACTGTACATAAAGCAAGATACGCGATCCTCCTATTTGATTAATCATCATTTGTCTTCTGCCGCATGTTCCGTTTGGGGTTGTTGATCTTTCGCTTCTTGAACTCGACGGGGCCCTCTCCGAGAGACTCCACTCGCTTCTCTTTAAACTGGAATCGTTCAGGTTCCACCACGACCGGCGGTGGAGTGGGTTCTCTGACTTTAGGCAGTTGGAAATCAATGGGCTTCGGTGCTCTGTAAGACAATAAAAAGCATAAGCCTGTTATGTACCAATGAGGGCAAACGCAAGATGTTTTTCACACTAAAATGTAACACAGACAGACAATGTTATGACAAAATAGAGATAGTTAGTTTATAATATTACGATATGCGATAGCGAGAATAACTAAGTATAATGCGAAAGTAACGTGTACCCTATTACACTATCACTCCTAAACTACTGGGTCGATTTTGATCAAAAAATTTTACTGACATATTGAGGAGACTTTAGAGTCCCTTTACAATAAATTGTGACTACCTTTTTTTCGCTACCACGCGGATGCGTTCTTAACGCTTTATCTGGCCAGGGCCCACTTCGTCAACGTCTAACGGAAAATAGATAGTATATCTAAGAAACTTCTACTCTCATATAACTTGTGTTGGGCAACCTACTCGGTAACCACAGCTTTCCAAGTGCCATAGGGCACGGCGGCGCGCGGCGCGGGCCCGTAGTCCGCCTTGGGTGGCGGCGCCTCCTCCTTCACAGCAAACTCACGCATTCTCTCTCGCGCCATATGGGCTTTCACCTCCATTATCGCTTCTTCTTGTTTTTGTTTTCTGGAATAAAATTATATAAAGTACATACAAGTAAATACGTACACATACACACACACTTTTATTACAACTGTATACTGTACTTTGATGTGCACATTAATTCGTTTGAACATATTCATTTCACTATGTATATTGGTTGGGACTTGGGTTCTTAGGGTTAAGCAACCATATTTGAAATTGAAACTACAATCACAGATACACACTAGCATACGCATAGACTTAAAATACAAAAGACACTTTCCTTTTATTTATTTTCTGTCTGACGTTTCAATGGAATCTCATCTTCTCTTTTAATGGAATAATGGTCACAAACTGGTTTTTTAAACCGAAACGTCAGATAAAAATGTAACATAAAAGCGAAGTGTATCCGTAAACGTTTCAATTCAAAATAATGGTCACAGTTCCAGAAAAGGGGCTAAATGGTGAGATTAACATGTAAAGTAAATCCAAGGTGTATCCATAGTTTCAATTTGAATAGACCTTTCCAGTTAATTAAGTGCAATTACTATATACTAGCCGCGCCCCGCGGTGACCCGCGTTGTACCCGTTCCGCGGGAATTTCGTGATAAAATGTATCTCATGTGTTATTCTGATGTATAGCCTATATTACCGAAAAGTTTCGTCGAAATTCATTTGGGTGTTTTTGTGTGAAAGAGTAACAAACACACATACATACAGCCTCACAAACTTTCGCATTTATAATATTAGTAAGATTAAGTGCAACTGTTGACAGAACAATGAAACTTTGATAGGAATGTTGTATACTTTTGTTTATCTTCCTTAACCTTTTTCTTCTTTGCATTTTCAGCTTTTTTGAGGGTCTGCTTCTCTTGATCTGCTAAAGATAAGTATTCGTCGGGAGGATCCCAAGTGGTTTCTGAAAAAAACAACCGTCATGAGAACTCTCCTTCTTCTTTATCGCTAATAAATATTACCAACTGTTATTTTTTTTTTTAAATACAAGAAAGCTAAAAAGATTTAATATTTCAACCTTTTTGTAAAAACGCCTCGGTGGGCTAATGGTATGTGCGCTCGCCTGCGAAGACTGAGGTCCCGGGTTCAATTACTGGGTCGAGCGAAAACATGTTTCCTTTTCAAACATGGCTCAAATTTGAGATCACCAACCCGCATTTGGCAAGCATGGTGATTATGCCTAATCCTCCTCACTGTACTGATAACTTCAGTGGGATGAGAGGCCTTTGCCCAGCAGTGGGACATTACTGGCTAATACTTTTTACTTTTAAGGATAATAGATAATCATGAGAGTTCTTAAGCAGACGCTGTGTCTGCGTGTCTCTTAGTCACAGTGACAGTAGAGATAAGATTTTCCACATGATAACCTCATTTCAATGAATATGGGCAAAAACAAAAAAATATATCATAACTAGCAGCGCTCCGCGGTTTTACCCGCGTTGTGCCCGGTCCCGTAGGAATTTCAAGTATTTTAATACATATAAACCTTTCTCTTGAATCACTCTATCTATTTAAAAAGCCGTGTCAAAATCCCACACACAACAGACAAACAGATAGACGCGGCCAGGGACTTTGTTTTATAATATGTAGTGAAGATTACAAACCATTAGTTACAGTATTCCAGAAATAAGAGTTGCCGTCACTTTGTTTAACCTCCTGCCACACCGGAGCTGATTTAGTCTTTTCTTTTTCACTAACTACTATTGTTGGTTTAGCTTCCCCACTAGTACTCTGAATGATTTCATTTATACTCTGCAAAATATAAATTTAAATGATAAAGTTAGCTCAAATGTCCATCCTGCTGTCGGAGTTTTCAGACTGCCTAAAAGCCTCCGTCATGTCCTATATGAACAACGACAATTCCAACAATTTCACATACCCTCGACAGTAGTCTCTGTCGTACGTAAGTTCCCGTTTAAATAAATAATAATACCCTCTGAAGCATGAATATAATATGGTGATAGATAGCTCTAACTTGTAAGCTTAGAATTAGTGGTATCAGTTAATTAAATTCCATATTACTAGCTTACAGCTCAGTTTGTGTCTAATTAACCATGTGTGAATTTGTCCAGGTATATTACCTATTAATTTAAAAATAATCTTCAATATATATTACCTGGGAAGTGAGGTCCGCATTGTTCTGCACATCCTTCAAGTAAGCCGCCATGGCTGCAGCTTCCATCTTCTTGATATCATCATCAATTTTTTCTTTTTGTTTAAACTCCTTAGCACTCTTCTTACTAAGCTTAGATATGTGCTTTTGGACGTTTTCCTTGTGCCTCTTTCCATTCTCATGAAACGATATCGACTGTAACGTGAAATGAGAACTCATTTAACATTTTCCATTCAATTTTGAATGTTTTTCACAAACATTGACTTACTCACCACTTTATTGTCAGCAAACCAACATTTACAGAACTCACAATATTTTCGAGCCTGGGATTTCCAATATTCTGTCCTAAAATAAGAAAAGTTGATAACTAAACTTGTACATAATGAAGACTTTATTATAATGATGTGTAGGGAACAATTATTTCTTTTACTTACATTATGTTTTATTAATTTAATTTATCTGATTAGAGTCAGAAAAGTTGGTTAGTTTCAGAAAATGGATATTTTACGTCAATTTACTAAAATAATGTGTTATTAACCAACTTATTTTCGAAATCAATTAACAAATAAACAAACAAACCTAGAACTCTAGAACCTAGACAGAACGAACATAAAACCAAGTACCAACTTGTGGTCACAACTTAGTTTCCTGGTCTGTGGTCACAGCTGGACAGGCTGCTGTCATAATAATATTGATTTTGTGCCTATTTGAGTGTCGCCATTTTGGCGCTGTAGGCCACAGACCAAGAAACTATGCTGTAGGCCACTGTAGGCAGATACGAATGTCCATGGAACTAAAATTAGTTATGACTTGTCGACTATGACTAAAATTAATTTTGACGTTCATTGCAAGCAAATAGAGTACTATTTGCCTGCAGTGAACGTCAAAATTTGTTCTCGGGACACTCGCAGGGGCGCTTCAAATTGCCACACAAAATAAGCTGTCATTTGTATGGTAACAGCCAGTCCAGTGTGTAAATTATGCTATAGGTCAGTCTTTAGTTTCCTAGTCTGTGGAGGTCAGTGGTACCAACCAACCAAACCATAGTGATGGGTAAATTTGATCGACTTACTAACTCGAAACTCGAGGTCAACTCGATTATCAAGTTCTAACTCGAACGAGTTAGAGTTAGTCGCTGTTCCTAACCTTCGCAATTATTCGAGTTGAATTCTTTCTGACCCAAGTTTGTCTATAGTGCAGCAGTTATATGAATTTAGTTTTTCTAAGGTTCCGCTCCATACCTCAAATGGGAAAAACGAAACCCTAATCATCCGGAAATCATCCGGTTTGCTATATGTCAGACTGTAACACCCAGTTTACTCCAAAACTACAATACCGATAATGTTAAAGTTTCAGAAGAATCAATAACCCAAAAGCGGTAAAGTATTATTATAAAAAATGAAGTTAAAACGTAGCGTTGGAGCCGCTTTTAGGAATTTTATCGGAAACATACGAAATCCTCTCCATTCTCGTGTATTTGGCCAGTTTTATTAATATAAATTATTTACATTAAATTGATGTAAATAATATTTTTGTTACATTATTAATATCCAATCTGAAACTGCTGTTATTATTTCATATATAATATTTCGGAAATATTATAAAAAATCATCATCTAATTAACTCGTCTTACATTTAATAAATATCAACTCGAGCAACGAAACGAACCAGTATTGAGAAATTTAAGAAAACTCGAGTTCGGGGTTGGTTGGCACATCATTATGCAAATCCAAACTAAAACATACTCATAGTGACATTGACATTATCACTAATGATCAGTGTCACCTTGTCCAAAACGTCGCTGTCACTAATTCCATTCGATCACAGATAGTGAAGTGATAACCATAGATCACAAAGGGAATTTACATAACCATGGAATATTGACGGACTACCGAATAACAGCCTCCGTGGTCTTGTGGTTTGAGCGCCCGGCTCACGACCCGAAGGTTCCGGGTTCGATTCCCAGTGGGGATATCTCACAAAGAGATTTTTGTGAGATATCCCCACTTTCCTCAGTTTGGTTAGGGCATTGCAGGCTGAATCACCTGATTGCTCGAAAAGTAAGATGATTCCGTGCTTCGGAGGGCACGTTAAGCCGGTCGTTCCCGGTTACTTTCTGCGGATAGTATTCGTTACTTGAGCCATGTCAGAGGCTTTTGGCGGCTCATTAACTCTGACACCAGGATTGGTCAGGTTGACCATCCACTCGATGAAGAAGACGGTTATCCGGGATCGAGATTGCCGGTAGAGATCAAATTAAATCGATGGCCAAATCGGTGTTTTCAACCACTGAAAAAAAGAGTTGTACCATGCTATGGACCCTAATCGTGTTGCTCAGGGGAGACATGACCTATGTCATTTGAAGCTCTTGAAGAGTTGTATATTTTCTTAGATATCTTCTATGTACAGGCAGCGACCATTTACAATTTTATTTTACTATAATTTTATTCCAAAGATGTATAAAAATCTTTGGAAATACATGGATGTCCAATGTATCTCTGAGTTCTTAGGTACCTAACCTACTGTATATTTATTTTAGAGGCTCTTGCCGGGCAAAGACAAATTTTACCCAGCTATAGGACATTGGAGGCTTTTACTTTATTTGTTACACTTTATAATTATAAAATAAAATAAAACAATTTTATTTAATTTATTGTTTTACTCCGTTCCAAGAGTGTTCCAAAGAGTTCTATTTATCTTATCTTGCCTAACACGAGTTAAGTCGATGCTACTTCTTCCATGTCTCAAATAGCTCACAACATAAACAAACAATACAAAAAGGAAACAAAATAATCTTGTCTTTGGTTACATTGTGATGTCGTCGTCGAGTATCCAGTGTCGTCTTTTATGAAGTTTTATCTAGGTATTGTTTATTTATATTCATTAATTTTGTTTTATTTCTAATGTGTAATAGTTAATTAAATGTTAAATTAATAAATGTTCTTATTCTGCTCCGTAAATAGTTTTTATGCTTATATTAATTTGCAGAGTTCAATCGGTCCATGGCCGCCATATTAAATTTGTAGCTTTGGGGTAAAACTTTATCTAGATAAATCTCGGGAATCCTTGTAAACATTGTCTAACTATAACATTTATTTATGAACTGTAAAGTTTTATCGAAATAAAGCGTAATTAGTTTTTGGATACATCTTCTCCGTAACTGTCTGAAGTAGATTTTTGTATATATTTTGGACGTTTGTTGACGCGTCTTCTGAACTGTTTTACCGTAATTAATTTGTCATGTAACTGAAATTTTGTTTCATTTCAGATATCTCCAGATCCAGAGCAAATTGGTGAACGTGATAAACTTTAATAGCTTAAATATATGTGTCTAAAAGTGACTTGTGAAATTTGTTTTGTGCTGTACTTGGACAAAGATTGTGAAGTAATAAGTTTCTAATTTTAGTCATCCCTAGCGGGATTATTTGGCAAAATGATGACCGAAAATAGGATTAGTACCAGTAATCACGTCGGAAATAGCATGGCCGCTCAAAACAAGGGGTGCGTAAGGCTTTTGTTTGTGTTATTATCCATTAGACTTTGTTCATAGATGCTCATAGTGCTTCTTTTTTTACAGAGACGTCGATAAAGCTATCGACGACATCGGTTGGAAATCAAAATTAAAAATACCCCCAAAAGATAGAAGAATTAAGACTAGTGTAAGTTTAACATCTACCCTCTTATTTTAACAAATTCAAAACTATTAATACTAGTTTTTGATTATTAATCGTTCTTTCAGTAGTGTGGCTGGGCGACCTACCAATACTATGTTTAATTTTCTGTTTATCTTAGTATGATCATAGCATATATTCCCTATGACTTGATTAAACTTCTGCTCTGCAATGGAAGATTCTTGGTTATTTATGTTACAGTTACCTACTATTAGTATCTAAATTATGTAACATTTTGTATTGACTGGCATTTTTTACTACATCAGGATGTAACAGATACACGAGGAAATGAATTTGAAGAGTTTTGCCTGAAACGAGAACTCCTAATGGGTATTTTTGAAAAGGGTTGGGAAAAGCCTTCTCCGATTCAAGAGGCTTCAATCCCAATTGCACTCAGTGGAAAAGATGTTCTCGCAAGAGCCAAGAATGGTACCGGCAAAACTGGAGCTTATTGTATTCCAGTTTTAGAACAGGTATAAGTTATATGAATTTAGATTTTATTTTCTCGAAACAAATATAATGATGAGATCTTTGGATTCCCCTTCACTTTCTATAAGTGATAATTCCACAACTGAACATATATGCAACAGAAAACATATCAACTTTATAGGAATATTTTAACTGTCACATGTACTGTTTGTTTATTTTAGGTTGATCCAAAAAGAGATGCTATTCAAGCTTTAATTGTAGTACCAACTAGAGAGTTAGCACTCCAAACATCACAAATTTGTATTGAGTTGGCAAAACATACAGATATTCGTGTAATGGTAACCACGGGAGGTACAAATCTCCGAGATGACATTATGCGTATATACCAAAATGGTAATTATATTTACTACCAAATAGAAATAATTTGCTGCTAAAAATTATTGAAATCCAAATGTCTAACTTGATTTTATGTTACAGTTCAGGTAATAATTGCGACTCCCGGTCGTATGATTGATCTCATGGATAAGCAAGTGGCCAAAATGGACCAATGCAGGATGTTGGTTTTGGATGAAGCTGACAAACTGCTGTCACAGGACTTCAAGGGCATGTTGGACATGGTCATTTCACGGTGAGCATTTATTTACAAACTGTAAATATTTAAAGTTCTAGGTAAAAATTAATTATAACAAATAAAAAATAAAATTGCCTTTAAAAATCTTATTTTTTACAAATAAATATTGTTTGCAGGTTACCAAAAGAACGCCAAATCTTGCTGTTCTCTGCCACTTTCCCTCTAAGTGTGAAGCAGTTTATGGAGAAACATTTGAGGGAGCCTTATGAAATTAATCTCATGGAAGAGTTGACTTTGAAGGGAGTCACACAATACTATGCATTTGTACAAGAGAGACAGAAAGTGCATTGCCTAAATACTTTATTCTCAAAGGTAAAGGTAAAAGTATAAATCACTATTATTATTGATATTTATTGATTGATATATATGTTTATTAACAATGAAACTAATTTTATGTTTTATTTTGTTACAGTTGCAAATAAATCAGTCTATTATATTCTGTAATTCAACCCAGCGAGTAGAATTGTTAGCTAAGAAGATAACAGAGCTGGGCTACTGCTGCTATTATATACACGCGCGCATGGCGCAGGCGCATCGCAACCGCGTGTTCCACGACTTCCGCGCTGGCCTGTGCCGCAATCTGGTTTGCTCGGATCTGTTCACTCGAGGAATAGATGTGCAGGCTGTGAATGTGGTGATCAATTTCGACTTCCCGCGCATGGCGGAGACGTACCTGCATCGCATTGGGCGCTCGGGCCGGTTCGGCCACCTGGGTATCGCCATCAACTTGATCACGTACGAGGACCGGTTCGCCCTGCACCGCATCGAGCAGGAGCTGGGCACGGAGATCAAGCCCATCCCCAAGGTGATCGACCCGGCGCTATACGTGTCGCGCCCCGATGACGACGACTCGGCCGACAAGTAACGCCTTGCCGCTGTCGCATCGCCGCCATTTCCGTTGCGTTCGCGTGCAGTGGACGTTTCTCATTTCTGGACTTGCTGACTGGTGAATGAATAGAATAAAACAAAAACAAAAAACTTATTTGTAAAAAGTGTAATGAATTTATTGTAACAAAATGTGCGTGTAAATAGTTATATCGTGAAATAAGACTTTACCTTAAATGGTTAATTTTTTAAAAATGTGTATATATAAACGAACATCGGGACTTGTGAGGTATCTTGCATGCTTTATCCATATTGGATACTGTGTGTGAATTCCTATATTGTTAAAACATAAAATATTTATCTTGAATATCAAATTCAAGTCTACCTAGATTTGTCTTTCATCCTTCATAAATTGTGGTAGACTTCTTGAAGAAAAATCTTATGTAAAAATCTGCTCATAAATATTTAAATTTGAGCTAGCACTGGTTTGATTTTATATGCGAAAATATAACAAATTCTGTGTTATGAGCAGATTATTTAAGACTAGCTCAAATCTCTCTTATTGGAATTGAGATTGTCAAAATCAGCATCAGAGGCATTATTTCTGCCCGCTTGAGATAATGTCTAATAACTACAAGCCGTTTAGAGCTAAGCAGCTGAGATATTTAATGTTCACTTCAATCCTAGCTAAAAGGTTAATATGCACATTTATTTCAGATGAATCTGAGGTAGTAGATTTCAATTGAGAAGTATTAGAATGATGTAGGTAGAGGAGTATTTTGGTTGTGTGAACATTGAATATATTACATTAGCTGACAGTGAAAATAGATTAAACATAATTATTATTTTGTTTTAATAAAGAAGCGGTTTCGTCACAGAGTTGTCAAATATTACTTGAGGCCAAAGGTATAAAATATTAGAAAAAATATATTTTATAGTTAATTTTTCTAGATCTTGAAGAATTTTCTATAAACCACTAGTGATGACATAAATCGTGGTTTGCCTATGCCCTTATAATTTAATTATTTTAATTGTCTGGTGTTACCTGTGACTTTACGAGGCAGGAGAATGTTGCCATCTATTACGGCTTGATGATCGCCACATTGTTCTGCCTGATGGGGATATTTATTTGGAGAGCCTTTTTATTGTCAAACTTTATCTGCTCTCCGGGGAATTATTTTGGGATGTCAAGTGAAGAGTTGTGGAAATTTTGGTCAAATTTGCTAATCTTGTAGTAAAATTTAAGTGTTCTTATATTGTTAAAACCAAATTTAAAATTATGTAAACTTGTTCATGGGATCTGTGATACTAAAATCATGTTAGCTTCATCTATAAATAAGGCATCACCAGTTGTCTTCCGACAAGTTTCTTGCAAAAGTAATAGTTTCTAAAAGTTTATATAACTTGTTGTTAGACAGTTGTACAAAATTTACGCATATCATTTTTTTGAGTAAGTTTCATTGTTATGAAGATACAGGCAAGCTTTATTTATTTATATAAAATGTTATTTTTTTTATTCTATAGAATGTCTCCTACCTATTCTTTAGACAGCCTTGATGGCCAAAATAAACTCTTCACACAAAACTCATGCTTTTTATTCCTACAAATTGGGGTTTAGGCCCATCTCGTAGCCAGATTTGGTAGCTAGCTTCCAAATGGGAGAAATAATCCCGATTCGAAGCTGGCTACGAAATAGGAATTCGAAAGTCCAAGATTTAGGATTTTAACTAGTAAAAAAAAAAAAAACCCTAACCTACCGAATAGATCGTTCCCATTTAGTAGCTAGCTACAAGATGGGAAAACACTTTTCTCATTTCGTAGCTAGCTACCAAATCTGGCTACGAGATGGGATGCATGTAGTCCAACTGGCAGCGCCCCGCGGTTTTACTCGCCTTGTGCCCGTTCCCGTGGGAAGAGTGTTGCTTTCCATCCATTGCAAAGGGAATTCTTCAAATCGGGCTGATAATTCCCGAGCTTACAAATGGTACCTCTTTAATCTAATCTTCTTCTATCTTCTAATATATAAAATTCTCGTGTCACAGTTTTCGTTGCCAACTCCTCTGAAACGGCTCGACCGATTCTCATGTAATTTTGTGTACATATCGGGTAGGCCTGAGAATCGGACAACGTCTATTTTTCATCCCGAAATTCCCGCGGGAACGGGTACAACGCGGGTGAAACCGCGGGGCGCAGCTAGTATATTATAAAATTCTGGTGTCGCGGTGTTTGTAGCTAAACTCCTCCGATTCTCTTGAAATTTTGTGCGCATATCGGGTAGGTCTGAGAATCGGACAACATATATTTTTCATCCCTCTAAATGTTAAGGGTTGTCCACCCCTAAATTTTTACATGGCAAAGCAACGTTTGCGGGGTCAGCTAGTATTAGTAAAGTATAGATAGATTATGAATTGATTTGATGCCTAGATTTACCGCCGGTCTCAGTACCTAGTTAGGTTGATTTGTTCGGTTCTGGACTACAGACACGTACTACGTATACGTAATGTCCAAAGAAGTTATACCTATTTCTAAATAATAAGATGATGAGTTAGAAAATTTTAGCGTCAATACAATAAAAATATTGTCGAAAGGAGGAAAATGGATATTGACCGAGAAAACTGTTCAAAGCTGTAAGTAGCAACTCGTAACAATGCAAATTTCAACATAAACTTATTTACACAAAATTGCATTGTTTATTGCACGTAGATTTAATGATATTTGATTTTAATTTGAGTTAAAAGCAGAAACAATTTTTTTTAACGATTTTGGTTCCTTACTATTAAAAGATTTCGTTTCTAATACTTTTTGTTCATCACTAACTGGACTACTGATCTGATACTAAAAAAGTCTCAATAGTGCGGTTAGACTTCACAACGAACTAACTTTTTTTGTACCTCTCAATAGTCCGGAACCGAACTACTGACACTAGAGATTCCCGTGTGAATTTCGGGACGGAAAATGAATATACATGGTCGAATTGTGTTGTTGATTTTTATCAACACTAGCACACCAATGGTGTGTTACTTCAGTAGCATAATAGCGATAGATTTAATAGCTTGTCATATATTCATATTGGGCAGACTGTACTAATGTATATTCTCGATTAGCGGCTGCGCTGCCGAATGTGCGCGGCGCGTGCACCCTGGCACTCCCTAAGTCAAGGTAGCCTCAATTTGCGCGTTTTAGCCCCGGCAATACATGTCCAAGACAACATCTAACAACACTTCCCATAGTTTATAATAAGCAATAAGTATAAGTTTATAATAAGTAAGAAGTATAAATAAATAAGTATCTTGCAGACAAGACACTGCTAGTTAGTGCAGCAGTCTGCAATCGCTGCACGCCGTGGTGCGGCATAAGTACAAACTTTTAATGTCGTAAATGTTCAATTTTCTAAAATAAAAAAGTAATAAGTAAGTAAGTAAAAGTAGTTAAAAAATAATATAAAATAATTGATAATTATTTTATTGATATACGTAAGTAAGTAAAAAAATTAAGTACATAGGTACATCAGTCGTACTTTAACAATATAAAATTAATGTTAAAAATATATTAATAGCACACAAAATAATGTTATAAGTACATTACACAAACAACAAAGCTCATTAGAAATTAGATTATATTCAATAAATATTCTTATAATAAATGATAAGCCATGTAAGATCACTGTCACTTGGGCACCATGATAACGGTGGAAAAAATAAAATTCCAAATGAGACAAAAAAACTAAAAGTATTGAGAGTCTGTGACATCCCAATGATAATACATTTACAATGAAGAAAATACACCAATCCATTTGTATTCCAATTTCAATAAAAATATTGAATTAGGAATACTTTTTGCTGCATAGTATTTATTTGTGATTATTTAAACTTATTTCTTCCAACTTTTTAAAATGTTTATTAAGTGGTGTAAAGTTTATGGTCAGCATTGGCGGCACCGGTCTTGATCCCCTAATGATCTTCAAAATTACATAAGCACATTAGTAAATAAAGAAAACAAAACACATATGGTGGGAATTGGAATCATTGTAATTACTCTTCAGGTACCCATTTTAAAGTAAAAAAGTATAAAATCAACTATAATAAAATAAATATTTATCAATCTGACAAACAGTTCATGTAAAAAAGATAAATCGAATAAATACTTAAATAATAACTCCGTAATGAAGGATCTTTAGGTCATAAGTTTCATATAACACTATAAATTCAAAAGTTTAGTACCTAATTACTACTTAAAACTAATTTGACAAAGGTATATGTAAACAAGGCGGCAAAAGTCGTAATAAATAGTGTAAGTAAACACACAGTCATGAAGTGGCTTTGTGCATTTGGCTCAAAAGAAACTAAAATTAAGTCTATAACACCGTTACTTATTCGAGGACGGATTAACAAGTATACGGTAGTTAAAACAAGATATAATCGAATAAATTATACCTTTCGGACGATCATAGTCTTGAACATATCAAAATAACGATATTAGTTACTAACTACGAAAAAAGGTGATTATAATGCTTATTAAATTACTAATTTAACCAACATTAACATTCTATCTTAGACGACGCTATGTATGGCTTAATTGATACGGAAAAATATTAAGTAGGTTTGCTACATCTATTGTCATTAATAAGAGCGAAGTCTTATTGGGATAAATTCTTCGATAAGTATTTCGTCGTGTCTCTTATTAGATCAGAGGTTCTTAACCTTTTAATGGCGAACCTTCCAACACAATGTTAACATCGTCAGTGATTGCCAACCATTTTGATTGCCATATTATGTTTTTAAGTAGGCAATCTGATTAAAAACCCGACCATTGAACCACTGGTTAAGTACCCCTGCCTGACGTAATCAATTGTTTTATTACTCTAATGCTAGTTGTGACATGAGTAACTCGGGCGGCGGTGGTAAGCCCGGCTGTAGCGTTATAGCGACGCCGCGGTTCAGCGACACAGCTGGATAGAAAGCGCCGCGGAGACCCGTGAATGCGATGTCACCCTGGGAAGAAGGCAAATAGTGTTACATAAAATCAGGTACGACATGTTATTGTAGCGGCCGTCGCTTAGTTAAGCTAAGCGATGCTAACTCATTGCCAAGCACCGTGCAGCTCGGCAGCACTGCAGCACCACTTGGATGGGTGACCGATATTTGTAGTTCTGACTGAGCGCTACAGTGCATTGAGGACACGTTAAATTGTCGGTCCCGGTTGTGTGACTGGCTAGAGGGCAGAGGGCGGTACCTGCGGCGCGTCGTCGACGGTGAAGCGCAGCGTGCCGCGCGTGAGGTCCAGCAGCACGCCCACGGCCGCGCCGGCGCGCACGCCGCCCGCCGCGCGCCCGCCGTGCGCGCCGCCGTGCACGAACCACGACCGGCTGCTGTCGATGTACATCGCCCAGCCCAGCGCGTCGCTACCTGCAACCGTACACCATAACACATTTTACATTTTTACTAGAAATGAAAAAAAAAACTTACCCTTTAGTGACTAATCCTCTCCATTTCCTAACCTCGAAGACCTAAGCATTTATATTCAATACAAACGGCGCTTTCTTATCTCATACATGACGCCATGCCGTTTATGTACACATACATTCATCAATTTTAAACTGAAACTCACCCAGCATCTTGTCCCTGGCGACATCATATCTGGCTATCCCGAAGGCCGGGTCTGCGTCGGCGTCGTATCGGTCGATGCGGAGGCGCCAGTAGTGCACGCCGCGCGCGAGCGGCTGGTCGGCGAGCGCGAGGCGCGGCTGCCAGCCGGCCGCCGCCGCGCCCAGCCCGTCGCCCGTCAGCGACACGCCGCCCGCGCCGCCCGCGCACCGAGCGTCCCACGTGAACCACGCCACTGCGAATAATCAACGTCAATAACACTTATGTACTGGACTGTCGAGCTGTTTCCTAACTTATAGATAAATGTCTTTGTAGCGAAATCACGGATCTGAAGCCAATTTCACAGCGTCAAGGTTATCTTACCTACATCGTAGCACGATCACGATTTGATAGACAACTTCATAGCATGTAGGTACAAGATTTGATATGCATATTTGTAGTAAAATATTTATACCAACTGCTCCCCATAGGCCACAAGGCCTCCAGCCAGGCGACGCCCTCGACTCTACGACTACATACAGTATCATTATGTACCTGGCGAGGTCTGCAGTCCAATCACCTCGCTGTAGGGTCCCTCGCCGGCGCCGTTGAACGCCTTCACGCGCGCGCTGTACAGAGACGCGTAGTGCAGCCCGTCTATAGTGCACACTGTTTCCCGACCGCAGTACACCTCCTGGAAAAATAATTCTTATTATATGGCGTGAACTATTATTGATAATGTTTTGTGCCCTAAGAAATAATGACTGCGTTGACTACAGACCAGGCGCTGTCGTGCCAGTCATCGACACAGAGTAGCAGCCCAGTCATGTCAAGGGCGCAAATGAGTTCCCATTTAATAACCTACTGGTATGCCTTTAAAGGCCATATACAAATGTTGCTTGACCGACTGCGCTTAGACTGCGTGGAAGACCTTAGATAGGTGACCGAGTGTGGTAAAAGATAATTGTACCAGTCCAGCATGATCCACATCAGGTTCTGTAGGAAGTAAGTAGGTAATGTCAGAAGGTAGGTATAGTGCAGTGCTCACCCGGAAAGGGCCGCCGAGCCCGTCGTCGAGCTCCAGCACGTAGCCGCGCACGGCGTGCGGCGCGGGCGGCGCGCGCCACGCCAGCGTGCACGAGCAGCCGCGCGCCGCGCACGCCTCCACCGCCAGCTCCGGCGCGCCCGGCGCTGCGCACCAATCACACTAAATAACCACACGCCTACTCCTCCTCACCTCCCCTCGCTCCTCGAGTGAGCCCTTGCCCTGCTGTGGCACATTACAGGCTAATACTAGTTAAGCACACAAATAAGTGAGTTCCACTACGTTAGTCGCCAACCCTGGTGTCCGAGTTTTAGGCCGCTCAAAGACCTCCGACACGGTCTAACGATTGAAACAACCGGGATCTACAATTTAACGTGCCCTCAATAAACTAACATAGCTTAGTGAAACTACGCCACGAGCGCTCACAAATAGAGGGTGTCTATTATAACTGTTCTAATTTTAAAATTACCTGGTGTTGTCATCGAATCCTCAATGGCTGCAGTATTAAATAAGGAATCATATATTAGCAATACATTGTGCAGTTATGGTTTAATGTTTAATATAACTAGCTTTAACTACATATTTTTTTTACTACTTATTCCTTACTACTTACTAACTTATTCCAAAAAATAGTGTAGTTTATTGGTTAGCTAAGTCTCGTAAAAAGCGTAGCAAGGAATCATTTAGTTACGCGTAATATACTAACCCAATACGTATATTATTCGTTTAGTACTTTTTCAATACGTACGTATACACTCGACGAAGTTCATAGTCCGTATAGTCCGTAGTACGGGCTCTATGTCGAGAGTGAGGGCGGGCGCGTTGGGCGGAGTCTCTAGGGACGTGCAGAGACTAGAGGCCGTCTCCTGCGCGCGGGTGTTCAGGATGCTGCCCACCTGAGAGATAACGATGATTGAAGGATATTAGGTGTTATGATGATGTGCAGTTGTTTATGGTTCTATAGTGAATTCTTTTAAGTAGTACGAATATTGGTATTGTTGTTTATTTATTCGAGTTGTTTGTTGTTATTTATTATATATTGTGTTGTTGTGCACTTAAGTACTGAGGAACTGCGAAAGTGTGAGAGGATGTATAAATAACTTCATGCACAAATGAACGATATTTTAATAAACAGGAATCTAACTTGAACAGGACATTTCGGGATGAATCCATACTAATATTATAAAGCTGCAGAGTTTGTTTGTTTGAACGCGCTAATCTCAGGAATTGAAAAAATATTTTTGTAATGGATAGCCACATTCAACGGGAAGGTACATAGTACAAGTATAGGCTACTTTTTATCCCGAAATATAAATTTTCGTTTGTCAGTAATTAATTTATCCAGAAATTTCCACTGGAACGGGTAAAACCACGGGAAACAGTTAGTTGAAAATATATTTTAATAATAATTTTTTTAGACAGATAACTAGATCAAAATCAGTTCATCCGTTTGGGAGTTACAAAGCCGCATACACAATTATTATCATACAGAACATAACAGTCGAAAACTTCCTGTTGTATTATAATAGTTGATGATTTGTGTCAAGGTTATCGGGATTAGGGATTGGCCTAACCTTGATCGAGAATATTCGACTAATCTTTAATGTTTGTACACATAGTTACTTAGTCAAAGCTGAACACACCATTTGTTATCTTACACTGATAAGGTGATATTACCATATTAAGATGCACTCTTTTAGAGACAGTTTTAAATTTAGATCATATGAGTATTTATGAACTCGAATATTTTAGGTAACGAGTAAATGCGAGTAAAACAGTAGGTTGTGAATAATCATATGTATTACATTAACTCCGACACCAGGGTTGGCCACTAACCTTCTCGGACTTACTTACTTGTATTACACTATGTATTAAAACAATAGATATCAAATTAAAATGACTTTAGGGCTTAATATAAACCACTTTTTTTACTATCAGTTGATAGTTTTAGTCAACATTCTTTCGTTTTATTACAAATGCCCATGAAAAGCCGACTCTCAAAATATGCATAGATTATCGCGGAATAACGAGTGTTGTTTACCAACTGTATTGTTTATCTATGTACACATATATTTCATTGGACGATAACAATTTTTAACATTACGAAACTGTAAAATAGTCATTGGGTCAGGTATGATATGTTATCTCTTATAAATAGATAAGAATATAATATATAATATAATATAATATACCTGGACAAATTCACACACGGTTAATTAGACCCAAAGTAAGCTCTAAGCTTGTGTTATGGAATCTAACTCACTGATACTACTACATATATATTATATATGTTACGGCTAATACCCGAAGTGTGGCTACACCTAGTTCTAACCGGCTAAAACTAGGTGTAGCCGCACTTCGGGTATTAGCCGTATGTCATTTTAATGAAAAGAGAGAGTTTAAACATAAAAAAAAAATAACCCTAACCTACTGAATTACTTACTATTCGGTAGGTTAGGGTTATTTTTTTTTTCATGTTTAAACTCTCTCTTTTCATTAAAATGACATATATATGCACCTAGTTCTAACCGGCTAAAACTAGGTGTAGCCGCACTTCGGGTATTAGCCGTAACATATACACAAATACTTTATAAGAATATATAATGAACATTGAACACCCAGACGTCGTCGCCAACAACTATGTCCTCACATATTGTTGACTCCGGGCGGGAATCGAACCCGCAACCCCCGACACAGTAAGCGCTCTCACTGCCACTGTGCCAACGGGCTTGTCAAAATAATTTAAGCAAAATAAATATTAAGTTGATTCGTTTATTCGTTTCGAGTAGGTAAGTGGCCAATGCTGGTTCCGGAGCTTGTAGACCGCCGTAGAAAATTTAGTGGTTAACGATAGAAACAACCGGGACCGAATCATTAGCGTGCCCTTCGAAGATAATGTAAGTATATATAATTTGTTTTGTTGGAATATATAATTCCGAAAAACAAATTACATTATAATGACTGTGATACCTGTATACTGAAAATCTTGTATTACTTTATCAATAAAATAAATCACTATCAATAAATATGTAATTTATATGAACAATATTTCACTTTTGTTGGATAACAAAATATATAAATTAACTAGCAGCGCCCCGCGGCTTAGCCCGCGTTGAGCCCGTTCCCGTAAGAATTTTCGAAAATCCTTTCTTAGTGTGCACTTACGTCACTTGAAGAACCTTCATGCCAAATTTCATGTTTCTAGGTGTATCGGTTGAGGCTGTGCGTTGATTATCAGTCAGTCAGTCAGTCATTACTTTGAATTTTATATACATAGATGTTAATATCACGAATGTCATAAAATAATAACTTTATATATGCATGTACTCATGTCATAATAGATTTTATCTACACTAATGTTGTAACATTCTACTTATGTTTCCAATACTTGACTTATAATTACTACTGTTATAGCGCAGACAACTAAAACACTCAATTTAAGCAATTGCACATGATGTTATAATATCCACATCGATATCGTAAAATCTCATTATAACATCATTATAACGCGACCAATTAACCTGGCGAGCCTTATGTCAAAATCCTCATACTAGTTGTATAAAATTTTGATATTAGGCTGGCTTTTGAAAACAGTTGGGTTATACGTGAAAACTTCGTCGAAACTACATACACAAAACTCTTTAGTAAGATCTCACTCGCTCCTGATTGGCCCTACGCGCAGCTGCGCTCTCATTGGTTAGATTTTAATGGCGGCAAGTTCACTGTGACTATACACGTACGCGTGAAAAACTATTGTCAGCTTTTACTCTTGTTGTTTGATTAATTGCATTAGTGAAGATAAAGTAGTGTATGCAACTGCATATAACACGGGTATTAAAACACTCGTTACTATTATGAAACTCGCTGCGCTCGTTTCATAAACTCACACTCGTGTTTTAATACCCTTCATTATATGACAGTTGCATAAACTACTATAAAGATTATGTATAAGATTATCACTCTATGTATAATATAGATTCTATATTTACTATTTATTATAGATTTAGGTCATTCAACTACGCCTACAAAATATGCTCAACAATAAGTAATATAACATACATAGATAATAGAGTATGATGTCATCTATTATCAATTTTATGAGCAATTGTTTGAGCATAGCAAATGTGAGGTATATCTTGTTACACATTGATTTGGCCCATTTCATATTCATAACAAACCCACATACAACATTACGTTTAATTGGAAATGATATGGAGAAAGAGTTACAACAAAATTGCTCACGAAAAAATTGCCTCTAAGTGTGAAATTACAGTGGGAGCGGCGCGGGTAGCGGAATCCGCTGGCGTGTAAGACAAGCACATACTTGTGTACCAAGGTGCACCAAGTACGGGCGGGGCGGGCGAGCGGGTATCGCGGCGGGAGAAGCGTGTGTCGCGGGCGGGGCGGGTGGACGCAAGTCAGTTTGCGTTTTCCGCTCGGTTTGTTCAAGACGTCATGCCGTTGTCGACAGAAGATTTAATAAGTGCCGTATTGGCTCGGCCACCTTTGTGGAATAGTAGCGATTCAAATCATTCGAATCGTCAAATAATTAAAAAACTATGGGAAGAAATACAAGTAATAAGCGGAGATTCTGATGGTAAATAAAATTTATTGCTTTTAGAAAAAAAAGGTCCCACTTTATATAGGCGCTAGCTTCCAAATAATCGGACATTTTAATTTAAGCAAATATTAATTGCACACGAAACATAAGAGAAACGTCCAAACCGCTCAAACGCTCCGTTGCTACCGTGGTTGCTACTGTGTTCATCTATTGAAATGAGCGTTTTCCGCTCGACGCGTCACCCGCTCATCCGCCCCGCCCGCTGCCACTGTAATTTCACACTTACAGGTTGTGCAGTGATATGTAATATTTTTAATAAATTTTTTTAGGTGTCGTAACCTTTAGTGCAGTGGTATTAGAATTTGCTAGCCAAATCGGAGGCCATGGTTTCTGGGTGGAGAAAAACATACTAGAATTTCGAACATCACTAGTTGTGAGATCACCAACATGTAATGCACAAGCATTTTCATTGAACCAAACCAATTCTTAATTCTTTACTAAGAAGTATTTATTTTTACTTTTGAGATATGAGACAAAAGATATGAGAAAATGATGCATTAATGGAATTATTTACAGTAAAACCTCACCTGCAAAAAGGCGGCATTATCGGATTCCTTTAAAGCTTCAATTGAAAAGTGTAACAAAGCTGTAGCCTCTCTAAGCTTTTGAGCGGCCAATGACTTCAGTGAGCGCATGTTGGTTATGGCTTGCGCTTTTGTATGGTGGGCTGCTCGAATGAGTTCATCCTTCCTTCTCTCTATGGCACGGGTTAGTTCTAAGCATACTTGGTCTATCTGTCTCTCTAATTCTTCATTGGACTCCTGAAATTATTGTTTAGGGTTTTTGTTATGATTTAAATATATATAATGTAGTACAAACAAATTCCATTACAAAGTACATTTATTTGAAAAAATTATAGGTATATTGGTATTTTAGTTATAGAAGTAGAGGTTTGTTGTTATTTCAAACTATAATACTCACATTGATCTTATCACATGATCCTTTGACTAGTTGAATATATTCAGTCATAGCCTTGGCCTGTTCAGACAGCTTTTGTAATGATTGGGATAGTTCAGTCTGGAATAAAGAAATTTTCCTTAGGTACCTCAAATATTTAATCTCTTGGTTAACGGAAAGAAAATGAACAACAACTATGGTCTTTTTCTATTAAGTGGAATTATCTTGTTATTTTACCTTATGCACTCTAGCAGCATTGGGAAGTGGCTGTGTTTCATGTGATATGTGTCTCTCAGCCTGACAGCGCTGGCATATAGGAGTTTGACATGGGTTGCAGTACAGTGTCGGCGGGGACCCGTGGTCGCCACAAGTGGTTCCTAAAGCCCTCAGCTCATGCTGCGCCAAGGGTCCGCGGATGGGATGCCAGGCGTCGCGACACCCGCCGCAGTACCGCACGGAGCACTGCTCGCAGCGCACCACGGCCGCCCGGCGCTCACCCTCGCACATCTGACAAGCCTCCTCGCTCGGAGGGGCACCTTTGACGCCGCCGAAACGCTCCACAATCGTCCTCATCACCCGAAAAGGAGGGAGACCCTCAGCACCATTGTCGTCTAAGTATACGAGCTTGTTGCACGACGGGCAGGTGATGCTGAAGGCGGCCGCCGAGTAAGCGGGCACCGCCGGCGTGCCTGCATAGCTGTTAGGCCTTGATCCACATACCACTCCGCTGTCAGTTTCACTGGACACGGATGCTTTGTCTGCTTCTTGATAATCATTCGACGAGTTTTCCACCTCATGAACATGAACTTGAAGAGATATTGCACAAGCACGACAGAGTGCATGGCCACAAGGCAAGAGAACAGGTTCTCTGTAAAATTCTTTACAAACAAAACATCGGATTTCTTCTTCCATTTTGCCTTCGATTATTAGGCAATAATAGATAATACGAAACTTAAATCATAAGTAGTTATTGGTTCAAGCAAGTTGTATTACAGCACTTTCATAAAGAATAACTTTTTAACAAAATATTATTCAGAAATTTTGGTTTTTTGTTCAAAAATCAACACAACACAACATCAATGGGTACATGCTCCTTCCCGTCTCGCTCCGTCCCGCACAGACCAGCCGTCCCGAACCGTAACCCGTTGTTGATTGACCGAAGTTGACCGAACCGACCGACCGACCCGTTCGTTCGTTCGACGTCGTAAACCCAAACACAGAACCCAACATGCCCAAATCCGAATCCCATCCGGAATCCGAACGAAACGATTGCCTGGGGCATGGCAAGCCCACAGATTGCTATCAAAACAGATGACGTAATGTGACACGAAGAATGGCTGTCATTATCAGTATATCACTGACATGACGGACACTTGATCGAATGTTTGTGTGTCAAAGAAAACAAAACAAAATTCTTGAAAAGAAGCGAATTGATTAAATTGAAAATAAAACAAATGATTCTAAAGAGAAACCTTGGATAAATTACAACTAAATGTAATTACTAGGTATGTATTCAATTATGTAAATTAAATAAGTGAACGACTAAGAGCCGTAATTATACGCACGCAAATCAAAATATAAATTGATCTATCTATTGCTCGTAGAAAATTGTTGTTTATGTGCTTGTTGTATGCATTACAGATCTCCTGAGGATATTGTTTCTGGCAGGGATCGGAGAATAACATTCAAAATGGATACTATTTTGTCTTCCGATGATAGTTGCGATTCTGAAGTAAAGAACATGAAGAGTGAACTAAGTGGTAGTTACATTACGTTTTATTACTATATTGATTTACAGTGATAATAATTACGTATGGTGCCTACTTATAAATAATATCAATATTCCAAAAGATAGTTTGCTTTGGTAATTTGGCATTCAACTATTATTTAAATCAATTATTTCAGAGTTTGGCTTGATGGAGGAAAACCTAACTAAAGAAGAGATGAGTGACCTTCTTATAGCTCTCAGAAACTCAAGATCAACTAACTCTGAAGAGGAGTTCATCAGGGTGAATTCAAAAGCTGTAAGTCATACATCAGACTTTGCCTTATGAAACTACATCCTGCATTTATACATATTATTCTATTGCTAAAACATTTTATATTTTGAATAGGATGAAACCGAAATTCCTGAAAGTAATCCTTCAGTGAAGACTTTGAAGAGGAGGTACTTGAATGTCAAAGACAGGAGAATGCCCTGGAGCCTGCTGCCAGGTACTTTGACCCAAGCTGAGAAGGCCAGGACTCTAGCAGTTTATATAAAACTCATGTCTATTAACAACTATAAACAGGCCCGACAATCTGCCAACTTTGCGACTTGGCCACCACCAATACAAATAGTGGAGGAATCCACCAGGGTCCAGCCCATTAGGTCAACTAGAAGTGGCCGATCTGTTCCTATTTACTCAGGATTTGATGATGATTCCTCTGACTTCGATTTGATCATTACTAAGGCTACCAAAGGGAAGAAATCTAACAGTGATAATAATGATAGTCTTTACACTAACAAGACTATAAGTCTGAAGAGGAAACCTTCTAAGGATGACAATGGTCGGCCTGCCAAAGAGTCGAAGATGACTGAAACACCCAGAGTTGTCAAGCCAAAGAAGGATCTCTTTACTTTGGTAAAAGACTGAGATTATTAGAATAAAGATTTCCAAGCACAATGAAGACAATTAATATAATTTTGATCAGCTTATTTGTAAATATTTAAAGTGTTAAAATTATAAGCATTTTAGGAATGTCGCTTTAAAATGTTTATGATAAATTCTGTATCCTTTGTAGTTGTCCAATAGCAAATTTATGATTTTGTTTTTAATTAAGAAGTCACAACTATTTTATCTGTGCTTCTTGAGATACAGGGCTTAATGGCTTCCAATTTTAAAGAGTTGCTTTTAAATTCAGAAGTACATTATTATAAATTATTCGAGTATTGAATATTTGTTTTTTAAAAAGGGCATTTTATAATTATTAATGTATAAAATATTTATATATTTAAAAACAATATCTCTTGAAGCATTATTAGGTGCGCAATATTAGATATTTCTATACATAGGGTGAGTTTATTTATTTTGTCTTTATAGACGAAATCAGATAGGTAACAGATGTAAAATTCGCCCTGAAGATAGAGTTAAAGATTGATAGAGAAATCAGTATGTTTGTGATGTTATTAAAATAGTTTTATTTTATTTGGTTTAAGTATTTACTTTTATAAAGAGAGTGTGATCTGTTTTGTTTTTAAAAAAAATATTGATGAAGACTTAAATATATTTTAGCCCTGATTTTCGCCTATGTTGATGATCAGATGAGGTCGATAATAGGATCAATCACTATTGCTATGTGACGTCCAACTGTTACACTGAAATGCCTTATCGTTAATTTCGAGTCGATAGACAAAATCAACAGTATCAGAGGAAATCAGGACTAAAGCCGGTCTTACATAATGAAATATATAAAAACAAAATAGGAATTTATAACATAACAATTTACAAGAATACCATAGCATAAAATGAGTGCTGACCTTTTAGTTTTCCTGTCATAAGGTAAATATGTGAAAAAACTGAGTGTAGTCAAGCCTAAAAATCAGCGCTCATCTAACGTCCCGGCACTCGAGCGCCACTTTGCGTGGCCTCATATTATATCTCTATACTTAACTTTGTGGAGTCTTCATTTTTTTTTGGCGTAGAACCCTATTTCATTAGCAATCTACAGACCGCGTGTGATAGGAGATAAAGATGCTACATAAGAGATACGAAGAAATCACACGAGTCCGATGATGGTGTCGGGAGCCGGGCCGTTAAATGAGCGGTAACCTTTAAACCGCTGAAGTACATATGAGACACAAGTTTCTTATCCTTAAGCCCCGGAGATTGCATTCTGTATAAATAATAAAACCATGTCATAATGTTAAGTATTATATAAAAATATAGATTTATTTTTTGTTCTTTCGTCATTCTATTTATTTTTGTCATAGAACTTTAATTACGTTTGTATGTCCGTGTTATTAGGTGCTGTTTGATATTTAATTTTATTTATCGTATGCTAAAATAATAAACACTGCAGATTTTATGTGGTACTTTTATTGTGCTGATTTAGGACATGTGTGGCATGTCCCGTTTATTGAAATGAACCGACGGTGTTATCTTAACCAGCGAGTAAAAACCTTTCAAGAATCAATTCATGATACTTTAGAATCAATTAATAATACTTGATAGAAATGGCATAGGAATATGTACATATTTATTTGTAAAGCTTACTAAGGATAATGTATTTAAATTCCAAATTTCGATTTTAACCCCAAAATACACAGCTTCATTACAGTTCATTACTTAAATAGGTTTTGAGAGTTTGCGGGATTTAGTGCGGGCAGGTGGTTAAGGTAAATAACTTAATAATCCAATAAGGTTCTGGCTTACCCTATTTACAAATACCTTTATTAAACCAAATCTTAAACTACTTACAAAATACATTTCTACTTTAGTTATAAACTAATGTGTACTGTGATCGCCTCTGTTTTCTGCGACGGCTCTGACTAAACTGGGCGATGCTTCCTTCAGATCATAAGCCCAGCCTATTTTCGCGAAGAAATCTAGTAAACTAGTAGTGGTGTTGTTGGTGGTTCCTAGTTCTGCAGCCTTATAGTCCCAGGGGAATGTGTGATGGTAGTTGTGCCAGCCCTCGCCCATCGCGATTATGGACACACCACGATTTTCGCTTGGCATTATGTTTCTGAAATAGTTAACATAGACTTTAGATGCAAGATAAAGGAGACAACTCGGTATAGGTATGCGTTAATATTGTTACTGTACGAACATCCTGCCCAATTTAAATGCTTCTGCCCAATTAAAGTGCCTTTAACCCCATAACTCATAAAAGGTTACGTAACCTACCTACTAAGTACCATCACAGATTCTATCCAATCTAGTTAGATACGGTTTAGAAAAATACCTAACTATACTTAAATGAAGTCATTAATGCTATACCTAAATACTCACTTATCATAAGGCTTATTACCCCACAAGTGGGCAAAGCTGTTGACGGACCAGGTGAAGTTAAGCGACAGGATGTACCGCAGGAATGCTTGTGAAAGTATTGACAGTCTCCAGGATTCATTCCACATGAGTCTTGGGACTAAGCTCGGCAGCACCCAGCAGAACAGGATTTTGAATAATACGAAGTGCCTGAAATAAAATAGTTAATTTATATTAGCGAAGAGGTTTTCTGCCACCCTTGCCTTTTTGCGCTTAACTACCAGCCTTGCCCCCTAGCCCACTCACATATACCTAGTCGAAGTTCTTATATAATTATAGTCTTCCTTAACTAACTATGTTGTTTCACCCAAATCTTTGTTAGTAGCGAATATTGGGCATGACCTCTAGGATTTTCATTTAGGAATTTCCGTAGAAAAACGCCCTGCAGGCTGGCTGATATCCGTCAGTTAGGTACCTAATGTTAACATTATTTTAATATCTAACATGAGTTTTAGCCATGTTGTATCCTGTTTGTTAAACTTCAAAAATGTATAAAAGTTACGGGTAACTACTTAATATAAAGATACATCGGTAAACACTTTTATTTTTGTCTGACTAATAAAGGCTTGTAATAGGTATCTTATAGATAGGCTTCTCATTTCTCCAAAGATTTAAGCGTAGAGAAGGTTTATCGTAGAAGCGTAGGCCATCTCCAAGCTTGTCTACTAAAACGGTCCCTAAGGTACCTAACATTAAACAGATTACAAACCTCGTATGAAACTTGACAAAGGGGTCATTATCAAGTTCACTCATGTCGAGTTTCTTGCCTTCCCTGATGACGTCGGGGTGCTTCTTCATCATGAGCCATCCGACGTGGGAGAAGAAGAAGCCGCGGTTCGCGTTGTGAGGGTCCGCCGACGTCTCCGAGAACTTGTGGTGCACCCGGTGGTCCCGGACCCAGTTAGAGATGGTGTTCTGATAAAATTATAATTGAAATATCATTTATTTCAAAGTCGTCGTACTAACTCTCTGACCACAACGAAGAGCAGCGCGGCGCGTGTGAGGCGGCGAACGGAGCAAACAAATCTTCATGTAAGCACATGCGGCCACATGGCCGAGTGTATAATTTAAAAATTCTATCCCCCTGGTCAGGGGGTTACTCAGTCGCTCGCTTTCTATTGTATTTTTCATTTTGGCCAATCTAAACTTCGCGCGTTAGGTAAGTGGGTACTTATGGACCAAGAGCCCGTGAACCCCAGACCTTCGTTATTTTATAAAAGCTGAAAGTTTGTCAGCGCATGCTCCCAACACAGGTAAGAACGATGGACTATTATGAAGTTTGGGTTATCGTGGCTTTGACAGGTAAACGGTACTAAAGGTCAATGGTCGAAAACACCAAGTTGGCCATCGATTTCGATATCACCGTCAAAGGGTGACTTGTACAACTCCTCAAGAGCTTTTAAATGACATAGGTCATGTCACTGTTGAGCATTAGGATCAGCGTCCATGGCATAGGCCAACTCCAATCTTCGGTGGTCGAAAACACCAAGTTGGCCGTCGATTTCGATGTCACCGTCAAAGGGTGACTTGTACAACTTGTCAAGAGCTTTCAAATGACATAGGTCATGTCACTGTTGAGCATTAGGATCAGCGTCCATAGCATAGGTCAACTCCAATCTTCAATGGTCGAAAACACCAAGTTGGCCGTCGATTTCGATATCACCGTCAAAGGGTGACTTGTACAACTTGTCAAGAGCTTTCAAATGACATATGTCATGTCACACAAATCACACTTTATTATTTGATGAATTTAGATCGGTATTTTACACACCTTAAGAAGGTTACCTGCCAAAGCCACGGTAACCCAAACTTCATAATAGTCCATCGTTCTTACCTGTGTTGGGAGCATGCGCTGACAAACTTTCAGCTTTTATAAAATAACGAAGGTCTGGGGTTCACGGGCTCTAGGTCTATTAGTACTTACTTATTGTAATTAGGTGAGATGCTAGGCAAAAATCTTTGACCTTTAGAGGACGGTCGATTAGATCCAGTTGTATAGACGTCTGTCAAAGTTACAGTATTGATTTGTTTGTATTTGGTAACAAGACCCTACTTATGTATTCAGTTATGTACGAGTATGTAGGTGTCTCTGTATGGGAAAGTACTAACCTGACCAGCCACAGAATAGCAGATAATCAATATGACTTGAAGCGGCCATTTTGCTTTGTACGACCGGTGACACCAGTACCGATGGGCGCCTCCTGTGACCCCAAATCCCGCGACTTGGCCCATGAAATACCCTGGAAATATTACTCAGTCAGTCAATCATTAATATTGCTAACCTACCGTAACTTTCGACCGTTATTTGACAAATAAAACTTATTCAATTAACGACCGTATGTTGTATTTTCATTAGCGCCTTCGTTATCTCTATTATGTAAAGTCTGACACTCATGTCGTCTGACTGTATCTACAAACAATTTTACTTAGAAGACGCAAATTGAACATTCCTGTGACTATATTGAAAGAAAACTAATTTAATTGATAAAATACATTTCTAAAAATGTATTTACACAATGCGATTAAAGTGTTTTAAATATATCAAAATGTAGTTTTTTTTGCAAATGAAGCTTTTTTTTGGTTCCTCATCAGCCAAAATCTGCATCTACAGATTTTAACGGTTGATAAATAGCGCTTGTGCTGTGGCGAGAGCTAATTTAAAGGGAATTTAAAGTTAATAAGTGTATACTGTATAGACACAGAGTACAGAGTAAAGTAACTTACTTGTACTTGAACAACTAGCAAGTAGGAACCATACAAGAATAGGTCGTACTTACCAATATGAATAAGCTAACTTTTCAATCTCCATTACCAAACACTTAATTCGTCGTTAACATGACGATTATTGTCATTACAAGTATATTATTCAATTTGGTAACAATATGAATACGAAAACACTTACCGAATAAAATAGTTTGCCACATGGGTATGCCTGAATATATTGTTTCTAACAAAAACCATGTCACTGAAAATATATGTAACGCGAATATAGCGATAGTGCACCACCATTTAATTGGAGTTTCGAATCCCATTCTCTTTTCCCATCTCCTAATTGGCTCCATAAATTCGGGATCATTCTGTCTTTTGAGCATTTCATCGTAGGCGCTTAGTTTATATTGTTCTTTCATATTGCACTGTATATTTTTATTTCCATTTTGAATATGTTCGTTGTAATCTTCCTGCAGTGAATTTAGAACTTGGGTGATCGTCGTAGGAGGCATTGTCGGTTTCTGTGAACAAAATGAAAATACGATAGGTATAATATTACTTAAGTCAATTATTCAGTTCGTTGAGTTAAGGCTCTTCAGATTTAAAAATTAATTAGTTAAATGTCAAGTACTTAACATGATATAGGTTTGTATGAAAATATTTGTATGAAAAATATCTATATTTTGTTAATACTTTAATATCCTTTATCATGAAGTTTTAGACTGGTTTAAAGTTATAAAATGAAGTTAGAATATTAAGTTTTTTTAGATCTCTAATATAAATGCTATTTTTGGATATTTGCTCAATGTCACTGGCAGAGGCAGTGTATTTTTTCCCAAAAATATTGGTGTGCGCATTGTGCATTTCAAACTTCTTTATCACATTCCTGACTCTCAAACTCAAACCCGAGCCATACTTGAAAAGTGAATTGGAAACATGCTTCGCTCGCCCCGGAAAATGAACCCGGTCTGATGAGCAATAGCACGCTCATTAGGCTTAAAAGGCTCAAAAGGCCATTGAGGCATTTGCATATTAGCCATTAGATAAAAATAAACACCAATTAATTAAATAAAAAAAATACATATTGGTAGTATGCGAATTCACCTTAAAATTAATTTCATTCAATTTAATGAATGAACCTTAAAATGTTAATACAGGTCAACATTTTACAATTCTTATAAACAAAAATACAAAATTTAATTCAAGAGACATTCAATTGATAAATTAATTCACATTGAAATTATCTGATGTATAGCGTAAATAAATATACATACATCAAATTAAATCGATCAAGTGCGACCATGCGCAAAATAGGGTTCCGAATTACTCATCACATTAAATTATGGAATTAAAACTTTCGTTAGTTAGAACTACCTTGTTAACTTTTGTTATTGTTTGAAACTATGAACATACAGTTATTTTAGCTCCCTTTGACGATTTAACTTGATGACCTCTATCGACCAATGGCAACGCATTTAAAGCTTCGCTCCGCGTCAGTGGTCAGTGGAACGAACCCTAATACGGAAAGGTAAGGAAATCCAGGTGTTTGTGAACCAATTTTTTTTTATTTTTTATTTCGCCGTTGATTATGGTATGCCTGTAAATATTTCATTTTAACTGTAGTTATCTTCTAATACATAAAATTCTCGTGTCACAGTTTTCGTTCCCGTACTCCTCCGAAACGGCTCGACCGATTCTCATGAAATTTTGTGTACATATCGGGTAGGCTTGAGAATCGGACAACATCAATTTTTCATCCCGAAATTCCCGCGGGAACGGGTACCGTGATTGAACTCCTCTGAAACGGCTCGACCGATTCTCATGAAATTTTGTGTACATATCGGGTAGGCCTGAGAATCGGACAACGTTTATTTTTCATCCCGAAATTCCCGCGGGAACGGGTACAAAGCGGGTGAAACCGCTGGGCGCAGCTAGTATTATATATTTCCTTTAATTGTGACATTTAGATGTAAGCATTTGTCTTTATTTGATAATATCATGCATATTTTAAATTTTAATTTCAATTGTATTTGACTTTTCGTACGTCGCCGATAGGTGAAAAATAGATTTGTAACAACACTTTGTATACCTATGTTAACAAAATAAATTATTACGATTATAATTTCATTGATTAAGTTAGCATCTATTAAGTACTCTAATACTCGGATTTTCTTTTAAATTCGTGGACATATACGTATACCTACTATCTTGTGTTTATTCTTTTTTTAATAAAATGTGCGTATCTATTATGTGCCCTCTGGAGTACCTACAGTAAGTAGACAGACAAAGCAGAATAGACAGACAAGCCAGTATCGGCGACACATATAATGACAAAATTAAATTGAACTAAGTATATGTGTTTACATAACATACTTTAAAAATGTTTGGATGGAACCTCACACATTTTTCTAAAAGGAAATATTTTCATTTGAATCAAAAGTCGTGTCATTCTGTTAAAATCTGAAGTAGAAAATTCTGAAAGCTCTCCATCAATCAAGTAAATGCGTATTTATGTTGACATGTAAAAGGAAAATTGGTATCTTATGTTATAGTAAATCACATCCCAGGTTTCTATGCGAATAAAACCGTATATTAACTTCGTCCAATAGATTATTACCTAACTATACAAATCTATATTAAAATTATAAAGAGGCCATTATTGGCGTGCGACATAAAAACAAAGATTATCCCATGAAATCTTGTGTAACCCACACGAAGCGAGGGTTGGTCGCTAGTTTAAAGCGGAAGATGTTTTTTAACCACCAAACATTTATTTGTAAATGATAGTGGATTAGGAGGCTGGTAAACTGATATTATATTCTGAGGTTTTTCCAGGTTTATTTTTTACGGAATTCACACATGTAGGGGTGGAATCTACACGGGGTGGAATCGCGAGCCGCAGTCAAGGTGCGTTTCTAGTGAAGTCAAGCGGAGATTTACGGTTCTTAATCGACCAATCATAATGCATTACGGAAAGATTTTGACATTTACGGATCTTAATCGACCAATCATAATGCATTACGGAAAGATTTTGACATTTACGGATCTTAATCGACCAATCATAATGCATTACGGAAAGATTTTGACATTTACGGATCTTAATCGACCAATCATAATGCATTACGGAAAGATTTTGACATTTACGGATCTTAATCGACCAATCATAATGCATTACGGAAAGATTTTGACATTTACGGATCTTAATCGACCAATCAAAATGCATTACGGAAAGATTTTGACATTTACGGATCTTAATCGACCAATCAAAATGCATTACGGAAAGATTTTGACATTTACGGATCTTAATCGACCAATCAAAATGCATTACGGAAAGATTTTGACATTTACGGATCTTAATCGACCAATCAAAATGCATTACGGAAAGATTTTGACATTTACGGATCTTAATCGACCAATCAAAATGCATTACGGAAAGATTTTGACATTTACGGATCTTAATCGACCAATCATAATGCATTACGGAAAGATTTTGACATTTACGGATCTTAATCGACCAATCAAAATGCATTACGGAAAGATTTTGACATTTACGGATCTTAATCGACCAATCAAAATGCATTACGGAAAGATTTTGACATTTACGGATCTTAATCGACCAATCAAAATGCATTACGGAAAGATTTTGACATTTACGGATCTTAATCGACCAATCAAAATGCATTACGGAAAGATTTTGACATTTACGGATCTTAATCGACCAATCAAAATGCATTACGGAAAGATTTTGACATTTACGGATCTTAATCGACCAATCAAAATGCATTACGGAAAGATTTTGACATTTACGGATCTTAATCGACCAATCAAAATGCATTACGGAAAGATTTTGACATTTACGGATCTTAATCGACCAATCAAAATGCATTACGGAAAGATTTTGACATTTACGGATCTTAATCGACCAATCAAAATGCATTACGGAAAGATTTTGACAATGTCAAAATGCGTTGTTTGATAATATCAGTGCGTTGTGATTGGTCGATTATGCTCCGCGCAGCTCCGCTACCCTTCAACGGATACGCCCCCAATGTTAGTAGTATGTACGTAGTTCAATCGAAAAACAATAAATTATCTACCTTTATAAGACGGATATGATTGATGATTCCATGGACGCTTATAAATTACAAACGGAAAGTTCATTAATATGGATAAAACTATACTCAAAGCTGGTAGTGTCATTAATAACGGCTTTTGTCAATTGTTTTATTTTGATTTTGGAACACGTTTCTGATTCAGACATACACAGGTAACATATTGCGGGAATAGTGGTTGTGTGGTTGATTAGGGTAATGAACAGACCAATTTGTTATAGATGGGACTAGGACAATGAGGTCAAGTACATAAAATCAATTACAATTAACTACTAACACGTTGGTATTTGGTGCTTTATTTCGTACTAAGTGGCAGTTTTTCTAATAACTAACTAAAACACAACACTTTTAGCGACAAGGCCACCCATTGTAGGTACGTCTTTTCTTATTATTTGTTTCCTCTATCTGTACTTCTATTCCGTTCGTTTTGTAATTTTCAGGGAGTGAAAGGTCTTTGCCCTGCAATAAGATACTGAAATAAAATGTACGATGTTGTTTTCTACCTACAGAGTGATGTCATAATCATGAAAGGAAAATTTGCGTACTGTATAATCACGATACTTTGTACCTACAACTCAGTGGCCGCTTCGAGTTGTTCAAAACAGTTTTTAGCTCCATTGAAGTTTTCATTGGAGTACGCAGTATGGAGGGGATGGAACCAAGCAGTTATTTTCACACCAGATATGGAGCCAGGTATCTAATAATAATAATGCAATTCTTCTTCTTCATCGAGTGGATGGTCAACCTGGCCAATCCTGATGTCAGAGCTATTGAGCCGCCAAAGGCCTCTGACATGGCTCATGTAACGACTACTATCCGTAGAAAGTAACCGGGACCGACAGCTTAACGTGCCCTCCGAAGCACGGAATCGTCTTACTTTTCGGGCAATCAGGTGATTCAGCCTGAAATGCCCTAACCAAACTGAGGACAGTATCACAAAGAGATTTTTGTGAGATATTGTGCCCACCGGGAATCGGGAACCCGGAACCTCCGGATCGTGAGCCGAGCGCTCAAACCACAAGACCACGGAGGCTGTTACCCTGCTGTAATTGAATTATAGGTACTGCTCTATTTCTATATGACCTATACCGATGAGTTAGATCTATGTTCCCTCGTAAACCTCAGAGAGACTCTTTATTACAAGAACCCTTTCAAACCGCGACTTCCTTCGCTTCTCAAAAGATGGCACTAGTGTGAAAAAAGCACTTGCATTTTTTCTTAGGTTAGGTGGCGTTGCGCTTATACATTCTTTCTCATGTTACATTCATGAATATTGATAACTCTAGTAATAACCACGGCCTGCGGTTTTACTTGCGTTATGCCCTTATATTTTGAAATGCAAAATAGAAATGATTTTCCTCTTGCTAGTAGCTATCCAATACAAAAAAAAAACTATTCAAATCTGACTGGTAGCTACTGAGATTAGCGCGTACAAACAAAAAAACTTTTAAGCTTTAATATATAAAGCACTAGCAGCGCCCCGCGGGTTTACCCGCGTTGTGCCCGTTCCCGTGGGAATTTCGGGATTTTTTTTACATAAAAACCTTCCTCTTGAATCACTCTACCTATTACAAAAAACCGCATCAAAATCCGTTGCGTAATTTTAAAGATTTAAGCATACAGACAAACAGACAAACAGACACGAAACAGAGACGACTTTATTTTATACTATGTAGTGATACATTACTAATTAAACCTTAATCCTTAGTAGTAATATTACTAACGTATGCTCAATATAAGTACGTTTAATAAGAAAATAAAATCCTGTACAATATGATTTTTCAATAGATTTCTACGAGATAGATTTGAGCCTGTTAGAAGTATTTAGGTCTATTTAGATGAAGAGAGTTTATTGCCTCAAAGATATGATTATCGAAAGAATAAAAAAAAATATTTATCGAGACATTCACGAAACTCGCCCAAGGGGCAATAATCGTTTTGACATAAATAAAACTTTGTTAGTGATAAAGGATCGATGACCATCGATGATCATCGATTCTTCGATCAGGATTTATGTTAGCAATGATAGATTTCACTTTTCAGTCTTTGTTTAGGTAATAGGTATAGTCGGAAAATCAAAATGTTACATATTTAGTACTTTGTTAATTATAAATGGGAAAATATTCATTGAGTACTACTCTATTTTTTCGATTGTCACAAAATGTGGATCACGGTCGTTAATTTTCCAGCCGAAGACGACTACTCCTGAAGAGGAAAAAGGTTTAGTCATTTTATTTCACTTTTACCCCATCTCTAAACCTTTTTCCTTTTCAGGAGTAGTAGAAGCTTAAAGTTGACAAGGTTCTTAGTATTATCAGCATTTGCTACGGTGTGTAGCATATTGATAACGACTGTACAAAGAAACTCTTTAGATTAAGTTAAAAAATTCAGAAGGATTTTACAATTTAGGCGGCACACTAATAAATAAGGAAGAAAATAACTGAAAACAACCTAATAAAATAGATCTATTACCCTAGTTAACAATAAAAGTACACAAACCGAAAGAATACAAAGTAATAAAAAATTAAATAACTTACATTGAATATTTTTCATTTAACTTTACAATATAAACTCATAGTTGTTTTCACTTCACAAACACGTATGTCACAATTTATTGTTGTGGACAAAATGCGGTAGAAAGTTTGTGTTTCACGTTTTAGAGATACTTCGAAAAGTCACGTCCATCAATAAGATAACGAACGGAACTTCGAATTCTTTCTACTTTGTCACGTTCTTTGGTCATAAATTACTTCGGATCGTAAATTGTAATAATGATATTAATTGATATGAAATTGCAATATTTGCCAAGTTCACTTAGGAAAGAGGTATTAATCTATTAAGAATTTGAAGTAGATATGAATCACGGGAACTGTATACTACTGATTCTATAAATTGGAATTTTCATGGAATTGCCTCAAGGGCATGCCTACCAAAATAACAAATATTGATGGTAGGTAAGTACAAGTTTTGTTTTGTTGCGAAAAAGGCTGGCCAGATTAAACTTTGGCGACACTCGCGACAGTTATTTTGCAAATACGGCTGATATGAAACCTGCGAAGGTATAGCAGGTCTAATTACTAGAGTTCTTAGTAAGATACTAAACCTCGAATCTGATTTTACATTTACACTGAGATAAGTGACTAAGATATTAAGTATTTGTTAGTTAAAGTATGCTCTATCTCCGATCTTCAATCACATTTCATTCGCGTCACGTCAGAATAACATACGTTGTCAGCATATTTCTAAATCGAATACGATTCTGCTATTCACGTGTGAAATAAGAAAATAAATCAGTGAGTACTTTTGTACGATTTGTTTTATGTCTTGGCATAATATATTATATTATTTACTTATATTGGTATAATAATATCTATTCTGTGTGCCTTCCATACAAATATTTCATATTCATATTTGCGTGCACATATTTTTTGTTAAATTACGAATGAACATAATTTATATCACACATTTAAAAAGTTCTTCCATGTTCTGTAATGGTTACGGTGATAAAAAAACATGAATTAATAATTAAGATATGTGTAAAGATATATTTTTAATAACTTAATTCACATGAGTAGAAAGATTCTTAATTCAATTTTATTATGATATACTTAACCAATCTCATAACGTTGTTATGCTGTGTTTGGTATCAACCAAAACATTATTATAAAAGTTTCTACGACGAAAGGCACTTTTGGTCTGTCACTCTACTCGTTAATGTGCTTGTAAATTAGGTGAGTACTCGTAGCACCTACCTAAGAATTATATCTGCCAGTTAATCAAACGTCATCACAACTCCCATCTAGGAAATAACCACATTTGAATCTGAAACATTTTCCGTGATTTCAGGATGTCAATGGGCTATAATAAAGTTAATGAAATGTTTAAATGTGAACGGCGTGGCGACAGTCTACAATTCTACGAATGGAGCCCGAATACTAACAAAATTGGGAGTCCTAATATTTGTTCCACCGCTTAAACTTAACTCCACTTCCACTACAAATCTTATTAGTGAGGTACCTAATTTTTTTCATATTTGGAACTTTACGCAGAGATTATCTAGTTGGCAGAACTCTGAAAATATTCACGTACGCTACAACGGTTCTAAAATGGAATAACATTTCTAAAATGTAGCTAGTTGACGGTGAATAAATTTGTTAGACAAATAGGGAAAAACGTAGCGAAACGGAATCCGTACGTTTTCCGACATGGTAATAAAACTGCCAACTGAATTTCCAACTGGTGCCGGCCGTAGCATTCAATTTGTCTTTCTTTCCAGCTTCACCGACTTCAAATGAACACAGCTTCTTACGACTGGCTCGTCACAACCAGAACCGATCAAGATTTCAGACAGCTTAATAAATTGTTAAACTCCACGGGGATTCGATTCGACCAAAACATAGTCGCCGCCTATCCAAAATACGAGCGAAAACAGCAATTCACACTCGGAGTGTGTGACCACAATTTCAAATACAGGAAAACCAACAAGTTCAGAAAAATTTCTTCACAAAAAAACACTTGTTTTAAATACAAAAACATGAGTAATTGTTTCCAGAAACGTAGCTTTCAAAAAAAGTTGGATACAAATTATTTTCGAACAACAGAACGATTGAGAAACTTGACAAAGAATAACACTTATAAGCGTTCCTCTCAAGTATGGCCTCTGTATCAAAGTGGAGTTTATTACAATTACTCGGAGAGGTTTCTAATGACGAATGTAAGCAGAATGGTTTTGATCAGTGAAGTTAATAAATGGAGGCGAGCGAATCAAGAACAGAGTTCGAAAGTGCTACATGAAGCACTATTATTGGTGCAATATTTCAAAGTTAGGCATAATTCAACGTTATTTGCTCGATTTTTAGGTAACTATACACTTTTAGAACAATATTACAAAACTACTGTATATTAAATAGCGTGATTGTGTTTTACGTAAAAATATACTTAATGATCTGGTGCGGTGACCCGGGAAAGTCTCAAATCGCCTTAAGTCTAGCTTGACAAAATCGACTTACTACACAAAATAATAATATTATTTTCATTTTTTATTAACGAATTCAATAAAACAACTAATCATTATAACTGTCCCATATTTTATGTATTACCTTCACATCACTTCCATGAAAACCAAATAAAGCACTTTTATATAACGGGACTTTAGAAACTAATTCGGAAATGTTCACTATAATTTACTATGCGACGTTATAAATAATTTGCACCTGGAAGAAACATACAACACAAAGAAAACAAGGCAAAGATTTTAACTAAGGCGAAGAGTAGGTACTCAAAATCACTGCACTTAGTAAAAATACTGAAACATTTTAAACTATAAAATTGTTAAACAGGTGTATGGGATGTCGAAAATAGTATGTCAGGAGTACAAATTCCTTACCCCGTCGAGGCTAGAAACTTCTTCGGAGAGATCCTGATCGTGGGCAGATGCAATTCCACTGGTGAAGGGCCTCCTCCGTCAGAAGACGATGCACCTTCGACTCCGGCGACCATAGACAATGTCCTCAACTCCCTCACGGTCCGGTTGAACGCCACGTGAGCACTGAACCATACGTAACATGTTGTTACACTTTTTACCAATTACTTTACGGATTACTGATCTTTATGAGTTGTACCATCACTGTGCTGATTCACCCGCATCCAATTTCATCTCTTGGCAATTTCTAAATAGAAATGCCTACGTGTTGGTACTTGTAGACATGGTTGATGGAGATCATAACTGTTTATTCTTGTATTTTGCAATAGATAAAAAATATGCTTAACTAACATCTTCGGCGGTCTAAAAACTCCGACACCAGGGTTAGCCACCAACCTACTCGAAATTAATGAATGATTTTTACACATTCTGCTCATTAATATATTTAGGGAGAGAGCAGGAATGCGAGGTCTTGCCTTACTATTGTTAATCCTGACAGATCTGAAAATCGGTACTTCAACAAGTTAGGACTTCGCACCTATGAAGGTACTTGGACTGGACTCCTGGGAGCCCTCATTGACAACAACGTGGACATCGCTTTAGAACCGGTGACTGCACGGAACGTTCGATATTATGATATGGATTTCATATTCCCTGTCGCTGAAACCATGTGAGTATTACAACATATTGCATTACATACGTATCATCGATTTCAAAGTCTATTCATGATTAGATTGAACTTTACAGGTATCATGTTATTTAAAGTATCATTTTAGTGTTTTTAGGAACAACCGGGACCGACAGTTTAACTTACTCTCCGAACTTAGTATCACATTGCTTCCTTTATTTCATAGGAGTAACATCTACATTCGTCAACAAGAAACCTCTACAGTGAGGGATATATTTCTGGCGCCATTCAGCGGCCGGCTTCTGGCCTGCGTTGTGGCGGTGGCGGTGGCTGCTTCCATAGCTATAGTGGTCATCAGCAGGGTATCCCCGATCTATGCGGAGGCCCGAAGGATCGGGTACACAGAGTCACTGATTTGGTCTACTGGGATACTATGCCAGCAGGGCAAGTACATTTGGACTATTTAATAAAATGGATTGAGACAATGTCTCTTATAACAAAAAATATTTTGCTATTAAGTATAAGAGTATTTGGAGATGGAAAGCCACCATAAGGTCATCTACGTGTCCGATAAGCCGCGGAGTGCGACCGCGCGGCCGCGGCGCGGCTGCCTCCCATTGTAAACTCTGCCGATTCGCCGCACCCATTGTGCCACATTGTATAAGAATATACTCGTTCTTAATTTTAAAAAACGTTAGTACAATTTATAACTTAAATCTACTAGAAATGATTCTTAAGGACTATGTTAATTTAAAATAGCAATAATTATAAATAGGAAGGCCTGTGTTTCAGGCTATAAGTAATGAATTGCAGGTAATGTAAGTAGGATTGTATATACTAACGTCTGTACATGCTTTTATATGCATTTCTTTTCCACGCAAGTCTCAATCTGTTCCCATTCCAGGAGGCACATGGACGCCTCCGAACCCTGCCTCCAGCGTGCTGCTGATCGTGTGCCTTCTCTTCGCCGTCGTGACGTACAACGCGTACGCAGCCTTCATCACGTCAGTACTGTCAGTGAGGGTGGCTAGTGTCGATAACGTGGCGGCGGTGCTGAAGTCACCTACTTTCAAGATAGGGTACATCAAGAATGGAGCCGATCAGATGTATTTGATGGTATATGGTATACTCGTACTATACTCGTTTTAACTAAATGGGTTGAATTTCCTTTTTGTAAAAAAAATCTACAAAGAAGAGACCTCCTTTTTTCAAAGTCGGTTAAAAACAAGTTGCTTTGAGGAATAAATCGGGGTTACCACGGTGCTACGACGGTGACGACAACGTGATAAAATGATATATTATATTCAAGAGCGAAACCATGGCAACCCCGGGAGAAGTTTGTTAATCTTGTAGGCAATATCGTAGATATTGTTTATTTAGATACCTAATACTTCAACTGGATATCACTTATTTTGCTTGATGAACGCAGAAAAATAAGCAATAAAAATATTGCTACCCTTGTTATGATTACAAATAATAAGTTATTATCTAATAGAGATGAACATCAACAAATTTAATTATTAGCTTATGAGGAAATTAGCAAAAAATAACCTTCAGATAAACTTCAAAAATCATGATAAAATAGCTCGCTCTGTGATGTATGCTTTTTGCTATACTTTAATTATTCATTACGGTTGTAATTTAATAAATCATTGTACAAGTAAAATCTGCCATTAATAACTTCAAATATAGTTTTTTCGCAATAGCTCATTACTAGTTAGTTGTTCATTTGTCGGTTTTTAGTTTGAAATTACCACAAAACAGTCTCACAAATAGTATAATAGCTAAAGGCTATGTAACAATATTACAAAACATAAACAAACTAATTAAATAACTAGCTTTCACCTGCGGCGTTGCTTGTTTATGTTATTTTTTTAAAAGTATTCGATCAGTTTAGTTTTGACAGCAAAAACGGATTAAGAATTTTTAAAGGCATTTTGGAATTTTAACTAAAATTGTTTTCAGGGTTAATGGTTTTATCGTAATAAGTGTTCTTGTTTCTTAATATTTTTTGTCATTTTCGACGTTAGGCTGCGGTTAATATCACTCACATTTATTTTCTTAATGACATTGGCATCCAATTAAATATTTCTTGTATCGTTTGCGTAATCATAGACTTTTTTATATATTCTGAATTCCTGAATGAAAACCTGAAACTTCGTTAAATACTAAGTATTTTCACAATATTTACTAGACATGGGCATAAAGATTGTGAGGTATACTGTTTGTTCATTAATTTATAGGTAACTAGCAGCGCCCCGCGGTTTTATTCGGGCTGTGTCCGTTCCCGTGGGAATTTGGGGATGAAAAATAGCCTATACTTTTCCGTTGAATGTGGCTACTCATTACAGAAAGAATTATTCAAAGCGGATCGATAAATTCTAAAATTACAAACAAACAAAAATAATAGTATAGATAGTTTAGAGTAGCTGTTCCGTTTGGTGGATTCCCGGATGGAAATCTGGGATCCAATAGATGGCGTTTGTGTGAAAATGTAGATCGCGCTTACGTTATTTTTCTATCTTTAGTGGGGTCGTGCATTATGTTGTACAGGAAAAAATCGTCTTAATATAGTAATTTGCATGTATATTGATTGCTACTTTGCTAAAGGTTAAAGTATCTCACAGTAGTCCTATCACGAATGCTTAAGTTATCTACTATATAAAAATAAGTCGGGTTTTCCTCCCTGACGCTATAACTCCAGAACGCACGAACCGATTTCCACGGCTTTGCATTCGTTGGAAAGGTCTCGGGCGCCGTGAGGTTTATAGGGAATAAAAATCTCAAAAATCCCACGGGAACGGGGGCGCTGCGGGTGAAACCGCGGGGCACAGCTAGTGTCTTATAAAATTTGGACCCATCCTTTGATGTGAAATTAGAACTTAACTTAACATCTTGAAAATTCAAAAATACCTTTTGATTTCAACTTTTGCTTCTTGATTAGGGCTAAAGTTGGCTAACTTACAGACCTAAATTACTTAATAACTTTTGTTTAATTGGTAAAGTCAAACGCACAGATGAATAGGGATCAAAATATAATCTTGTGAGTGGACTTACCTAAGTACGTGAGTGGAGGGCCTGAGTGAGTTTATGAGTTGTGAGTTCAATAGAAATTGCGTTATTTGACTTCTCATATAACCGGCTTCGTCTATTATGTCTTTCAAAGCTTTTTAAGTGGAGGATTTTTTTATAAGACTAAACGATGCCATAGCTTTCATTGCTGCAGTTTGACAGTACAGGGCGACACTTTCCTTTTGATACGCTGATACCTCCTCAATCCTGACAGACGTTCGGCGTCACCTTCTCAGCTGCACCCAATCATAGATTTTAATGTAGAATTTCAGTCAACCTGCAGCAATCAGAACTATGTGCTGTCAGGTTGTAGCCAATCAGAGACATGCCAAATTAAGGTGGATTTGACCCATGTATGAACGAATTCTTAAACCATTTGTCAACCTTTCTGATTGCAGTCGACAAAAGACGTGCAGCTGAATGCGTTCTACATACGAGGATATTCGGACTCAGAGAACTTGGTGACGTCAGCGGAGGAAGGGCTGGCGAGAGCTGCTACTCAGGACTACGCGTTCTTCGCAGGCCAGAGACAAGCTAGATCTACTCTAAGGTGCGAAAAATTGGAGAAAAGTTGAAAACAATACATTTTCACTACATTTTTTACGCGACTTACAAAGGAAGAGGTTTAGAAGAATTTTCTTTTTATCGAATTAAAAATTACACGTATAACAATGTTTATTCCTTCATGTCAAACCGCTTTCAAATTCCTTATCTCCAAAGATTGATCCTTATACAGAAAAAGGAAGCAGATACTTATTAAAAGCTCGAAGTAGGTTTTCATTAAAAAGATTGAATAAAACTGAAATGTCTTTGGTTATTATCAGATCCATGAGTCAAGCTCGGGGTCGGTGTGCGATTCGCGAGGTCCCGGTTCACTCGACGAGAGCCCAACTGGCGTTACCATTGCCGAGACACTCGCCTTACGCCAGACCTATTCTGGTGAGGTTAGTAAATACTTTAAGAGTGTATACTACCTCAAATCGCTTATTTTCAACTCGGCGGGATCTCCATATATTCCTCGTTACTCAATATTTAACTTTGAAACGTATGTATGGTAAAGTTCATGATATAATCTATCGATCATATGTTTCGAAAACACGACTCCATGAAATTTTCTCGATAGAAAAAAATCGCAAAGTTATCTCTAAATTTTTACTAAAATCTTAATATCTCAATAAATACAAAAGTTGTTGAATTAAAATAAAGTGTAGTAAATTGAATAGAGTTTACAGAACAATTCATATGTTGCGGTTTTTTCAAATGAGTACCATAATGTTTGTAGGGAGCAAATACCTACAATTCGCGGGCCGAAACACCAAGCGCTCAGGTGTTTCTGTCCCGCTTCGGCTCAGGGGAAAATCTGAATACGCGAACTGAGGTAGTGTACACTCTTAAGTATCAAACATCTGATAAGATATACCATCCATCCTGGAGATGAAGTTAATGAAGTTAGTAACCTTCAGAAGAAAACTTGTAAACAGTTTTCAAATTATACAAAAACATATCCTTATAATGTTTTAATCATTACCTAAATAATGGACTGATACTGATATGGAGTGATGATGAAAGGCCTTTGCCCAGCTGTGAGATATTACAAGCTAATAATTTACTTTAAATAAATGGATGAGTAACGTATGTTTTTATATCAGTCTCTTACAGATCCGTAGCGGCGGTTCCCTGGCCAGGCTGGAAGCAGCGCTGGTCCCTGAAATGCCTCAATGTGCCGCTCCCGCGGGCTTCGCATCAGCTCGCGCTGTGGACGTGCAATCAGCACTGTTTCTACTCGGCTTTGGATTTGTTATGGCTATTTTATTAGGTGAGAAATCAGAATATTATCGTTATTTTTACAACAGGAGTGGCAAGTGAAAACCAGGCCGAGTAGCTAGTTTACTCCCCCCAAAATCAGAGTTCTTCTAAAAAACAAGTTTCCTTCGTTAAACCCTCCCTTACTGGAGTCAAGCCAAAATACCAAAAACCTCCAAATTTTAAATTCTGCATCCGCTACGATGGGGAAACATACTTTACTATGTTTATACCAAAATGACTGGAGAAAAATAGAAATTTGAATAACTTCGAAGTACGACCACACTTCGAAGTCTTTAAATTATTATAATTGGATCAAATACTTATTGAATTCCATTCCTCGTATTTGATAAGGATTACATTAAAAGGAATGATAAATTATCATATCTCTGAATATTTTTCTACAGGTATCGTCGAGTTTTGTTGGAAAAATAGAAAACAGTTGAAACAGTTTATAAAGAATTTTTATTCACGCTTAGTTCATTCTTTTAATTAAAAAAAGATATAATACAAGACTAGGCAAATAAAGAGTTTCTACTCCTTTTGTTACGTAGTCTTGTTGTGTTTATTTTGGTTTATGGTAGATGCTTAATTACTCAAATAAATGGAGTGTGAATTTCGAAAACTTTGTAATTGAAACACTAAAGTGTTATTAATAACTAGCATCGCCCCGCGGTTTTACCCGCTTTGTGCCCGTGCTCGTGGAATGAAAAATAGCTGTTACTGTTGAATTTAGCTATCTATTACAAAAGAATTATTAGAATTATTAACTATGTCATATTTATGTAAGTCAGTTATTAGTTCAGCAGGCGTTGTTCAAGTACGATATAATAACCGCAACGTGACTTAGTTTCAAGTATTCATGTTAGATCTGTAGTTATAAGATCATGTAAGTAAGCAGTATTGTATTAACTGTATTAACCTTAGCCTTGTGCACGAATATGTATTAAGATCATAATGTACTTGAATCTATGTAGGTAAAGTTTTAATGAGTAATTAATCTATGTTACGTTGCACGATATGTACTGTATTACATTAGGGATCGAATGTATAAAATAAACATATTAGATATTTTCGTCGTTATTACATCATAACTTGTTCATTTAACATAATATTTTTTTATTCGATATTTCATAAATGTCTACTCACGTTCTGTTTGTTTATAAAATATGAATTATTCAATAAAATGTCAGGGAAAGCGTGGGCGGGATGTAATCGTTTGGACTGCAAAGGATAATATATAACAATACCTAGTTATAGATTTTTAGAGGCGACCATGGCCTACTAATATTGTTTTGTTTAAATTAGTGTCTGTTAGAAGTCTCAGGTCCAAATTCACCGTTTCTATCTCGAACTACGATCAACTGATCTCGGTTTTAGTAAAGCAGTTTTAAACTTCTGATCTGAGTTTAGCTCGTGAACTCGGATTAAATTGAACTGATCCAGTCAAGTGTAACGGTGAAATTGAGGCTTAGTAATTAAAAATAAAGTTCATAAAATAAATATAACGAGTTTTATTAATAACAATAACTATCAACCTCTCCTAAGGTAATGTTCGTCGGGCAGTACTTGTGACTTGACTGCTTCGTCGAGGCACTCCTGTAGTGGCCTCTTGGAGTGCGCGGTTTCCCCGAGCGCCCTCTGGATGGTTTCCGTGTCCACTGTGCGGAGGTCAGTGGCCAGACCCAGGGCGGCGAACACTCGGATGAACGCGGTGGAACAACCGCTATCTGTAATTATAGGTTGAAGGTATTAAGTAAAAAAAGTAAGTTCGGGTAGGTCGTGGCCAACCCTGGTGTCGGAGTTTTGAGACCGCGGAACAATCGGGAACGACAATTTAACGAGTCCTCTGAAGCACGATAGCGCTCAGATAGAATGCTACTATCGGCCACCCATCTAAGTAGGGGTCGAGCTGCACGTTGCTTAACAATCGCAATGAACTAATAGCGCTTAGGCAAACCGACGTGCGGTACAAGGTAGTAAGTAGGGATAGTGGTCTACTCTTGTATCGGAGTGCTTGTATAGGTAAGCAGAGAGTTTTTAGACTTAAATCGCTCTTCGCTGGACTTAAATAAATTCGCAGAAATTTTGTTAACAATAGAAGTTCGGAACAAGTTGGTATTGACCATGGAAAGTTATAGAATATATTCAGATGGAACATAAATACGAAAACCAAACAAGTTCAGTTTGACTGTTCCTTTTATAAACAAACTAGCGGGTTTGCCTGCGGTCTCCCGGTCCAGTGGGAATTCCGAAATAAAAAATATCCCTTACTTAAAGAAATTGAAGAAAATACGAATATATTTTCAAATCCTATCAGTAGTTTAAACCGCGTTCTAACTAATCAACACATCCTTATTATAAAAGTATACTATAGATATACATAAGCACATATTTACGTAGGTAAGAGTTAAGTCTTTGCGCCAGTCGTTCGAAGTTACATAAATTCGATTTATTTTACGATAGTGGACGTTACGTTTCCCTTACCATAAGTGCCATATTCCCCTGACTTGTAGTCATAGGGTACGAGGTAATGGTAATGAGGCCAGAAAGTCTTGTTTATGATGAACACACTGTTTGAATCTAGAGGGTACCTGAAATTAGAAAAAAATAAGAATTATTCGTATGTTTTTAGAGCTCTGACCCTTCCTCAAAAGGGAACACTTCTATATTTAGAGTTAAACTCTCAAAAGGGAAAAACAGACCACTTATAGGAACCCACTCTGGCGTCTGTCTGTTTGAAAGTAATATAATATATCTCAAAGTAGGAGAGTAACAAAGGTGCCTATCGTATTATGATAACCACAAAATTATATTTTGTGCTATAACCAATTTAACTTCATTCATCAAGGTTTATAAATGTTAAGGAGACCTGTGTCTGTGTGTGCGTAATTAACATGAACGAAAAAATCTTACTTCTGTCCCGGCTTCAGTCCCCATACAGAGATGGCGCTCTCTATGAGCCAAGAGGCGTGGAGGATGACGCCGTATCGCAGGAAACCGATCACGAACGCGGAACTGAGCACGGAGTCCTCCCAGTACTCCAGAGGAGCGTTCAGAGGGAGGAGGAGGAAGAGGACCGCGTACAGTACCCAGTAGAATCTGAAAGAAACAATCAGTTTGCAGAGCGAACTTACAGGAACTTTTCATTATAAGTTAAACCCTGTATCATAACTATAGCCGAGGCCCTTGGCGTATTAGCATATGACGAAAAGTTGTGAATACTTTTTTTCATGTAAATTTTGTTCTATTTGGTGCAATATAGAATACAATTTTGAATAAACACTTTTTGTTTCTTAAACATATTTCGGTAGGCACTAAATAATTTAAAAGTTCTTGTGCAACCCGCCCTTCCTCTCGTAAGTAAACTGAGTTTGTTTGTAAAGTAATAGTCGTGTCGTTCTTTTGCTATTAAAAATATGCTGCCGCGGTCAGTCTTTTACAAAACAAGTAGGTACGGTAAGCACTAGATCTGATAGTTACTAACAAACTAGTGACGTAAACTCATGGTAATACAGAAACGTTGACTAAAGGCAGGCGATACGATATTCTCTAATACGACAGAAGAGTAGCAGTCAGAGAAATAGACCATTAGGAATTATTGTATTGATCCGTGAATACTCCAACTTTGTTTGTTGATACAAACAAAAAGTGGGACTCTTTTAATTCGACATTCTACATCCTACCTCGAACAACAAAGATAGTTTTAGGTTTATTGAATTTATTTCCATGTCGGATGTGGGCCAAAGTCACCACTCAGTGGGTCCCACAAGATCGGAAACGACGTCGCGGCAGACCGAGGAGGCGATGGCGAGACGAGCTCGACACCTTCACGAAGGATTGGCCCAGTCTAGCACTCAATAGAGAAAAGTGGAAAGAGGGTAGGGAGGCCTTTGCCCAGCAGTGGGACAAGTCAGGCTGAAAAAAAAAACAAAATTCCATGCTGAAGTTGCCATGCAATCTTATCTGTGTGCCGTGGATACAGGGTCGGATTTTAATACTTAGGGACGCTAAGAACCTGGCTAATTTGTACCTCTCCTTCTAAGGCACTGAGCCTCTCACTGGGTTAATTTACTTAGGGCCGCTCAATACGCAAGCAGCCCAAGCTAGTGGTTTTGTGCCTAAGGGTAATTCCGGGCTTCCATGTACAGTCCGGCAAGTATAAGTTGGCGGTGGCGATTTGAGGAACTAAAACGGTCATCTTGAAAATTCACTTTGAAACTTCCGAGTTCATAATAAACATCGTTGCGAATATTTTGCTAACTACTGTGCTATCATCATGCCTAAAGTGATAAAAATTGGTACAAGAGAAGCAGTTATAAAAGTACATTGACATTGAACACAGTGGTGCACAGCCGCGCCAAGTTATACTTGCCGGACTGTATAGTATACAAGCCGCGCCCCGCGGTGTTACCCGCGTTGTACCCGTTCCCGCGGGAATTTCGGGATAAAATGTATCCCATGTGTTATTTTGAAGTATAACTTATATTACTGTAAAGTTTCATCCAAATCCGTCCATCAGTTTTTTCGTGAAAGAGTAACAAACATACATACATACATACATCCTCACAAACTTTCGCATTTATAATATTAGTAGGATTTATTTTATCTCCCGTTAGATCTCAAACGACCCTTACATACTTACATTATTAAAATCATAGAACGTTTTACGTTTTAGAGTATGTGAAAATAATATAATTATTTATGACATTTGTTTTCAACTATCGGCAATTTCAAATATATATCCTACTTCACGATGGTATTCGTAGTTACATCGTGAAGTATGGATACATATTTGAAACTAATATTTTCTGGGATCAAATAATCCGAGTAAATAAAAGCCAATAAGACTCGTTGGCGAGATATCGATTCCCACGCCAACAAATTAACTTCGGGCGAATCGCCTACAGAAAAAAATATTATTATTCAAAGGTGTCGATTCGCACGCTTCGGGCGAGTTCAATTCGGGCGAATCGTCCACTAAGCCGAATTCGATTATCGACTACTCTAAGGATCATATTGTCTTTGTTATAATATTCTTTTAATTATATATCCTTGTGAAAGAATTTTGACAAAATCTCTTATTTATGTTTTAGGCAGGAAGTACAAGGTTTATCTTGCCTTGCAGATCACGTAGTGCGATCCAAGTGCTATCACCGTTTTAGAATTCCAAGTCTTTATGGAAACCTTCAAGGAGCTCTGAAGGAAGTTTTATGTTTGTTTGATAATGTTTAACTTTCTGTAGATAATAACATAAAATAACGGTAACGTTAGGGCAATTCCCAGAAATATAACTTTAATATCCAAAAGAAAAGCATTTCCTTGATTCTCAGTTCTATTTTCACAAGATACATAAAGCTAAAATAAATAAAATAAATGAAATAGGAAATGTCTACCATTTTTTCTTTTAGATATAATAACTGATTGATATTCCGATTATAATAATAAAGGTGCTCACCTCCTTTGAAACATAACCACCGAATCGTTTTCCAGATCCGACATGTCGACGGATTCTTTTAACTTCTCTTGATAAGGGCTCAGCTTACGCATTCTCGTGAGAATGTGCGAGTGAAGGAACCCTTTGTTGTAGTCATAAGGGTCCAACTCTGTTGCGAAGTGCCTGTGATGTAATCTGTGGTACTGGACCCAGTCGTAAATGGAACCCTATAAAGTAAAGTATTAGCCTGTAATATCCCACTGCTGGGCAAAGATGGTCTCATCGAAGTGAATAATACAGTGGGAATAGTATAGGAAAAATGAATAGATTTCCGGTCCATCCAGAAGGTCCAAGAGGTGAAAGGAGGAAAGGAACTGATCTGATCATTTTTCTATATCTTAGAACATAATAGCACATTCACGAGGAAGATTAAAGGCTACTTTTACTTTCGAAATTCCTACGACGACAGATCCGCGCTGTCTTATAGGTACTATTTATCAAAAAAACAACAAAAACAAACAGCGAAAATAATTTAATAGCTATTTTTGTGGAAGGAAAATGGGGAAACCATCGCACAATGATACCGATTTATTGAGTAAGTAGATGGAATCCTTGTGAGCGAGAAATCTTTAGAGAAATTAAATCAATAATAAACCGTGTACGTTTCATTTGGTCTGATTGAGTTCACTCAGCGCCAAAGGAAAAGATTTAAAGGACATTGCTCTGAAACATTACGAAGGATTTCGAGAAATATGAAGATTGCGAGTTGTGAGTGGCAATACCTACTTCACTGGTCAGTAGCGAACTACTTACATATATGATAACAAAGTACAGTCACACATTTCTAGTATAGTCAGCAACAAAACTCGTTGAGCATAATGACAATTTTCATTTCTCTATTGTGTGCACTCGTCACTTTAACCACACTTAAACCACTATTCGGTTTTTAAGTCCGAAGAAAAAAAAAAACACGTAATACAGTTATAATACTGTGGTGTGTGTGTATGACTGTTCCCACTTGTTGGCTATTGGATATTATGGATTTTAATCGGGCGTCGGTTTCTCTGTTATTTATGGTGCCGATAGAAAATCGGAGTCCCAATACAAGTGTGAATAGCTTCATATAAAAAGTTCTCCTGGGCCTGATTAGAATCTGGGAAGGCACCACCGACAAGTGGGAAGAGTCTCTTTCAAACAATAGATTTTTTATTAAAATATTGTTTGAAATTATACGAGTATTTTAGTAATATTAGTGTTGTTCGACTTTTGTACTTGACCGTACTTGTATCTATTTTTCTATGTACTGTTTGTTTTGCTCATGTTTACCATTGTTTGTTCCAAAGACATGTGAACCCTCTTCTAAGTCATTGACACAAGTATTTCATTTCGTAAAGGTCTCAGTTCCGCTGAACGTAACTCTTTATAGAATCGTTAAACACGTAAATGGACCCTTCTCTTCACTTGTTTTAATAGAATCATAAATGTTGGTAACTCTGTAATCCAACGTTGAAATGTATGAAGGTCAGAATATTCCAGGAAGAAAAAATATAAGGTGAACTCTATTGAATTCCTAGTTTTACTAAATTGAATCTAGATAGCTTGGTAGTCTAGGGAGGGTATTTTTAGAGTGCATTATAGTAATGTCAGTTTGGGTATAGCAGCTAGAACTGGTATCATTTAGTTTGATCTTAAATTAAAAGTTGCCGCTTTCTTTTTATTACCTACTTTAAGATTGGTATTGCAATGCACATATTGGCATTACAAAGCATATAGTAATTTAAGAACATCGTTACTAAAATGTGGAATCAAACATTTTGTTTTGCATTGATAAAATTTTTTCGTATTCGGCTGCAAAGGCAAAAGAAGGCTTACATTTAATCGAGTTATTTAATCTATTTCTTCTTACCAGCCCAGCTAACGTTTGGAAGAGCATCAGCACTACTTTCAGCTCTGTAGATGCCTTATAAGTCTGATGCGCCCACAGACGATGAGCTCCCGTCGTCATTCCCAGGACAGCTGTAGAGGTCAGCGTCACAACTGAAAATTAAATATTTTATAAAGACTCCGACTTAAAAAAAAAATATTTTTCTATAAGTTCCTTTCAAACAAATAAAATAAGATTAGAATTGGTACATCCGTATAACTCCGATGAAGACAGTAGACGCACATTCACATCCACACATCGGGAGAGTTTAAAATACAGTCTATAAATCAAAGCGAGTGTAATAAATAAAACAAGCGATATAGCAATTGTTTGCTAGACCCACTTAAGCATCCGCTTAGATTGAGCGAACACGAGCGAGCGAGTAATTTGAAATGTATGTCAAGTGTCAAGTGACGCTCGACTCATGTTCTAATAAATTCGACAACTCAAGCTCAATCAAAACGACACGCCTTAAGATTACGAAGGTAAGTACAATCCGAAATGTTAATTTGAACTGATATGGGTACCTACCGATTGCTTGTAAATTGGAGATATGTACCTTAATATTGCACCTACCAAACCAAAGTAGTGACTGTCGACATGTCAGCTAATGTTGCCTTGAAGTATGCAACTTGGTTGATTGTACTTAAAGAACAAATAAACTTGGAGAAAGTGTTGTATTGTAGATATTCTACATTAAGTATGAGCATAAAAACAATGCAATTATCAACTTAGTAAGGACTAATAATTATACTTCGCTGATTACATATCTATTGTGCAACTTTTGAAACATGCAAATGCAGTCTTATTAACTTGGCAAGTTTCTATATCTCTCCATAATTGTTCATTAGATGATTCATTTAAAATGCTTCTCAGATTTCTCCAACTTGTTCGCTAATAAACCATGTTTCCTTACAGAACTTCCTGCCAGTTAACAACAGTACGATTGGATATTTGCTGGCGATTTTATTGAGTAACAAAATAATATTTATTTATCTCAATTTAACACACGATTTGTTAAATATTTTCCATAAATTCAGTTCGAAATTAACGCTCCTTCACGCAATGGCGGTCAATGTGCGATCTGGACCAATTCATAAATCATCTATGCCTAATAATTCTCGGATTGCTGTGTGATTCGCGCGTGGCTTAACATATTAGGTTGCATCCTAATTGTAAAAGTTAATTCGTTTAAAAATATAAGAACCTTAAGAAAGTGTTTGAGAAAAACGTTTCTTTAAGTTAAGTGATTTGTGTAATGGTGAAATCTTGTAGAAAGGAGGCTGTAACCAGATATAGGTAAGTACCATATTAATTATCATATCTGTGTGCTGTTATTAAGTAGGCATCTCTGATGGAGCATTGTAAAACTTTGTGATATCATCTTTGCACCAAAGACTCTGTGTATCGGCGCTCTTTATAATTCTGCAGACTTTAACAGTCTTCAAAAGTTTGTCAAAAGCAAGTTTTGAAGTATGTAGATACATTTTCATTATTGTACTTCCATATACGAAGTTTCTCTTTTCACATACTGAATTGTTCGTTTCAAAATGTTAAAGTAAATATCCGTTTCATGTTAAAGTAATTAAAAATTAACCTTTAAACTATTCAAAATTGCATGCAACTTACATAGAATCACCGTCAGCCATTTGACTTCGAAGAACAGTAGCCATAACCCATAGAGGGAGAGTAGGTGGATGTGTATGAAGAACAGAACAGCTGGCCAGTTCGCCTCCCGACCCTTGCTCAGCTTGGGCTCCTCTTTGGACTGTTCTCCCTCACTCATCTTGAGAGGAGGCGCTGGAAATCAATCAATGTTACTTATCTATAATATAAAAATGAATCGCTGAATGTGTTGCAAAGCGCAAATCTCAAGAGACTACCAAGCCGATTTGAATAATTATTTTTGTAACAGATAGCCTCATTCAACGGGAAGGTTATAGGCTATTTTCATCCCGAAATTCCCACGGGAACAGGTATAACGGTAAAACCGCTGGGCGCAGCTAGTTTATTTAATAAAAGTCCAGCTTCTACTGCTGAACTAAACTTAAAAATACACTTTTATTATAATGCCAAAAAGCCAATTACTGGACCTCACGATTTAAACTTATATTTCGTGATTATGCCCAGTTGAGCTATACCCGTTTTTATATTCATATTTACAATGTGTTCATATCGTGATAGATTAAAATTTTAATAGTGTGATTAAAAATCATATAAAGTTTTATAACAAAAACACACAATGCCGAGTAATTACTGTGAGAACAACAAAATATTTCGATATTACCTACGTAGTACATATATCTCACCTCTTCGTATCGGATTACGGAACATGGCTGATGAAACAAGCACTATGACTAAGGCAACACTAAAGTGATCCCTCGTAGTCTTGGATACGTTAGTGAACGAGATGTAATATAGATGGCTGTGCTCGTAATACTTAGTTGTTTGTTTTATGATACTTTATATTCGTGATAGAACAATTGGAACGAACGGAAAATGGTACGCATAGTATAGATTTTACTTTTTTACGGTATGCAACTGCACACTTGCATATCTAGTAACCTAAAATGATTTTGAGAATACGAAGTAAGTCTATAGCTCAATGGTTCCTTTGGTAACTCTGATTCTTTAAATAGTGGACGTAAGTACGTATACAGGCACTATTAGAAGTCATGGGGGGAATGACTTGGCGTTAAAATAACGTTACCAAATCCATTACTACACACAATTTTTCTTAGGAGGTTAAAATGTGTACTAAAGTGGTCTATTTTCCAGCTGAAGACGATTACTTCTGAAGCGGAAAGGGATAGTGATTTGATGGTGAAACTTTTCCTCAAACGAAGAAGTTATCTTTGGTTGGGAAATTAGCCATGATAGTTTCAATTAAACACATATTGTAGAAACACTTATTTCGACATTTATTTATCCCCACTGGTATAGCGTATATAACAATAGCAAATATTAATTTTCGACACTTTGCTGACTTCAAATAAAATAACTTAAGAATTTCAAATCATTTTCTTAAATAGAAATCTTGATAAAGTTTTTGATTTAACAACAATTTAATAATTTTGAAGAGGAAAATTATCAAAAGCGCTTGTGAAGCGCTATAGCGTTGCAAACTTTTCTTCACAGTACAGTAACAGTACTTCAAAAAAGATTTTATTGAAAAGACATCGAAGTTTCGAAATGTTTTTGAAACTTCACGTAAACAAAAGTAATTTTCTTCATATTTAATTAAACGCAAACCCATTGTATGTTGATTACACCAACATTATGCAAATAAAGACGGTCCTAGGGAATTTGTAAAAAAGCTAATGTCACGACATTGACTTTGTAATGAATACAAGAAAACAGTCATCGAAACGATACTTTTAATGCTATTTGTATTCAATATTCCACAATAAAATGAATATAAGAAATATAAATGTTTGACTTCTGTCCTAACCTTTACAAAGTTTGTATTAAAAAATAAAAGGTATGTTAAATGTTATGTTTCTGAATGAATTTTGTTTAATCATTATGTAGTGAGGCAAACTAAGAATAAATTTTAACCAAAATCATCGTACTTTTAGCACCTCTCTGATTGGATTTCGTGTGTATCTATTGAAAGTTCCAGTTTGAAAGTTTCTAAAAATAATCTCACCTACTTATATATACAATACAGTCATTTTAAAATAACATTCCCCACTGTTAACAATATAAGGTAATAAAACCTAGTAAAACTGAAATACCTCATTTCTGTTTTATTAATTTAATTCAAGGTTTTATATAATTATCAGTAAACCTTCACCTCTTTTGCAATAATTAGTAACAAATAATTTCGGATGCGGTTTGTAAACTAATTATTGTACTAATCTATTGAAGAAAACGCAGATCTATCATGGCACCAATAAATGACTGCCAAATGGTACACTTACAAGACGCCTATGTGAACAAGAGTCCCTTGTGAACTGAGCAAGCACTTTACTGTAAAATCATTTTCATAACTGAGTTTCCGTTTTCAGTATTTCCGTCTCTTTAAACTAATTTCGTTATTAATGGTCAGTAATGCGTTGAGTTGGTATTTATTTATTTAAAATATGCACTATTGTGTGACAGTGGAATGACAATACGAGGTCAAACCTTTGCTTGCCCCGATTTTGATTTAGAACGTATTGCGTTACCTGAAGCCGCCGCGTCGGTGGCACAATCGGGAATATTAAATCTATCCTTATATATTTTATTTCATCGATTTTATTTAGTACGAAAATTTTGTGGATCGCACTTACGTCATTTTCCGAGATTTAGTGGGGTCGCGCTCATACCTTTTGTTGTGCGGGAACATTTTTTTCTCTTTATAAAATTAGTAGATTTCTATTGAGAGATACTAATGAGTCTTTCATAACACTGGTTATTACTTTGTTGTTAAAACTGGTTATTGAATTAAATGCAGCATTGCGGCCTGTCTAAATTCAGTCGTCCTTAATGGTTCAGTAAATAATATAGTTACATTTTAGAAAACTATAATGATATATTTCAGAACGTATGGCGGATGGTACCTACTTCAATAAATGAGCATACTAATTTGAATTTGGGAGACCATTTAAGACAACTCAATTTAGGTAGGTGGACAACTGAAATTATGTTAGGTGTTAGCAAGAATTCGTCGAACAAAAGACACATGTTAGTTTTTATGCAATATTGAAGTGTAGGTATGTTTTTTGTTCCCTTAATTAGAAATGCTGCCGGCTGCATCTATCAGGTACTCGGAATAATAACGTACAATGGAATTATTTTTCCTATTGTCAACGGTGGGGTCTATCCAGTTACGTTGTTTTTGTCCTAAATATTTATTATCCGTAGTTACTTAATGCGTGAACAGTGAACACGTAATTGTACGTGTGTCTTTAAGTACTTATGTTATGCTAATGTTATAGGACGTTTCTTTATTTTTCCGGGTGCTTTTCAATTACCGAGTAAAATTATTTGTTCAGGAACCATTTTATATAGAATCTTGCAAATTGGCTTGCTTATTACCTATTTCAAGTGGTTGGCACGTTCCTGTGAGTCTTTGGGTCCTAAGACTAATAGCTTTTTGTGTTTTTATTGATTGATGATTAATATAAACTTTATTGTATGGGTGTACGATTCAAATATTAATAATAGTTTTTTGATCACTGAAAACATTGGTGGTTTTATATAGCACCATCGTCAACATCGTTAGAAACTAAACGCTTCGCTCGTCGTGAACAAGACTGGAGGCTTGTTTGTAGAACGAAATTGAAATTCAACAACGTTGCTAACACAATACATAAACACTTTACCTGGACGTTGGACAAATGTAGTTATTCTGTCAGTTACAAAAAGGATTTAGATTGGATAGAGCCGGAACAGATACGTGTAAAAAGGATTTAGAAAACACGGATGAAAAGCTTTTAGGCTTTTTATATTTTTAACGTCACAGAAATATTTCATCGCTGCGGAATTTTTGTTGTAGTAGATAGTCGAATTGCTGTTAGAAATTGCCCTCATATGTACTAGACATGTACATGAAACGAACATATAATAAGTGTTAATATGATAAATGTAAATAAGTAAGCAAGTACATAACTTATCAACATGAAGTACTTAGTATTTAGATTTCTGTCGAGCAAAACTTTAGCACGATCAACAAAACTGTATGAATTTGTGCTGCGTTCGGTAATTGTAATATAATATGCTTACCTTTGTGGAATAAATGGTTGATACGGCCAACTATCGGCGAAGCACGGTCAACAATGACACGACACTACTACCTACTGAACGATGATAATTATTTATGAATTCACGAGGATGACCGCGCGACAAACGCAGGTAATATCAAAGTAATTAGCTTTAGACTACTTTAGGGCGAGATTAGCTTGCATATCAGAATGCATAGTAAGTGGTACAATAGAAGCTGATTATGGGGCATGCATGTATGCCTTAATGCTTACCCAGTCCTCAACGGGTTTGATATATTTTTTCCTTCGTCATTCTTATGATCAGTTCGTACAAATATTATTTACTACTTATTACCGTTATTTCTACTAATTGCATCAGGACTCACACTCAACATATACTTACATACTCTACTTACGTATACGCGTACGCAGCGTCCCGGCCACACAAGAAAAGTAAAAACAGATTTTCTGTTTTTTTAAATAATCATTAACCACGTTCTAAGTGCAAGTTATTTTCGTTTAAAAGTGCCTACCGTCATCGTCCTTGACAGTACCGATCTGTTTAATTCAGGATCAAGCATCCCTTGTAGGGGTCATTAACATGTAATGGTAATTATTGTCATTTTTTATCGGGATTTGAGGTCTAAGATCAAGGAAATGCGAACCACACGACCATAAAGACAGGAGACTAAACAAATTATTATGAAATAACTTTATACGTTTTTAGGGTTCCGTACCCAAAGGGTAAAAACGGGACCCTATTACTGAAACTTCGCTGTCCGTCCATTCGTCCGCCGCCGCGCCGTCTGTCACCAGGCTGTATCTCAAGAACAGTGATAGCTAGACAGTTAAAATTTTCACAGATGAAGTATTTCTATTGCCGCTATAACAACAATTACTAAAAATAAAATAAAACAAATATTCAAGGGGGGCTCCGATACAACAATCGTGATTTTTGCCGTTTTTTAAAGTACGGAACCCTCCGTGCGCGAGTCCGACTCGCGCCTGGCCGGTTTTATTCACTTCACTCAAGAACGAAGTAAAAGGTTTCCTTTTCATCTCAAATTTCTCACGGGAATGGATTCAACGCGGGTAAACATGTTAGATACATATCTGTACGATATAATTTAATTGAGTACCTCGGTCAATCATGAATGTGTGTTGCGAACTAGACAATACTTAAAAAGGCGTATAATCCTTCTTCCTACTAATATTATAAATGCGTCAGTTTGTGAGGATGGACGGATTTGTATTAAACTTTACAGTAATATAGGTTATACATCAGAATAAAACATTTCATCCCGAAATTCCTGCGGGAACGGGTCCAACGCGGGTAACACCGCGGGGCGCGGCTAGTCTATTAATGACATGGGTGAACCGTCTTAGCATTAATACAATATAGATGTGTGTATTTATTAAGGGCGATAAACGTTTTACGAATTACCTAACACTCATCTAATTCAAATAGAGCCTATTAAGATTAAATTGTAATAAATTTTAGGTCCATGAAGATAATAATTACTCTAAAAAAGTACTAACAGTACACTTTTCTATTTCATGACATTTACCTCTTCGTTTACTTAATCTGATTTACTTATTCATAAATGCTCATATCTAAAACACTGTTATCAATTGTTTTCTTTCTTGCTCTGTGGAAAATTGCGTACGTCGGAAAGGGACAAACAAATTGATAGCAAAAATGTTATTAATAACGGTTTATGAATAAGGGACTGAGTATTAACCTAAGTAACTACCGTAGTAATGTAACCTTCACAACACTTTGTAAGATCATGTATGATCTAAAGAAGTTTCTAAATATCTTTATACTTATTTAGCGTTTAACAGAGCCCTTGGACCGTGAAATTATGTTTGTCGGTTATCTAAACTTACTCAACTGACTGTGGCCGGTTACTTTTGTCTCAATATTGTCTGTTGTATTGATAATAATTCATTTCTTACCCAGGTACTCACCTTTTTGAAGTTGGTAACATCTATAGTCCAATTAAAGAACAACTCAAAGGAGGGTATAGAGTGCGTGAGAGGGTACCTAAGCGATTTCTTCAAAAACGTATTCAGGGTGCTCAGGGAAAATACATACTAAAAGTCCTGACGTCTAGGAGGTGCGCCGGAGGGGGGTGACAAAGGTCTCAATTTTAGGTTATTCGCGAATATCTGAAAAACGGTGCAATGTAGCAAAAAATAATGTATGATGAAATGAAACCTTATAAAATTCTCTATAACTTTAATTCTATCCACTTTTTCCATTCCATATTCACACATATTCATTACACATATTCCCAACCGTTATTGAACTACACGCTCCAGAAATGTAAAAATTAAGGACCTCGGGCAGGTAACTATGGAGCCTGCCCCAATGCTCAACAGTGACATGACCTATGTGATTTGAAAGGTCTTGAAGAGTTGTACAAGTTACTCCTAGACAGTTATTCGACGGCCAACTCGGTGTTTTCGACCACCGAAGAATTACCACAGGAGGTGCTGTGGAGCCTGGACGGAATGCTCAACAGTGACAAGACTTACGCATATGAAAGCTCTTACAAGTCACTTTTTGATAGATATATCGAAATCGACGCCAAACTCGGTGTTTTCGACCACCGAAGAAAAAACGCTAGGTGTATGTGCAGTTGACCCTGATCGTATTGCTCAACAGTTACATGACTGATGTCATTTGAAAGCTCTTACAAGTCACTCCTTGACAGTTATATCGAAATCGACGGCCAACTCAGTGTTTTCGACCACCGAAGTATCGACACTGATCTTATTGCTCAACAGTGACATGACACATATCATTTGAAAGCTCATAAAGAGTTTTATAAGTCACTCTTTGATAGTTATATCGAAATCGCCGTCCAACTTAGTGTTTTCGACCACGGAAGAATGGAGTTGGGCTATGCTATACCGAAGTATCGACCCTGATCCTAATGCTCAACAGTGACATGACCTATATCATTTGAAAGCTCTTGAAGAGTTGTACGAGTCTTTGACAGTTATATCGAAATCGACCGCCAACGCGGTGTTTTCGACCACCGAAGAATCGACACTGGGTGTATGTGCAGTTGACTCTGATGGTATTGCTCAACAGTGACATAACTTATGTCATTTGAAAGCCCTTGAAGAGCCCTTGACATTTATATCGAAATCGACGGCTAACTCAGTGTTTTTGACCAAAATATATAAATATATATATACACATTAGTTCAATTAATAAAATAGTTATAGAGTAGGTATTTGAACGGCAACATAAGCGATCACTCACTGTCACTGCACATGTTAAGGTAAACTCAAATGAATCATGGTTGCTAATACGACACCCTTTCTGGCACAGGCCGGGAACACAACTTTCGCGCGTTTTAGATTTTTTAAATCGTAATGCCATCTATTGAGTTCCTTTGCGCACTACTTTTATACTATTCTGATGCAAGAGCAGGCTTAAACACGCTGAATAAAGGACCTTGAGAAAATTCCATTCTTCGGTGGTCGAAAACACCAAGTTGGCCGACGATTTCGATATACATGTCAAGGAGTGACTTGGACAACTCTTCAAGGGCTTTCAAATGACATAAGTTATGTCACTGTTGAGCAATACCATCAGAGCAATACCATCAGGGGAATATGGAAAAAGTGGATAGAATTAAAGTTATAGAGAATTTTATAAGCTTTCATTTCATCATACACTATTTTTTGCTACATTGCACCGTTTTTAAGATATTCGCGAATAACCTAAAATTGAGACCTAAAATTGACCCCCTCCCTCCGGCGCACCTCCTAGACGTCAGGACTTTTAGTATGTTTTTACCCTGAGCACCCAGAATACGTTTCTGAAGAAATCGCTTAGGTACCCTCTCACGCACTCTACAACTACTTTATCGATTGGCCTACTAACAAATTATTAAAGTACCTATAATCAATGTTATTCCCAACAAACTACCAAGCATCTAGTAAAAATTCAAAGCCATTGACTCTTGCCCTTTAGGTGTAAATTGACGTCAAATAAATTCAGATTTAAGCCATGTAATAAGTAAATTATTACAATAATTGTTCAATAACCTGTAATTCTCTACATTACATTAGCAACAACTGAATGCAGGAAGACCAATGCAGTATAATCTAGTTTACTAATACAGTGAAGAAGATTTGAAATTAATTAATAACATTTGCCAATTACGGGCTCTTGATCACAAAACAAAGTGAAGTCAATCATGTTTCACTAGACTTTAGCGTTGAAACCGGGACATCGGTGTCAACAGGTGAGTGCCCACGCCACTACACCACACAGGGCATTTAAAAATCGTAGGTATGTTTTTAAATTGAATTGAAGGTAAGCGGATTAAACAAATAAACTAACAGCAAATGGCCAATTTTCAACTTCAACTTTCAACTTTTTATTAGTTAAAACTAAGTATTATTTTAACTTTAGTAAATGAATTCATAGTCCTAACTGTTGATACAGTACATATTATTTTCAAGCCTACGTGAAGCCTACGCACTTTGTATTTAAGTTGAGAATTTATGATATTGAAAGACCGACGATATTAATCAGAGTGAATTTATGAGTAATTATAATTCTATAACATGAAGTGTACACTATTGCGAATAATCGAGATTCTAAATTTTGTTATACCATCCTGCGAGAACTGGGGTTAGAAATAAGTTTTCTATAGAAGTTGTCACGATTTAAAAATATCGTGTTAATCAATTGTTCTCTGATAAAGGATCATGTTCACAATGTTATGGACAACCATACAAGCCTGTTTAGAATAGTAGTTTATGCAACGTCATTTATAGAAGGTTATTAAAACACGAGTGTGAGTTTATGAAACGAGCGCAGCGAGTTTCATAATAGTAACGAGTGTTTTAATACCCGTGTTATATGCAGTTGCATACACTACTTTATCTTCACTATTTAATGCAATTAATCAAACAAAATTTTAAAAACAAAACACATTGCGAAACATTAAATTCACGCGTAGGTACGTGTATTGTCACAGTGAACTTGCCGCCATTAAAATCTAACCAATGAGAGCGCAGCTGCGCGTAGGGCCAATCAGGAGCGAGCGAGATCTTACCAAAGAGTTTTGTGTATGTAGTTTCGACGAAGTTTTCACGTATAACCCAACTGTTTTCAAAAGCCAGCCTAATATCAAAATTTTATGCAACTAGTATGAGGATTTTGACATAAGGCTCGGCAGGTTAATTGGTCGCGTTATAATGATGTTATAATGTTATATTATAATGATATTATAACATCATGTGCAATTGCTTAAATTGAGTGTTTTAGTTGTCTGTGCTATAACAGTAATTATAAGTCAAGTATTGGAATCATAAGTAGAATGTTACAACATTAGTGTAGATAAAAGCTTTTAATGCTCTCATTGTGAGACTCTAATACAATAGGTTTATTAGCTTAACGCTTCGTTTAATAGTAAGAAGACACATTTCTACTAAAAATAATTCTCGAAATCTTACAACCAATTATCTCGGTATTTATATTTCAATAGGTGTGCTTATGTAATACATCTAAAGAAATTGGGGGCGTGGGTGAAGGGTACTCTATTTAAATGATTGAAACAAAAGACGATCCCAGATGTTTATTTTTCTTAAATTAAATTTGATCGTCGACATCAGTATTTTGTTTTGATTGACACCGTTAATGTCAACTTCAGTCTTCTCATAAACAATTAACAAACACTTGAAATATACATTACAAACACTATACAAGATATAAAATGGACAGTAAGTCAAAAGAAGATTAAAGTTTGTTGCGTACGCTTCGTACTCAGAGTCGTCAAATGCTTAGTAGAGATTTAATGAGTGACTTTGACATTTAATGTATGAAAAATTACGTCACTTAATAGTTTAGAATAAAATTAATAATTATTAGATAAGTGTTGATTTAAGAGACGTCTCCGAGTGCGGCAGTTAGTAATATATGTTTAATATTGATGGATAGGTAATCTAGCAACAAACATACTGTAATTTTCGTTTTAGTTTTATTTTACCCATCGGTAGGATGATAGTAAGGATAGCTTAGATAGTCAAATCAAAGTAGTTTTAAATATTGATAGGGCCAAGCGTTGGTTACTTGGCCCTATCAATATTTAAAACTATTAAAAGTAACAATATTTTACATTTGACATTAAACTGTAAACGGTTAAACAGGCAAGATAGTCATAGATGGCAACGGGGATTATTACAGTTTAGGTACAACAATTCATAACTTATCATCAATTACCAAGGACAATATAGATCTTTGTTATTCAATATAAGTTAAAATTAAGTTTAATATAAGAATACAGCTACCAATAAAATGATCTCATATTATGTAATATCGAGGTTACTGAAATTACTCGAGTTAATGAAATGTGTCTATGGATGTATGTATACGAACATTTATAATATTAAGCTGGTTATCCACTAGCTAGAGCAATCCACGGGTTGAGCGGCTGTCTTGCCCTGCCCTGAGGCCGCGTCAGTGGGGACACTGCCTGCCTCAAACTAAGGACCGCCGGGACTCGATGTTTATTTTGTACTAGTGGATTTCCAGCTTTACAATACTAAATGAAAGGACGAATAAACTTAGGTACTAAAGACACAGTCTAGCGATCAGGATTTGCGAAATAACAGTAGAGTGATGGTACGGAAGGAAGTAAAGAGGTTAAAGTAGGCCCCATCCGCCCCGGAAGTCACGGACTTCTGTAGATCAACCCCGGTATTGGGTTATCATATTCGGAAAACATATTTAGGTAACCTACACCTAAACCTTAGGTGATATCTATACTACTCATAATGTAATAAAACTGAGGAGTTTGATTTTTATATTTACTAGTGAGAGAACTACGAGTCCGCTTCGAATAATTATTTTTGTATTAGATAGCGACGTTGAAGAGGAAGGTTATAAGTTTATTTATCCCGAAATTCCCGCGGGAGCGGGCACGTGGGTTAGGTTTTTCATCCTAATATTCCTAATGGAATGGGATTGAGTAAAACCGCGGGACGTGGCTATATTAGGTCCGTAGAATCAAAACAGGCTAAAAATAAGAGCTCATTGGATAGATTACACGAGACCTTTGGGATTTACCTCGCTACCAACTGTCACGTTACCGGGGCTGGACGACCGGGAGGATGACGGTTCATGAGTCACTCGATGAAGAAGAAGACCTGTAATTGCAACGTTAATCCAAAAAAAACTGCGGTGGCTAATTGGCGACGAAACGAAAAAGTCTACATAAAAGGAAGTATAATATTACGTAATAACATGTATTATAAACATTCACAGATAAAGAACAATCTACATAACAATATATCTTTAAAAATGGTAAAACTACAACGTTGAGGTAACATCAATTAGAACTAACTAGAAACAACTTATTTTATGTAGCTAAAACATATTGATTATGGCTACTATTAATCTATTACCTAGGTATTTCTGAAACAAATCTTTACATTTTTATAAAAACTTACTTATATTTAATTGGGTAATCTTTCAACAACTTTCAGGATTCCGTGAACTCATAATTTTGTTTAAAAGCGATAAGTCTATACGTATATATTGAGAGGTAAAATTTTGTTGTTATTTTATTTGTATAGGGCTGATTTCTAGAGCTCGAACTTTGCCGAACGAAACACGTCAAACCGCTTGATGCTGTTATTAAAATATATAAAAGTAAAGTCAAAGTGGAGTTCTCGGAAATATGCATTACGGTTGGTATCTTCAGTTCTGACTAATATTTTATTGAAATCCGATATTCACTAATAGCTATTGAAATGAAACACCCCTTTTTGATCGTTGATTGTAATGACTCTGAATGCAGTAAACTGTACTGTATTACTTTAGTTAACCCTTTTTCATGCTTTCAGAATGATTTCAAAGATTTTTTTATTACTTATTTCCTTTAAACTTGGGCTTTTATCTAACGCCTGTTATATTTCCAATAGCAAGTAAAAAAATGTGAAAATTAATTTGCGGATCATTAAGAGTACAGGGAAATATTGTGTTTTATATTGTGACAACATAAAAGTTTTGATTGCGTTGGTTTTTGGTTACAAAATAATTAGTTTTGCCATATCCTGTGGAATGAATATCATTGATGCGTATTCGAGGGATAAATAAAAATTAAGCTGGTATGTGTTATCTTATCACAGTTTTTTAACTACTACAGATACCAACGATTAAATATACGGTTATTTGTATACTTAGTTTAAGACAAATTTATTGTGAACATGTACTTTTTCTGAGACAAATAAATATATTTATTAGTAAATCCGCCTTGGGTGGGACATTATGCAAGTTTGAGGTTCAAGTTTTGGGTTGGAATATTGTAGTGTATCGTTACGGCGGGTCAAGATAACTTATGTTACTAACTAAGATCGCACAACACTTAATGTTACCTGCTCATCCCACATCATCATAACCACAATCATAACGTTGAAAAAATGCATATTTTATAAATTATTATTTATATTTATCGTCCATACTTAGCTTACATCTAAAAATGCCCCTAACATATAGTAAACCTAACATTACGTATAATATTTGGCCAAATTCTTTTACTAAATATATAGTATAAGAATTAATTTATTCATTCTCGAAAATGAATTAATTAACTAACTTCTTTCAGGTTATAGTTATTTACCCATACTCCTTCTCCTTTTTATTAATATTAGGTTTTAATTCATTACTTTTATCCGGACTTTCTAGTTGTTCGGGGTACTTCAAATCACGGGAGGATATTTCTGAATTTTTCGGAAACTTTTCCTTGGAGACTAAATGGGCGGAACAACAGTGAGGACGGCAGCAGCATTGGTCGTTAATTATATTGATTCTGACTTCGTTTACTGTCGACGACTTCTGAGCCGTCGATTTGAAAGTAAACTTCTTTTTGAATATATAATCTTCTTTGGTGGGCGAGACTGGTTCGCTCCTACATACATGGGAATGCTCCCGGTTCCGGTCCTTCGAGTTGTTTTTTCTGGAGACGTTGCAGTTGACCATGTGCTCGTTGCGCAAAGAATTACCTGCGAAATAAATTTCAATTGATTTACATTCTGTACCATGCAGATACATACTCTTTTGTAGATTAGATTGTAGTACATCAACCCCCTGGAACTGAGCCTGTTACTTGGACAAAACAATGGCCCGCATGGGTCGACTGTATGTTGACTACCAGTACATGAATTTGCTGCAAATTTACCTAGTTGTTTCGTTAATTTTATAGTTGGAACTAGAGCTGTCTTTCAACGAACCTTCCCATTTTGTTCCTTTTTTAAAAGTGCCTAAGTTAATAAATCAATGACGTATCTATACGTGAAACTAATAATTGAAATCTTTTCCGTTTTTAGGACATAAGCAGTAGAGTAGACAATCTTGTGATATGTTCTTTATACATATTAATATCCCTTAATTTCGGAATTATAAAAAAACTAGCAGCGCTCGCGGTTTTACCCGCGTTGTGCCCGTTTCCGTGGGAATTTCGGGATTTTTCTGGATCTCCTTCGCATTTCACGGTCGGGAAAATAGGAATATTTTGCTAGTTAAGACTATTTCTATAAAGTGTTTTCTAGTTAAGTAGATTTAAGTTTTTACGTGGATTTCTTTTGTAACTATGTTTTTTATATTTGATTTTGGTTCGTGACTCTTTTCTTTGCAAATATATATAGTGAGCTAGAAGCCTTTCGCTGTACAGTCAAAACTTAATGTAGCATTCCCTCAGGATCCATACCGTAACCGCAGGCGGTTCGCGCAAACGTTGTTGGTGCAATCCACGGCTAATGGTCGTGAAGTCAATCTCATTTTAACGTGACAAAAATTGCAACAAATCGCACCGAAATAGAGCAGAGTACTTCGCTTTTCCGTGATCGCACCTGAAATAACATATATTCCGACGAACGTTAATATTCTGCAATGGACTATTTCCTAAAAGTGTTGATCAAAACAAATATAAATGTTATTCTAACGAATTAATTGAGGAAACCGATCATATTCGCTGAAATGTTAGTCATCATTAACGCGCAAGACACACATAGTGCAACGGGTCAGCTACGGGCCAGTGTGGCAAGGAATACAACGTCACGCGATCCGCAACCGGCGCGCATCCCACCCGCACTATGTTTGTACACCGCTTAAAGGAAATTGTATGTACCGCGTCCTTTACTATTTTTACATAAATTTTGCCAACCAGCTCGTAGATATTCAAAGTCTTTGTTTATAAGTAAGATAGTTTCCTCCTTGCCCTACTTGCAGTTTTTATATTTCTGATTGACGTCTCATAACATACAGTATTTTTGGCATACCTACTAAATTCATTACGTGAATCAAGTACCTATAGGACCAAGTATTTGTAACTTATTTTTTTGTTATCTATACTAATATTATAAACCTGCAGAGTTTGTTTGTTTGTACGCGCTAATCTATACTATATTATTATTATTATTATAAAGCTGAAGAGTTTGTTTTGTTTGTTTGTTTGTTTGTTTGTTTGTTTGTTTGTTTGTTTAAACGCGCTAATCTCAGAAACTACTGAACCGATTTGAATAATTCTTTCACTGTTAGATAGTCTATTTATCGAGGAAGGCTATAGGCTACATTTTATCCCGGATTTCCTACGGGAACGGGCACAACGCGGGTAAAACCGCGGGGCGCTGCTAGTCTCAGATACTATAAATCCGATTCGAATAAGTATTTTTGTAATGGATAGCCTTCAACGGAAAGGTTTACATAAACACCTTATAAACTAACTTATAAGTTATGGATGCGTGCTATAACTTTCCACTGTAACTTATTCCTACTGTCAAGGTGCGTAGTTAAGAAGATGCGTAGCCATAATACCCATCTTTTCGTGTGACTCGCTCGCGTCGGCTATCTTCATAGATTGTATACTTGTGTAGCATAACTTTGTAGCGAGTAAGGCCCGGCGCCCATTATCGGCATGGGCAAGGAAAAGGATCCTTCGGCATCCTACATGCAAGCGCACACTATCGGCAATTATGCTTTGGCATGCTGCAACGGATGCCGCACCGTCCTGTAGCTTGCCGAAGCGTCTCAATATCGTATTTCTCATCATAACAGTCTCAGAGTTGTTACAAGCTAGTTGTCTGAATTGTATTTAATATGGTGGACTGGGATCTAGTGTTCATAGCAGCTCTTGCTGAAGAAGAAGAGAAATCTAATCAATCAAGAAGATTTTGGGTGAACAACCTTTGGAAGCAACGATATATGTGCCGGCGGCGTACCGAAGGATGCCGAAGCATCCCGAAAGCATTCTCAAGGCTGCCGATACAGCAGCCTCAAGCATACCGAAGCGGTATTTTTGTTATTACGACCACATATCACGGAAATTTCTACTTTATTGCCATTATGTTATAGTATATTGCTATTTGCTACCTAAAATCCTCAGTCGTGCCGATGCCGATAATGGGCGCCGCCCGGGCCTAACTCTGATCAAAATTTTGTCTAATCATCGTGAATTGCCTTCGGTCGCTGTACCGCCCAATTTCGATTGATACATTAAGTGAAAAAACTTTGTAATCAATGTGTCAATCCCAGCAAAAACAATCTATCAAGTAAAGGCTAGTTCAGAGTATATAATATGTTTCAGTAAATGAAATATATCATTAGAATATAATATAACTAATATATTAAAATAAGTACCCGACATTAGCCATTTACATAGGAAAATAGGATTTTGAAGATAGTAAATATATTATAAGACCTTGTTGTAGAATAATGCAAAATTAGAAATGTGGTAGGTTTTTTCCACAAAGCGACATCTAACGAAAAAAAAAACATTATCTCTTTACAAATAATATGCCTAAGTATATGGAAACATTGTAATGAGGTGCATTATTTAAATCCAGCCCGTTAGGTATATAAATAATGAGTATTATTTTCTTTAGAATTCAAACTGAATGTGAGCTCGCAGTTGAGCGCCATTAAAATGAATCTACCAACGCTCCGCGATTTAAACTGGGGCGCAATTGTTACAATTCAGTTTTGGGGGGGTAACACATACCTACCTGAAATATCTCAAGAGAAAATCTGCTCAGCAAGAGATAATGAGGCATAATATAACGAACTAGCAGCGCCCCGCGGTTTTACCCGCGTTGTGTCCGTTCCCGTGGAAATTTCGGGTTAAAAATAACCTTCTCCTTGAATATGCTTATCTATTGCAAATATACTTAATTATTCAAATAGCATTGGTAGTTTTTGAGATAATCGAGTTCAAACAAACAAAAAGTATAAAATACCTATCCTCACTTAGGGCCATGTGTAATAAACGCGTATGTGAAAGTGACAAACCATTTGATAGATAAATGTTCCCACATTTATCTATCAAATGGTTTGTCATTTTCTGACATTCGGAATTTTCCGAAGAGTAAAAGAGACAAAACACATTAATAACAGTGTTTTAGTTACACGGCGTTTATTAATAATGCGGATAAGGTTTATTTTATTAGTATAGATATTAAATGACATCAACATACATATAAAGAGTACCTCCCCTTGACTTTATAAAGCGGTTAATAAGTAGGTATTCACAATGGTACCCTTAAGTAACAAGTTACGACATTCCTTATGTTATGATTATGATACAAAATTCGTCAGTAATGATTGTAATGAATGACATTATGTTGCATAAGTTTTTAAGTTTAACTATTCCAAGGTTAAGTTTTATGAATAAGACAGATGTAGTAGGTAAAAGAAACCGGTAATACGATAATAATGTATAATTGTTTACCTAACAAGGAAGTGGCTACAGAATATTATGTAATTTAGATGTCTACAACCTGTACGGTATACTGCGTGCAATATAATTTAATAGTCAAGTCGCATGATGGGGATCTTTGTGTTTAAAATGATCATGGCAATTATAGTGCATAGCATCTTGTACTAGACACGTTTTACTTAGGAAAATATGCTAGAGAGACTGATATCACTATAATCACAACAGTTTTAGACTATCTTGTTTGACGCGAACAAAACTGTCTACTCTAACTACGGATACACTTCTCTTTTATTTTACATTTTTATCTGACATTTCTGCCCCTTTACAGGAACCGTGGTCACAGAAGACTGTCACTGTATCCGTAAACGTAGTTTCAATTCAAAATGAATAGTGTTCGCTTAAACTTTAGAAACCAGTATTTTCTAAATTGTATAACGTCAATTGTCTGTACATATTACTCTACTAACTTGCCGTACTCAGAACAGTTTTCAGATTAACTTGTTCAAATCAAGTCCATCTTATCGATCTAACCACAGAAGAGGGAAGTACTTACTGCGTAAACTTTCTATTTCGTGTCAAACACAAACACTACAAATAGAAATTATTTAGTGAAATGGACCACAAAGTCAATAGGGAGACAATAATGTCTGTTATAGACAAGGCGGCTTATCTTCAGTGTACGCTCCATTATAATAATACTAATCGTGCCACGCGGTTATACCCGAGTTGTACACGTTCCTGCGAAAAATGTGATGGAGAATTACTCTGTATTTTGGTGAAAACCGCACGAATATCCGAAAATTGCATGAACATGTTTTCTGAATATTATACAGACAGAATTTTTTTGGGAACTAAGTTTTTTAATATGATTGTCAAAGACTAAAAGAATGTCTAACTATAGTTTTGATTTTATTGGCTCTACGATAGCGCATCGCTGTTGCTATAATTAAATTGATCAGCGCGAAATGATCAGAATTTCCGCTTCAAATTACTTATAAATATAAGAAGTAGGTAGATTACAGTGAAAACGTGAGAATGGTAGTAGTACTAGCGTGACACTACCTCACTTCTTGGACAAATGTACGGCTTAACCATATATCAAAAGCCCCAGCCGGGCTAGCACAATGAATATCACAAAAGGCGATAAGACGTGATTTATTAAATTTGAGTTTTCCGTCAAAGTGTCACCAATGAACACACAGTATTTATCATATCATGTCTTGTCGCCTTCTGTGACATTGTTTGTGCTAGCCGGGCGGACTGTGATTGATTTTGATTTCGACGTTTGTTTGTGATTTCACTGGTTTTGGGATTAACTATAAAATAAGCTAATAATGGCAACGAACTCTTATGATCCGTTTGTAAAAATGCACCTTACCGACCCATATGGGTTGAAAACAAATTTCAAATCATATTGTGACTTCTGTTGGACCAGTAATAATGAGTCCTAGTAATCATCAAGTGGGTTTCATATTTACGTCGAATCTTTATGTTTGTTCACACTTGACAACTTCTTGACATTAAACCCATCACTTCCTATTTTTTTTCATTTCAATGTAACCTTTACATTCCAGTCGGTCCCAATGCGATTTCAGTGACTACACGATTAGGACTTAGAATTCTTCGATAATATCACTTATCTAGACACGCGGCAGCGTGTCAAGCCAAGTTCAAGCAAAGGAACGGCTAGCCAGCGCCGAGTGTAATATTACACGAACCATTTGGTGCCACTTTTGACCCTTCTATAACTCAAAACCTATTTAACGTAAACACATGAAACTTCGTGTGTTTAATTATATCCATTAGGACATCTAGAAACCCAAATTTCATGAAGCTAGCTCAAACGGTTATAAAGATATGAACGTCAGAAAGTCGCAAATTTTAGTATTGACTGACTGACTGACATATAGTACCTAAACCTAACCTACTTCCAGATGACCTAGAAGGATGAAATTTGGAATCTAGCTCGGTAATTGTGTGTAATCGTAAGAAAAAATCTAAAAATATAAAATAGTTAAAAAATAGGGGGGGTCCCCATACAAAAAATATATTTTTTTATTGTAGCGTTGGAACCGTTACTAGCAGATATTTGAAACTATCCCAATATATGTATTATTATATTTGCTATTTAACTGCAATATAAACGTAAAGTTAAGTAAAAAAAATAAGTGGTGTCCCCATTCAAAAAAACTTAAATTTCGCGCTAAACAACCGGCCAACGGTGTGTCGTCGGCGGCGCGCGGTAGGTACTTATGACGCGGTCGGTCCACCGTCGCCCCAGCCAATCAGCGTCACGCTCTGATGAATAGTACACAATTATAAGCGGTAGCGATTTGGTAAAAATTTAGCGGGTCGGTTGGTTTATACCTGCATGGTAGTAAAGCGATGTATTATTGTTACCGATATAATGTATGTATTGACTAATTTAAGAATGCTGGTTGAACTCGCTGGCGCCTTGCACTTGGGGCAGCGCGCGGCTCACAAGCGCTATACGATACAATTTAAAATGCGAACGAACCAAAGTACCTATGCAGCGGAAACGCAAGAAAAAACAATAAATATCAATACCTAGTTTTCTTTACAAAAAGTAATGATATCCCACCAAAAACATAAATGTAAAAAAGGAGAGCCAAGTTCAATACAAAAATTATGCATGGCTATGGGCTTCGCTGCAAAAAGAATGGAGATCTAAATGAGGGCCAAGTTCTAGGCAATATCTCAATATGTATTTATAGGAACAAAATAACATTATGAACAAGTATTAAACTCTATTTCTTCTCTTTATTCGATACCTATGACAATTGCTGTTATTTAAAAATGTGAGATCTTAAAGTGGGTTAGATTTAACTTGGCCAGTTTGTTGTTATATGTTGAATAACTTTATAAAATGACTGCTGTAATGAAAACTGGTCAAGTCAAATCTAACTCACTTTAAGATCTCACATTTTTAAATAACAGCAATTGTCATAGGTATCCAATAAAGAGAAGAAATAGAGTTTAATACTTGTTCATAATGTTATTTTGTTCCTATAAATACATATTGAGATATTGCCTAGAACTTGGCCCTCATTTAGATCTCCATTCTTTTTGCAGCGAAGCCCATAGCCATGCATAATTTTTGTATTGAACTTGGCTCTCCTTTTTTACATTTATGTTTTTGGTGGGATAATCTATATAACTATAATCACTTATTTACATATATAGTCATTCCATTTAAATTTCTGTGCCGTCCCTAACATTACGTATGCATCTTCGATTTAAAAACAACATTTAAATAAATGACCTTCATTTAAATTGCGCTGTACCTATGAACCTATCTACCTACTTACCAAATGTCTGTAAAAATTGAGGAAAAACATACTTTCGGTTATACACGTGCCGAAAAATAACTAACATGAAATATGGCGTATGTTGAACTCTACACAAAAAATACATTCGGAGAAGGACCAATATTTATACGACATATTTGGAATTTTTTGGATGATTTCAGAAACTGCCAATCCTATTTGAGTAATTCTTTTTGTAGGGGATTGCCACACGCGGAAAAACAGAAACGGGCAAAACGCGGGTAAAACCACGGGGCGCTGCTAGTTAGTTATATTGAAAAAGTCAAGTGATTTTGTTGTTCTTTTCCCTCAACAACCCACATTAGGTAAGCGTGGTGATTACGCCTAATCCTCCTCAATGTACTTCTCTGATATCTTCAGTGAGATGAGAGGCTTTTGCCCAGCAGTGGGGCATTACAGGCTAAAATTTGTTTACCTGAGTTGCAGCTCGAAGTAGGGTTCCTGGCGATCGCCATCGCGGTGTAGGAGCACCTCTTCGAAGCCATCTGCCGCCGACAGCACCAAGTTTTTATTGTGCTCTGAAAATAACCGTCTGCTTACTTTAATCATAAACAAAAATGTCCAGATAAAAATTCTCCTCGATATAGATATGACATAAAACATCTCCTCGATATAGATATGACATAAATCAATATTTTGATCGACTGCAAAATGCCGATCAATCGATCAAGGTTATCGTTATTATTAGTTCGTTCGCTAATTTATCACTTTTATTTCCTGTAGCATAAAATATGAATACGGAAAAGTGCACCCAGCACTTTTAAAGAGCTATAATTTTATCACTTATCTCTTTTAATAAGTTTATGAAATTACGCTTTAGTTTCATGGTTCAAATGTGAGCATAATAGCACGCTTATTATTTTAATATAACGCTTATTATTAGGATCATCTTTAAAGATACAACACAAAAGATGTGCTTTTAGATGTACTCGTTGTATTTGTGGTCACAGTATTTGCATCAGCCCTGCTTTACTACCTATAATTATATGTTGTTGTAATTACTTATAGACTATAGGTATGCTGGTTTGTATTGCATAACATAGTATATAGGTACTCCTTTTTCTGCACTGCAATAATAACTGCCAACAAGGCAACTGCAAACCTGTTAAAGTAGGTACTTAATAATATTGTAATATCTACTTGTTGTAAAATGGATATTTAAAGAGAAATCGTTCTCCGCGTATGCAGTTGTTAAGTAATTATTATTTCACAGGTATTCATTTTGTATTCCATTTCATCGATAATTACGCAAACAGATTTTAATATACGGATTTTATAATTGCCTATAACTTCATTTTAACTGAATGGTAAAACTTCAATATACATACTTAAACTGATTTGTTGCAAAGCACATATTAAATATGTCCCGTAATCAATAGAAATGAAGTTATAATATAGATAATGTAATGACGTTGATCGTACCTGTACTTGGAGGCTTTTTTAAAACGGTCAGTATAGGCAAGTCTAAAACTATAAGAGATATGCATATCTTTTCTTAGGAACCATATTATATCGTCCTGTATATTAAGAAAAGCAGAGATACAGAGAAACGTCTGAAAGACCTGGGGACCCTGAAGATCTGTCTGAAGAAGATAACCTTAAAGTTACATATTTATAAAATAAATAACATACCTTGAAAGCATCCCTAAATTTGTTAGACATTATATGGTAGAATATGGGATTGATGCACGTGGACAGATAGTAGAATATCCCAGAGGAGTATGTAATGAAGTAGTATGCCGTTAGAAGAATTGGCGATCTTGCGTGATGGCTTTCTGTGGTTCCGTATATTGCGACTAGCCTTTGAGCATGGAAAGGGGCCCAACATACGAAGAAAGCTATCACAACTGCAACTGTTGACAAAGATAACCCATTGTATACCATAAACACACACCATCAAATTACGCGACTACGAAAAAAAGGCGGGAAAGGCGGCGGGTCGCGGTCCATTAGTTATTTTTCAAATGTCAAATTCAAACTCTTTGGAACGAAAATCGTCTGCTTAAAACTCGGTGTTAATATGATTCCGAATTCAAATATATAAAAGAAACAAATTAACTTCCAGTTTTTTGTTCCTCTCGCAATTGGTTTTTCAGTTTCAGTTTTTCAGTTTCAGTTGGTTGTTAGTAATTACACAATTTAAAGTTCAAAAGTGTCAAGGGTAGTCTGTTATTCATCAGACTCAAATTTAACACATACATCCCAGATTGATTTACATAATTAGTTAATAACGTTAATTTGAAAAGAAAAGTTTGAAAGTTTTGATAGGTTTGTGTTTCCCAGAAAGTTGTTTTTTTTCCAAACGTTCAGTTTCCCTTGGTGGAGCTATACGTAATATTATTACTCAAAGATGGAGTTAGAAGACTCTTGAAGTTTATACGAGTAAAGTTCCTGTAGATATTTGTATTGTGTTAAAGCAATACCCAACTTGTTCAACAGGCTCTAGTAATATGATAAAAACGTCAATAATAACAATACAGTATCAATCAAAGCTTTTACAAATTGGTAATTAATGAAATCATAAACTTACCCAACATTTTAATGACTCTTCTAGTTGACTGACTGTGTTTTCTCCTTATCTTATGAGTGTAAATGTATGAGCTAGTCTTCTCAAAATCTTTCGGGCTTTGTTCGTTACCGACGCTCGTTTCTCGTAGTTTCAATCCGATTAGAGCGTAGAGCACGGTTATGAGGACCATCGGTGCCAAGAAAAATAGAAACGTCGATATTTCGAACGAGTGCTCAATTATGACTCGGATTTGTAAACACATGACCACACCGTTCGTGTCCTTTACTCCGAACTGCAGAGCTTGAGGGAGGGCGAGCCCGAAAGCCACCACCCACAGCAACACGACGTGTTTCACTGCTCTCGACAACTTCGACATTTTGTGAGACACAAAAGGATGACAGATAGCAAGATGTCGTTCTATCGTAAATAAAGTGATCGTCAAAACACTGGCGTTGGTCGAAGTTTCAGCCGCTAATCCTCGTAGCACGCAGAAAGTGTTCCCAAAAACATAAGGCCATTTGGACCATATTGAATACATTTCTTGCGGCATCCCACTCACTAGGAGCAGCAGATCAGATATCGCTAGACTAAATAGGTAGTAGTTAGTTGCTGTGTGCATACTTTTATTACGAACTATGACGAGGCAAGTAAACATATTACCCAATAATCCGATCACAAATATAAGTGAGTGAATGATTGTGATCGGTATCACTATGTACAGCGAGTCTCTCTGCGGTCCGAAAATTTCCGTCGGATCTATCGATTGTGTGTAATTAACGATCTCTGGGGTACTTTCCGTGATTGGATCCATATTTCAATTCCTTTTTATTAGTTATTGTTAGTCTTCTTGTACATTCCACAACAACACATATTCGTAATGTGCTTCCGATTTCAGTCTTCGCACTTCTGTGAACAAAAAAGGAATGCTATAAATTGGATTACAAAATTAAGTACAACTTTTAAATACAACAAAAGAAGCTTATTGCCGTTCTTAACAAAAAAACCAATTTGAATACTATTGTAATTTTGCTAAAGAATCAAATATATTCCGTAGTATTGTGTGAGTAGGCACTTCACAATAAAGTCAATTATGGGCTAGGTGTCTGTAACGATATCAAATAAATTAATTTCGGCTTGTCTAAAAAAACGCTTGTTCAGAATTTTATAAGGCTTTTGTATTTCAAGTGCTTCGTATAAGAAGTATTCAATAAGCGAGATCGACGAATAATATCTTTTAGGTATTGCTAATAGTTATATTAGTTAGCATGTAGCGTAGTTTACTTTAGTTTTCTTTTTAGTAGTCTTCTTAGTGATATGTATTTACTTATTGCGATTGTTAGCAACGTGCATAGTGGCATTGCCTAGTGTTGTCACTCTGTGCTTCGGAGGGCACGTCAAATTGTTGGCCTCTGTAGTTTCTATTGTTATACTATATTAATTTAGACCTACGACGAAAACTAGGTTTGCCACTAACCTACGTAAACTTCCTTAGTTTAATTATTATTAAGATTAATACGACTTCCAAGTTAGATTATGTACATAAATATGATTAATAACAGTACATTGTAGGTGTCAGAACTATTTGACCGGAAATGAAAGGGGTAGGAGAGTACATTTTGGAAATAAAGGGTAAAAGTTCTTTTGTCTATGGAACTTTTCCCTTTGGTCACGTACAGGAAATGTGGTTTTCTATGGCTTTCTGGTCGGTTTGAAATCGGGATACCATTGTCCGAGATTCAGTTTTAGCTATAGGTTTTTGGAGCATCGCACCGTAAAGAGTTATTTCATTGTTATTTGTAACCAAATATTTTCAGAGATAGTTGACATGCAATGCAAGTTGCATCGGATAGTCACCAAAATAATTTAAAGTATACAACACTTTTATTGGCATAATAACCGAGGTTGAATAGATCTGAGGAAAATTCCGTTTACGAAATACTTAGTCCAAATTATAATTGTAGATTGGGAGGTTAGCGGGCAAAATAAACAAGTAGGAGCATTTTGTTATTCTGGGGGTTGGTGACGATGTGATAACAAAAATATTTATACTCAAAGTACAAAATGATAAAAAAATAGTATTCAGAATTGTCTTCTGCTGGAAAATCGACATTATTTCGTCCATATTTAAACTCGTTAGAAAAAAATAGAGTGTAGTTCGAATCGTATGGTATTTATTGGGGAGGCATCTACATACGTACGCAGTAAGCAGGGTGTTTGTGACCCTTCGATTTTGAATACTGTTTTAGACTGTTTTAGACGATTTTAATACGCAGAAAGCGAGTAAAATAAACAAGAGTGAGTTCATTTTGTTATTCAGAGATTTGTTAACGATAGGAAAACAAAAATATTTGTTCGTTAATAACAGAAAATGAGTACTATTCGTAGACCGTGGTATTTATTGGGGAGGCGTAGTTGTTACATCGAATTTGAAAATAATATTGTTTTAGAAGCCATCATTTTATATTAATTTGGTTTAAATCTAAACCACTAGGATCGTTTGACATGAATTTATCGTTTGCAACTAAAGCAAATAATTGGCCGTTCAGTTTACTAACAACTACGCGATAGGTTTTTGTGTTTGGGTGATTACTATTTTCTAGTTTGTCGAAGGTTAAAGAAAGGTTAAATAGAGGTTAAGCTTCATATTCAGAGTGTTGTAACTCAATATCCAATGTTCAAGTGGTGTTTTGACTGATATTTAGAATATGTCAGACGGAATTAAAAATTACTAAAAATTAAGAACATTGTCTCTCTTCATAAGAACATTGATTTTAATCAATGTAGGTTGTGTCATGACTGTATCATACCAGGGTACTCATGAAATAGAGAAGTGTTGTACTTCGCTTTTCCGTAAGGTAGAGATTGGGTGGCATACACCATAAAGACACCATACAAAATTAAAAACAAAACAACGACTTTGACATAACATTAATTTATGGTTGATTTGCTTGATCAGACAGCAATATCGTAAGACCCATGGCCTTAGCCATGCTTGGTACACCAAAACATGTTTTTGCATATCATTTACAGATCGACGGAGTGTGCTCGCTATTTGTAAATTATATGCAATGACATGACATGTATTGGCGGTGAATCTGCGACGGAGTTTCCATCAAGTGTAGCGCTGGCCGAAAAACTTCGACTATTTTAAGAAAACATCCCCAAAAATATCTTAAAAGCCACGTAAAGCAACACCCCTTGCTTTATATCCTTTTAGGTATGTGGAGAACTCAAAACGATTTTGCATGCATACTCGGCGGTATGCTAACCACATAATTATGTAAATAATATGAATAAGTACGTGTATTTTCTTCGCAACATTTCTGTTTGCGTTTGTTATTGTACTTAAATGATTCAATTATGAGAGGATAAACGGTTAATCCATTTACTCACAAACAATATCGACGCTTTGGTTACATTTCCAATTGATTTGTTTTCGATATTCGTAATTGTTTTTTTTATTCTGCATAATGACGTCGTTTGTATTAAAATTGTATGTATGATAATGTAATGATGTTGAGACAAACGTACGAGAAAAACGTAAATGTTTTAGGAGAAAGTAGGATGGTCAAAAACGTGTTTTAATCCCCGATTCAAAAAGGGGTGTTACAAGTTTGGCGTCGATGTGTGTGTGTGTGTGGTCAGTCTGTGGCGTCACAGCTCTTAAATAAATGAACCGATCGGGATACGGGTTTTTTTAATTCGAAACCACGAAAAGGGCTTCGAAGCTATGTTTGGTAAAAATAGGTTTAGCGGTTTGAAGAGTATCAGCTCTTTTCCAAAATTATGTAAGGCATTTTGGCAAAAACATTTTTTCATTTTATTTACGCGATTACACGCTTTTTTGCGTAGGTTCTTTTTTACTTTAAATGTAATGTTTCTTGTATGCCCAAGTTTTAAGGAGTAAATGAAGCTTGTTGGTGAATTATTACGAATTTAATAGAAAATTACATGTTATTCCTTGTTAAATTTTATTATATTTACTTGACTTTCTAAACATGTACATTGTACATCCCGTTAGGTTCTCTTTTCAAATCTATATAAATAAAAATGAATTGCTGTTCGTTAGTCTGCTTAAAACTCGAGAATCGGCCCTTGAATACCTCCATCAAATATTAGCTTTCTGTAAAGAGACGCGTGCTAACAAAATAAAAAAAAAAAAAAATCATGAGTAAACCACTCAAAAATTTCAGACTAAGCTATGGGCCTACGTGTCACTCAATGGTTAATATGAAACGGAACCGCTTGAGTATTGTTGGACGTACGGGCACATCCAAAATTATGAAAAACATGCTATAAGCACTAAAGAGGCTCTTGTTAGAAGGATAATATATGATTCAGTCAGAGCAGCCGCATAGTTGCGGCCACCTTTTGAAAATGTTAAAAGACAGTTCAATTGGGCTTTTGAAAAAAAAAAAATTGATTTTTTTTATGTATTTTGAAACTTTATTATTAATAATATTGATATTTAATGCGAAAAACTTAAAAAAAAAAAAATTTCGATTGATTATAAACAATTAAAAATTGATGAAATTTGAATAAAAGTCACGTGACTATAAACGCGCCATAATTGGTCACCATAGTTGTGACGTGATAATGATAGAGCTAATAACCATAAGTACGTACAGCGGTTACGGCTATTACACGTGTAACCGAATGGGGCTACCATTATGACGTCACACGCGCTCGGGTTTGTTCGGGAGTTGTCCGAGTGTCTTCGGTACTGGATTCAAAAATTAATTTTTATTTTGAAATAACTTTTGAATTATTGCGAAAAAAATAAAATAAAAATAGTTTTGTTATAAAACTAATATATAATCTTTCGACTTATCACAAAATTTTTTTTTTTTCAAAAGCCCAATTGTATTGAGTTATATTCTAGTGGGCTTCATATTTACAGCAAACCATCTCGAATCGTTAAGTTTTTTCACACTTGACAACTTCTTGACATTCAACCCACCATTGAACTTTTTTTTTAACCTCGAGTGACTACTCGATTAGCACGAAAGCTCTTCATCTATATTCCTTGAATAACACAAATACGAATATATTGAAGTTCATTACCCTAATATTGAATTCAGTTCCGAATACATCTTGTAAATATACTCGTAATTGTGTCGAAGGAATTGTTCTCGTTTTATTGCGAAACAGCCTGTCAGATTTGTGTCTAAAATAAGACCGTTAATATAAACTTTTTTTATGTGGTAATTAAGAGGAGTGTTGCAGTAGTACCGTCATATGTATACTATTAAGCATTGTAATATAATCAATAATCATACATTTTTATAAGTATAGTTTTTTTAACAAATTCTCAAACCTTTTAATGAGGCACGTAGCCAGGTCTCTGTTTTTAGGGCCGAAACTGCGTTAAGCGGGCGCACGCGACGGGTGCATGCGATGCTTCACTTTTGTATGAAACCGAGCGGGCGCACGCGATGGACGCACACGACGATTCACTTTTGTATGAAACCGCGCGGGCACCCGATTAATGCAGTTTCGGCCCTTAGGGTCAACCATGTACTTCTCTGCCAAAAGCCTCTATTTGAGATTCGACGATTCATTAATGTTCCTTCATTGCCCCTTGGATACTTACGTGTGTCTTTCTAACCTAGACAGAGAACTAATATAATTAAAGGTGAAGGGTTGTTTTTTGTTTGTTTGACAAAAATATGTATGCTGAAAAGCTCCTTTTTATCTTATTTCCACGTTTTTATCACCAAAATACAAAGAAGAAAAAACCGCCCGCGAGGCATTAGTTATAGAAGTTTGACCGCGAAAGTTTGTTTGAATGAATGGAAAAAAAAACTTTGATTGTTGATCGAGATTTAACAGATTTGGATGACATTTGGCTCAAAGTTTGTTTATAACAAGGCTCAACTCAGATGACACCTAAGGTTCGTTTACATTAACCGCTCAGACTGAATAGGGCTGTTGTGGTTACTCGGTAACTGACTATTATAAACCCAATTTTAAATTCTAGGTCGACCCTAATAATAATAAGCCATTAGTGTCAATATTTTATAAGAGATAAACATACCTTAACTATATATTATAACATTTATAACTGATGAAAAGTCAGCTAATTCAAATACCTACGTTCTGTGTAAATATGTATATGATTCAATCAAAACCATTTGATAAACTATAACATATATTCAATACCTTATCATGAGCAGTATTTGATCGAGCAATTACTTAATTAATTGAATAAATAAGCATTAAAATATTAATTAATAGGTATATTCATCAATCAATTAGTTTTTACTATTCGTTTAATTTAAGTGTTAACTAAGGTCTTTTGAACATACCTACACGTTTTATGTACTTACCTGTATCTGTGTGTGTCGGTTCATGTGACCTACTACGTATTGATGTAATTTGTTTTTACCTGTCTACGCTCTCAAAAAGCAGAAGGAGGTTCTTAATTCGGTTGGTATTTTTTCCTTAAACAATTAAAAAATAACTGGTACAATGTCTGGTTGTAACATCACTACATATTTATAAAACAAAGTCCCCGGCCGCATCTGTCTGTCTGTTTGTGATAAACTCAAATACTACTGCACGGATTTTGGCGCGGTATTTTAAATAGATAAAGTGATTCAAGAGGAAGGTTTATATGTATAAAAATTCCCGAAATTCCCACGGGAACGGGCACAACGCGGGTAAAACCGCGGGGCGCTGGTAGTAAGTTTATGAAAACAAATCGTCAGTATTATGATATACCTTCGATTTTACGATTATCATAATTGAGACTGTCAATTAACATGCCTTTCAAAGGACGGTATCGTTCAAATGTTAAATGGACCACCCACACTACATAGTAACAGCACATTGTGCACAGCATGTTATTTAGATATGTAACATTATTATATCGAACATTAACCGCTCTATATTTAGCTCCGCTAAATATTGTCCCTATTTGTTTATATTAGAATTCATATAATATTCAAATAGAATCTATCTAAATACGTCTTGATTAGTCATAGAAGATTTCTGTTCTATGAACACGTATAGAAGTGAGTGCTCACTGGGCACAAGACATCAAACAGCCTTTTATCTATTGGATTAAAGAATTTTTCTTCTAAAACTGTTAACGACACATTTTTCTGTGTTTAGCCAATTAGGGTACTAATAAAAAAAAATACCCGGACAAATTCACCCATGGTCAATTAGGATCGAATATAGAATCTAACTAACTGGTACTTCTACATATACATACACAAATACTTAATAAGAATATATAAATGACATCCAGATGTCGTCGCCAACAACTATATCTTCACATATTGTTGATGACATAGTTACTTAGAGAACGACTAAGATAAAAACATTTTTCCTTTTGTATGAAGAGCGCGCTACGAGATCATCTAAATTATCCGAAAACAAAAAACAAACTGGAGAATGTTGTACTTTGTTTCAACACGCTAATCTCTGCTGCTGAAGGTCAGATTATATTAACGGAGATGTTGTTTTATATTAACGGAGATGGCGCGGCGAGACGAGCTTGACATGTACTTGTCCGGTTGGTGTCAGGAAGCTCTTGACAGAGCCCTTGACAGAGCCTTTGCCCAACAATGGGACACTTAGGGCTTTAATAACAATAATAATATTTAACATTCACGGTGAAGGTCAAAGACTACTTAACATCCTGGAAATACCGCTGAAACGGGTGGTGCAAAAGGGTCATATATTTTACTCCAATCCTGTTAAAACGATGATCCATAAAGTCTTCTATATATATATACTAGCTGTGCCCCAGCGGTTTTACCCACAGCGCACCCGTTCCCGTAGGAAATACGGGATAAATAGTATCCTATATCCGTCTCCTGGTTCTAAACTACCTCCCCACCAGTTCTCAGCCAAATCGGTTCAGCCGTTCTCGAGTTATAAATAGTGTAACTAACACGACTTTCTTTTATATATATATATAGATATATAGATATATAGATAGTAGTCTTATATAGTAGATAGATTGTAAGTGTAGTCTCTCACTTGAAATTAATCCTATTTAGAACAGTGAATAGAATATGAACGATATTCTATTCACTGTTCTCTGTCTGAATAACACGAAGTATTGACTTATTTCTAGGCACTCAAAGGAAAGTATTAAAGAATAGTTCAGTTCGTCACCGGACTGCAAACAAGTAAAAGTAGTTGTATTTATATTATACTATATAAAAGAGAAGAGAAGTTACTGTAACCTTTAGAATAAATCACAATACCGGTATTGCGCGTTAGACCATATCTGAGGCCTTTAGGCGGTCTAAAAACTCCGACGCCAGGGTTGGTCACATACGAAATGATTGAATTAATTGCCCGTTGAAATTATTACCTGTAAGCATTGAATTATATGCACTAACTCAATGCCTGTAAGAGGAATCATTGTAATTCATTAACAGCCTGTTGCAACACAGGATAGCGTCCATCTACATACATTTAATTTTGATGGAACATTTAGATGGCTTTAATTGAAGTATACTGTACCTACCTACATTCAAACAACAGTACTATTATGCTGCCCAGAGTATGTCGATTTATCATAATTAATTAACCTATCTAATGGCTGGTTTACATTATTCCAGTCCAGCGATCCAGTCCAGTACTGGATTGCTTACTGGAAAAATGTAAACCGGCACTGGAATGAACTGAATCCAGTAAGCATTCCAGTCCAGTAACTGGATTCGCGGTCTACTTTTGAATCCAGTGCGATCAATCCAGGGCAACTGGAATAATGTAAACGGCCAATGCAGTACATTTTCGAAACTGATCTCTTCTTGAAATCATTGTCACTGTAGTTTTCACACTTCAACGGCTTTTAAATAACTGGAATAATGTAGACGTTACAGATCCAGTCCAGCACTGGACTGGAATCTCGCTAGATCACTGGACTGGAATAATGTAAACCGAGCATTAGTCATACAACAGCACATAAATAGTGATTTTATACTACCGCCTTAATAATTTATTATATTCAAATAATTTCTATTTAAAACAAACAATAAACTATTATTACTATGTTAAAGTTTATTTTTATCACTGCAAGGAGATTAGCACATGCATTGCCATTACAAAGTTCACAAATGCTACAGCGAAATATTTTTACCTGAGTGGATTCTCATAGCGATGACATAATAATATGAAGAAAATTAACGCTGACACAGGAGGCGTGTCGGAGGCACTATTAATATTCATTCATTTACAATCTCTACCTTTCTGATTTTAGCAGTGTCAATTTAAAATAAATTGCTGATGATCTTAGAAGCGTGAGGTCGACACACGATGCAAATATGTAACCTAAGCATTAACCTCAGCGGTTTTTTGTTTATTTGCGCATAAGCAGAAAATGTTAGGAAATAAAATAGGTAACTGAACGAATTGTCACTATGTAAACGTATCTTGTATCGGGTTACGGGTACAAAAAACAACTTGTATTTAATATTGATAATAATCAATCATAGCAGATAAGCATTCACTTGACATACTCGTATCTATAGTATAGGCACTATTTCCATACATTAAGGGTCTTATTATAAACGTAGTGTAACTAAAACACTGTTATACTGTGTCTCTTGTCTCTTTTGCTCTTCGGAAAATTGGTGTATGTCAGAAAGTGACAAACCATTTGACACTACCGAGGAATTTCCGGATGACAAATAGCCTTCCCGTTGAATGTGGCTATCCAATACAAAACTAATTGTTCAAATTGGATTGGTAATTCCTGTAATTAGCGCGTTGAAATAAACAAAAATCATAAATCAATCTATATAATATACCTTAATATCACTTAATAGCCGGGTCATTTTAGACATAAAAATAGTGATCAAATAAAGAAAATTCCGACAGAGCCAAATTTTCGTAGAGACCTTAGGTTTACCACAAGGAATAAAGTGTCAAAAGTCCCCATCAGTCCCATGTGAGCTTCGGGACTTATTCGGGGCCCAAGGTCAAAATTTTAGGTTTTTTGGATTTTTCTCGAAAACGGTAAGTTTTATCGAAAAAGTATCTGAGAATATAAAAAAGCTTATAAAATTCTCTATAACTTTAATTCTATCCACTTTTTCCATATTCCCAACCGTTATTGAACTACACGCTCCAGAAATGTAAAAATTAAGGACCTCGGGCAGGTAAATATGGAGCCTGCCCCAATGCTCAACAGTGACATGACCTATGTCATTTAAAAGGTCTTGAAGAGTTGTACAAGTTACTCCTAGACTGTTATATCGAATTCGACGGCCAACTCGGTGTTTTCGACCACCGAAGAATTACCACTGGAGGTGCTGTGGAGCCTGGGCGGAATGCTCAACAGTGACATGACTTACGCATTTGAAAGCTCTTACAAGTCACTTTTTGATAGTTATGTCAAAATCGACGCCAAACTCGGTGTTTTCGACCACTGAAGAAAAAACACTAGGTGTATGTGCACTAATGTGCAGTTGACCCTGATCGTATTGCTCAACAGTGACATGACTGATGTCATTTGAAAGCTCTTACAAGTCACTCCTTGACAGTTATATCGAAATCGACGGCCAACTCGGTGTTTTCGACCACCGAAGTATCGACACTGATCGTATTGCTCAACAGTGACATGACACATATCATTTGAAAGCTCATAAAGAGTTTTATAAGTCACTCTTTGATAGTTATATCGAAATCGCCGTCCAACTTAGTGTTTTCGACCACCGAAGAATGGAGTTGGGCTATGCTATACCGAAGTATCGACGCTGATCCTAATGCTCAACAGTGACATGAGCTATGTCATTTGAAAGCTCTTGAAGAGTTGTACAAGTCACTCTTTGACAGTTATATCGAAATCGACCGCCAACGCGGTGTTTTCGACCACCGAAGATCGACACTGGGTGTATGTGCAGTTGACCCTGATGGTATTGCAAAACAGTGACATAACTTATGTCATTTGAAAGCCCTTGAAGAGTTGTCCAAGTCACTCCTTGACATGTATATCGAAATCGACGGCTAACTTGGTGTTTTAGACTAAAATAAAAAAAAATATATATACACATTAGTTCAATTAATAAAGTAGATAGAGTATTTGAAGGGCAAGATAAGCGATCACTCACTGTCACTGCACATGTTTAGGTTAACTCAAATATGTCATGGTTGCTAATACGACACCCTTTCAGGCCGGGAACACAACTATCGCGCGTTTTAGATTTTTTAAACCATAATGTCATCTATTGAGTTCCATTGCGCTCTACTTTTATACTATTCTGATGCAAGGGCGGGCCTAAACACGCTGAATAAAGGACCTTGAGAAAATTCCATTCTTCGGTGGTTGAAAACACCAAGTTGGCCGTTAATTTCGATATACATGTCAAGGAGTGACTTGGACAACTCTTCAAGGGCTTTCAAATGACATTAGTTATGTCACTGTTGAGCAATACCATCAGGGTCAACTGCACATACACCCAGTGTCGATCTTCGGTGGTCGAAAACACCGCATTTGCGGTCGATTTCGATATAACTGTCAAAGAGTGACTTGTACAACTCTTCAAGAGCTTTCAAATGACATAGGTCATGTCACTGTTGATCATTAGGATCAGCGTCGATACTTCGGTATAGCATAGCCCAACTCCATTCTTCGGTGGTCGAAAACACTAAGTTGGACGGCGATTTCGATATAACTATCAAAGAGTGACTTATAAAACTCTTTATGAGCTTTCAAATGATATGTGTCATGTCACTGTTGAGCAATACGATCAGTGTCGATACTTCGGTGGTCGAAAACACCGAGTTGGCCGTCGATTTCGATATAACTGTCAAGGAGTGACTTGTAAGAGCTTTCAAATGACATCAGTCATGTCACTGTTGAGCAATACGATCAGGGTCAACTACACATACACCTAGTGTTTTTTCTTCGGTGGTCGAAAACACCGAGTTTGGCGTCGATTTCGATATAACTATCAAAAAGTGATTTGTAAGAGCTTTCAAATGCGTAAGTCATGTCACTGTTGAGCATTCCGTCCAGGCTCCACAGCACCTCCAGTGGTAATTCTTCGGTGGTCGAAAACACCGAGTTGGCCGTCGAATTCGATATAACAGTCTAGGAGTAACTTGTACAACTCTTCAAGACCTTTCAAATGACATAGGTCATGTCACTGTTGAGCATTGGGGCAGGCTCCATAGTTACCTGCCCGAGGTCCTTAATTTTTACATTTCTGGAGCGTGTAGTTCAATAACGGTTGGGAATATGGAAAAAGTGGATAGAATTAAAGTTATAGAGAATTTTATAAGCTTTTTTATATTCTCAGATACTTTTTCGATAAAACTTACCGTTTTCGAGAAAAATCCAAAAAACCTAAAATTTTGACCTTGGGCCCCGAATAAGTCCCGAAGCTCACATGGGACTGATGGGGACTTTTGACATTTTATTCCTTGTGGTAAACCTAAGGTCTCTACGAAAATTTGGCTCTGTCGGAATTTTCTTTATTTCAATTGTTTAAAATGACCCGGCTATAATGTTTTGTGGTAAAAATGTGAAACCTATATTGAGATTACGTTGCTATAGTTCGTCTGACATAAATTTGATGCTTTAAATAGAACATGAGGTTCTAGGTATGCAATAACGCACAATGCACGTGTGAAGCACCCACGCATTGCATTGTTTTGAAGGTACTAATACCGTGTGGTGTTCAGCTGTAGCACCCATTGCGCGTTTTGCACTAACGCTTTACGGGCACATGTTACACCAAATTACTATAGAGTATTTTTATAAATTACTAGCTGTGCCCTGCGGTTTCACCCGCATTTATTTAGTCAATGCTTACCTTTTAAACCTTCCCTGGACTTTCATGAATATTTCAAGACCAAAATTAGCCAAATCGGTTCAGCCGTTCTCGAGTTTTAAGCAGACTAACGAACAGCAATTCATTTTTATTTATATAAATTATGTAAAGTATAATGTGTATGTGTGTGTAAGAGTATCAGCCAGCTAGATGTCATTGTGCAAGCGTAGAGCTTAGTTAGGGTTTAATTAACCATGTGTGAATTATGCCGGGCTTATTTATGATTTATTCGGGATAGTATACTTGTCTCTGTTGTTTAGGATTCCTGTTTTTCCTAATTGACTTTTTAAGGACAAGAATTACTCAATTTGGTAAATCTATTCTTGAGTTTTTTCACATTTTCAGTTTTTAATGTTATTCATAGACCATTTTACAGTATTTGCTCAATGTACTATCCATACTAAAGAGGGTTATAAAATGTCTGTCCAGTCCAACAATGAATTGTTTCGAATGACATTGGAATGACAATAATTCTGCTTGAAAATCCCATCTAAGTTGGATGGAGTTTCTCCTGTCTTTCAACAAGATGATATTATGACAGTTTCGTTTAAGTTGGACTTAGTATTGAGCACCTTGAGAAGTAAAAGGGGCGCAAAGGAATATATTGATATTGATATTTGAAGTAAGGACTGAATTGTACTATTAGATATTTGTTGGTTTGTTAGGATAGGACCAACATGCCACATATTTAAAGTAATGGAACAGAAAGGGCTTTATGAAATCGGCATAGATATTTAAATTTTATAGGTCTTAATTATAATGCTTATTAACGGCATTTTAGTTATCAATTGGTTTGTCCCTTTCCGACGTACGCTATTTTCCGAAGGGCAAAAGAGACAAAACACGTTATAACAGTGATTTAGTTAAACATCGTTAATGAATAAGGCGGGTAATGTTTAGAGTTGGTAAGTAAGTTCTTGTTGGTTTGTGTCCAACCTTGGTGTCAAAGTTTTTAAACCGCCTAAAGACCTCTCTTTTCTCTCTTTTGTCGTCTTCAGTTATATCCTTGCCGGGATTATCCTTAGAGTTGGTATCGACGATGTATTTCAAGAACTTGAATACCTATTAACAGCTGTTGCTTACCCCACCAATAAATATTAAATCGAAAGTGGTCCTTGTTATGTTTCAATTGTCAGTTAGGTCTCATTTTGTCAAAGTGTTCATGTATTTTGCAAGCACTAACTATTATTAAGACTGGTTTCAGTTTTAGCTCGTACAGACTTACTCTGTGCGAGATACAGGGTGGATTTTTTTAAACGGGTTTTTTTATAAAACACTGCACATCATCTTATCTCTTAAATTGGTGACATGCTCCCTAAGAAAATATCATCGTATCTCTTGAAGTTTCAGACTGGTCTCAAAAAGCCACCCTGTATATATCTAAAGTGAAACGAAGTACAAAGCACACTATTAATCTACCCTTATATCCTATATTAATACATATCTACAGAAATTTTAATATTTAAGTAATTTATTATATAGTTTTTTTCGCTTCGTGCAAAGATATACCTAAGTAATTATTATACATACAGACCTATTGGCGGTCTAAAAGCTCCGACACTAGTAAAATTAAGATGTACGCCAAGTTTTCGTCTTATTTATTCTATCTTTTTAACTCTTCATAAAGCCATAGAAAAAAAAAACAAGAGAAAAATTAAGAAGTTAGTATAATTTCAAGTTGTGCGGTAGACCGCAACCGCAAGCGGTTTTACTAAGATTAGTCAGTCTGCATCACACGTGCGGTATGCTGACGATGTTCGCGAACCGCCTGCGGTTATTACTTCATACGGAATAACGTTAAAACTCTCACTTAGGGCGTAATTATATATTCTTATAAAGTATTTGTGTATTCCATAACACAAGCTTAAAGCTTACTTTGATTAACCGTGTGTGAATTGGTCCGGGTATATTATATAAAAAAATACTAAACTAAATTATGTAAAATTATCAAAATTACCTTGATTGTAAAGCCACGAAATCGTGTCGCTTTTTAAGTATAAGTTTTTATTTATAAGTTCTGTTGCTCAAGGCATGAATGATCTAGCTATGTGTCTATAAATATGAGTTAACTGAAGGAATAGTCAAACACTGTTTGTATCTTGTCAATAAAACATACCGGGTGAAGTAACAGGTCAAGGCTAGTATAATCAAATAACTGATTCCATTACAATGTTATTCAATCATAATATACGAACATCGTAAATTAGTTACAACACAACTAGGAAATGCCATTCATATTTTCTACGGATCGGTATTTATTTACAATAGTAAATTAACCAGTTTTTCCAGTTTGTTTACTCATGAATATTATTGCTTGTTTATCATTGCATCTGTTTATTTCATCGTAGTATTATAATGCTTTAGTAATGTAATCCACTCGGTTTTATGTGATTTAATGAATAACAAATAATATGAAATTAAAGTGGATGTGAAGAGCTTAAGATTGCGTTTCCATTTAAGCGCATTGAGATTGTCAAACAACGCATTGACATTGTCACAATCTTTTTGTAATGCATTTCATTTCTCAGCTGATCTCTTCAATGGGAACGTACCCTAAGGGTGACTTTACTTTATTTTATTGAGCAGTTTCGTTTCGTAGCGTAGTTTGATTGCGCAGTAGTAATCAATAATGCTTGTTAGGCGACGTTCATCGTGTAGGTACAATATCATCGGTGTTCACGACACGCTAGGCATGTCCAGTGTCACGAGGTGAATTGGTAGAGAGGTGATATTCGTAAACTTTGTTAAAATGCAGTGAAAAAATTGATGTTAATGTTTCAAAAGGGAGTTGATAGCATGTGCTTCACCGTTAACACTTGGGTTGGCACAAAATTTTGGTTCCATTAGTAAAGTGCAAGCTGTAACTATCAAAGGCCTTGTGATCCAAATTACCGAGGAACTGAGATTACTCAGTAATCTGAACGAGGTTACAATTTAATTGAATTAATCATTTTATATGTTGATTTTTTTTGTATATTCATATAAGTATAAAATAGAAACCTGTGTACAAATATTTTCGGATAAATTGTCGAGTTTTAAAGTGAACTTTACGTCTGATTGCCTTACCAATAAAACTGTTGACTTTAGATATAAGTAGTTACTTACTATTAACTCCTACAGAAAACGTACATAATGTCAATATTTTCAAAGAATGAAACGAAATGTCAAAATTCACGGGGTCATCTATCTTTTATTCTCTGTTAACGTATCAATTCATATATACACACACACCCCACGCAGATTTATATTCTACAAATAAATTGATAATATTTATTTTATGCTACCTTTTGAATGGGTCGATATGCTGAGCATACTAAGTACCTTACTGGTTTCTTAAGTTTAAGCGAACACTACTCATTTTGAATTAAAACTATGTTTACGGATACGCTTCGCTTTTATTTTACATTTTTATCTGACGTTTCGGTCCCCTCACAGGAACCGTTTTCACGTTACGGTAGACTCATAGGGCCGAAACGTCAAATGACTAGTGTTCGTTTATAATTTTTTCATGTTAAAATAACACCAGTCAAATACAGAAACTAAATATTTTCTTCTTCTTCCAATATGTTTATAGTTCACGAAATACGTGAAATTCTAGATCGTGATTCGGAGGAAGCCTTCGGTTATGTTCATTTTATGGCCTATAAACTGTAATGTGTTTCAGAATTGCGGCGGGCGTAGATTTGATTACAAAACATTTTTTGACTTTATAGACATGTCTTAACTCACTATAGCACTAATAACCTCTCCCTCATCCTAGACCTTTGTCTAGGAAGTGGGGGGAGGGAGGTGGGGGGGAGTGTTTACTAACATACTAAGATTCAATTTTTTCTTTCGAAAGTTAAAAGGTAGACTTATATGCTCGATTTTCCAGCCGCAGCCGATTCGTTCTGAGAGGTAAAAGGTTAAGTGATTACATCCCATGCATCACGGAACCCTTTACTTTAATGGAAGAAGTTGTCTTTGGTTGAAAATCAATCACGATAGGTTGGATTTGTAATGCGTAAGAATAAGTGATATTATGGTGTTTGCTTTTACTATGTCCAAACTTAAATTATCATTAAAGTGTTCCGCAAATTGCTAATTTTCAAATGCTAAGGTGGGAAGATCCCCGATCCTCTTATTTGTGCCCATTTATAAATGCTAATAACAAACAACATAGAATTTAAACATTAAGAAAGTTTTCACATAAATCTTTGTTTGTCTGAAAAAAGAGAGTAGGTCATAAATACAACTTAAGAGTTAAGTTTAGGTCTAGCTATGCGTTCTTCTTAATCTTACTATTAGTTAATCTTAGTTTGATATAAATAATATCAAGACCTTAAGAGAGCCCTATTTTGACTTAAAGATTTCAAAGAATCGCCTCTGCCCTAATATAAAATACTAGCTGTGCCCCGCGGTTTCACCCGCAGCGCCCCCGTTCCCGTGGGAATTTTGATTTTTATTTTTCCCTATAAACCTCACGGAGCCCGAGACCTTTCCAACGAATGCAAAACCGTGGAAATCGGTCCAGCCATTCACGCGTGATGCCGCGACCAAGGAAAACGGGTTTCATTTTTATATATATAGATAGATAACGGAATTAACTAAATCACTCTTTGACTTTTCTTTTATCGGTATTTTTCTCGGGTCAATAGCGGCTATGAAATGAGTTTGTCAATAAACAATTACAAACATCACAAAAAGAATTCCCTTTTCGTAAAATGGAAGAAATATTTTGTTTCAAGTACAAGTAGAAATACTTGTTCATCTATTTCTCAGAAGCTGCCTTTGGTTTTTGATTGTTTTTCTTTTGCTTAAACACGCCTCTTTCTAAAACTATTATAGGTATGTACCTAATGTGTAGTCTGAAATTTATTTTTAATAGCAACATTCAAAAGTAAAAGGATGTACCAAACCTCTTTTTACTCTGAAATTCTTTGAAGTTCATAAGGCAACTTGTGTAATGCGTGTCAAATGTAGTAACTTATTATATTTATTATTGTGAATCTTACCCGATATGATACTTATTATAGTGAATCTTACCCGACTTCGTGTAGTGCACATCTATGTATAGAAGTGATGCCAATAGTTGTTGTTTTCACAAAATGTTATTGTATTCAAATTACCAGGCAGAGTTCAAAGAAATAAAGTTAAAGGTCACAGGGATTCTGCTAATACAATGGGAAATTTATTTTCAAACAAGTTTTTATAACTTATAAATATATTATTTTATTTATGAATTAGCAAAAGTTTTTATGACTATACCATGATTATGGATATCAAGTGTCAAAGTACGAGCATTGTCTCTTTGTTATTTATTTTTAATAGCTTAGTACAGCGTACAGCGAGGTAAATCATCCATTATGGATATGCATAAATAAGACGAATCATCTGGATAACATGTTCCTTCAATTTATCTTACACTGACAGCGCCCCGCGGTGAAAGCCGACTGAAACTGCGTAAATGGCGCCTAGACGTGCAACCGTCGCGCGGGCACGTGCATGGCCACGCGCGTGCACACGCGCGGGCTCCGTCACAAGCGGGCACCCGTGTGGTTTCATACAAAAGTGCTACGCCGCGGGGATTTTTTTGATTCAGTGTCATATAAACGTACGAAGTTTGGCATTTATTTTAAAACATTATACTTCTTTTATTAAAATATTAACATCTGCGGTTAAGAAAATTCATTCTGACAATGTTGGCTTAAAATCAAATGTCAAAAAATAACTCTACATGAATCACCCTCTACCTAATATTTTTAATGTGGGCTGAATGAATGAAAACCACCAGACTCATTCGCAATTGTGCTTTAAAACGTAGTAAAGTAAAAAGCTTTTAATTGATTTAAATTTGTTAGTCCCAAATGAGCTTCGATGACTGAAGCCTCGTTACCTATTTGTATATTTCATATCAACGTTGAATTGCAAAATAATAATTTTATCTTGTTTCCCACTTTTATGTGTATATTACTTTCCGCAAAAAATATCATTTGTATCCTAATCGATTTATTTATTTACAATGATTTGAAATTTGTTTCCATTAAGTTTTGGCCCTACAGAAATAAATCCTGATTGATACCGAAAATACAAATAAAAACCCGATCGCCAATTAAGCAGGCGTTTATTTTCATGTAATTTTAGTTTCCATCACTTTGAATTATACCTTTGAGGCTACCTAACTGGTGGAATGTTTAGGAGAATCAGCTGTCTTAAATATATAAAGTAGCTGCGCCCCGCGGTTTCACCCACGTTGCATCCGTTCCCGCGGGAATTTCAGGATGAAAAATAGATGTTGTCCGATTCCTCAGACCTACCCGACATGCACATAAAATTTCATAAGAATCGGTCAAGCCGTTTCGGAGGAGTATGTGAACGAACATTGTGACACGAGAATTTTGTATTAATAATATATTCATATATACCTATATATATATATAATATAACCATATATATATCATAATATAACCATATATATCATAATATAACCTTAAATGTTAGGTACCGGAAAAAGCAATTGAGCAAAACGCATAAATAAATTATACCCAATATATACTACAATAAAGATGAAAGATAGCAGAAATAGTCCGTCGCTCGTTATTGATACAGATATGAGAAATAACAGATTTTGGCCACTATCATCCAGATCAATAAAATGTGTTGGTAGAATGTATATTATTTCAGGTTTCTTTTTCAAACACAAACGATTTCTGTTTATAGATTATGTGTTGCTCTCAATGAGGTTGGACTGGACTGGGTTAGGTTAATTGTGGCACATGGTTTCGTTTACATGGTAGTGGTTAATTTATGCATTGAATAGCATAGGACGGTTTAACACGAAAATTCCTGAAATGAGAATCGTGAAACAGGTATGCTTAAATAATATTTAACAACTAGCAGCGCACCACGGTTTTTCCCGCGTTGTGCCCGTTCCCGTGGGAATTTCGGGAATTTTATACATATAAACCTTCCTCTTGAATCACTATTTTAAAAAAATTGCGTCAATATCCGTGTAGTAGTATTTGAGTTTATCGCGAACAGATAGACAGACAGACGCGGCCGGGGACTTTGTTGTAGTGTATAATCTAGTAATAGGAGATAAAGTATGTAACCAAGTAGTTAATGGTAAACATTAAACTCTGCTAACAATAACATTTCCGAAAAGGAGTCAACATCATTATTTTGAAATATCGTTGAAAACGTTTTAAGATCACATTTTACGGGACGGAGGTTTTGATAGAGGATGCGAACTATTCATCACTTCAGGGGAGGACTTGACATTGTGAATAAGTAGTCTATAACTCACATAATTCATGATCTTCGTCTTCCGTTGTCATAGAAAACAATTAAACAGCTATCTTCTTTTGTTTTCCTTAGAAAATTAAACAATGTTAGACGAACCTAGAGACTTTTCAAGCTAACATCTATCATGTTATTTAGTCAGTGCTCAAATTGTGTAGACATACTATCACACACCACACACATAAATAGATAATTTCAAAGTACATAGCCCTCTTTTTGGTGCAGTTAGATAAAATCAACCATATTCAATACGTTAGTACAATCAATTAGCTAAGGCGGCAAAACGGCCGTAGGTTTATTGAAATCCAATCCTTTGGAATCAGCAAGCTTGTGCACGTAGTAACCAGAAACTGATAGGCAAATTGAGCACTGGTCGGAAAACATAAGCGTTAATATGGGTAAATACACTGGTAATAACCAGAATTTTGATTTGGGGTTGGCGGGTTTTTGTTGAGATTTGCCTTATCACGAGGGTAGGTATTATTAAGTGGGATATTTTGTTGGCAGGACTGCGATATAATTTTGTGAGGGGATTGATAAATCAGTCACCTTCATATGGCTGTATGGTTTATTCCTCTTTCGTGTGCTTTGATTCTGATATTAGCAACCCACACATAGACTTTTTCAGACATTGGTTATCGTGGATTGAAAGTAAAGTTCGAATAGACTAATGTATAACCATGTTGTCCGGTCAACGTATTCGCTGAAGCACCGTAACGTTCAGATGGACATGCCACTAGAAGCCGCCCATTCAAGTAATGACCGAGCTGCACAATGCATAACGATCGAGCTAACATCAATTAGTCATACTATGCCACCGATGAGCGCAATAAATAGAGTTCTAAGTCCTTGATCACAGATAACGTTTAGTTAACTGTATAAATATTTGTAATAGTATCAGATGTGAGGTTAAATAATATCAGCCTAGAGCTTTGTTTGGGCCTAACTAACCGGGTGTGAATTAATCTGGTAAATATACTTACATGCTCTAGCACAAGATTTAGTTCCAAAAAATATCCTACACTGCCAAACTGACAAATAAATTAAAATAAGAGCTTGTAATACAACAAACTTACAAACGTGTCAAGTTGCAATACAAAACAAATCTCTTGCAAAATGTCATCATTGAATTCTTAGGCTCGGTTGCATCAACATACTTTAACAATTACAAACTTGTTAAAGTACCGGTTAGCCAAAAAATTAGTTGCATCATTTAACATTTGTTAAATTACGTCATAACTTAACCGTTAATCTTAACCGCTCGCTGTTCGGCAGTTAGTGTTATTGTTAGCGTAATTATCTGTCAATTACTTTGTTTGTAGGTTTACTATCAAATTGTTCTCCATTTTTTCTATTTTCTGTTGCACGTGAAATATATGAAATGAATTTATTTTGTGAATTTTATGAGATTTGTGAAATAACCACGAAAGTTCAAACTTGGTTCAAAGAGTTCAAACTAAACGAAAATGAACATGAAACCAGCAGCTATTCACAGTTTTGACATAAAATTATGTCATTACACTGACTAACAGTGACACTGACGGCAAAAGTTGACAATTCATAGATTTTTTTCAGGTATTGCCATGTTAAAATATATTCCCATACTCAGATCTCGGGATAATAAGATCTCATTTGACTTGCAACCCTGTTAACTTTAACAAGGCGCCGTAATACGCTGATGCAACGCACCATCCCGTCACTGCTAAAGTTAACGTTATTGTATTTGTCAAATTAGACAGTAACCTTTACTTTAACAACTGATTTGATGCAACCGAGCCTTAATCTGTTTAATTATAATTAAGTTTATTTGTCAAGATTAAAGATCTCATTTTGCGGCGGGTGGAGTGATTATGCCAGTCATTAAGAAATAAATGAGATTCATTGTTTGTAAAGGAATGATAAAATACGGGTTTAACAGTTTTATTTCTTTTAAATATGGTTAAGATAAAGTTTTATAAAGTTTTCAGTAAGTTAAGTTAGTTTAAGATACCTACTATAAAGTCTGTATTAAGTTTTGAATTATGTATGTATGTTAATTGCCGCTTTGTTTATTATAAGAGTAGTTAAGGTTAAGTACATACATAAGGCTTATAAGTATCTGAAAGGAGATATCTTGTTTTATGTGTAAACAAAAAAAAAGTAGCTTGACAGGTAGTAGTTTTCATGAATATGATAAAAACTGAAAAAAATGCAATCAAAGATTTGTTTTATTTTATATGAAATTGTTCGTTTACGAAAAAGATATTGAATAAAATGTATCATAATTTGATTATCTACATTGTTAGCTTTTAAATGAGGCTTTTTCGTCTTCTACAGGCGCCTGAACTTTAAGGCAAGAAAAACAAAATGGCTGGCATTTTACTATGGAGGGGGGCAGAGATTTTTTTATTGTGATTTGTCGATAAAAATTACCATATTTTAAACTCATTAAATCTCAGACACGGGTTACCGGGCACATTGTATATTTATATTAAACATTTTTCTGAGAAAGTAGATACTTCAAAAGGATGTTTTTAAGAAATTATTTTGGATGTAATTTTTAAAATTCGCATTAGCTGGGATCGTAAACCTCATGCCAAACCTCATCGCCACCACTATTTCTAAAATCGAATACAATAAGCATTATTTATGGCTATTGTCTAGAAAAGTTTATAATTGTAATATGTATGTATGCTATAGCATATTGTAGGGACTAAATAATGTGTTCAACCTTTTCTTCTTACTTAATAACTGCAATTGCAATAAAAAGTTAATTGTGACAAAGTGCACGAAACGATATTTCAAAATAAAAAAGATAACAGAGATACACTTGTAACCAAAAGTGGATTCTATATTTATACATACTCATAATAATATTAAAGAATTAGGGCTTTATTCATAAACGCATAAGCTATTGGAAAATGGTTCGTCCCTTTTCGACAATCGTCATTTTCCAAAGATACAAAACACTTTATAACTTTATTTTAGTTGTAGATATGACTAAGGCGTTTAGTTTAATGTTTAAATCCTAATAAGTTATTTTATTAGGTCTGTCGTATAAGTAGTTATTTGTCAAAGTCATGCTATGTCAAGGGAACTCTATTGTCTTATAAAATATCTGAGTTACCACGCGAGCAAAATTAGCGGGCGTGAGCCTCAATTAACATAACGTTTTTGTTGGTAGACTACGGTAGAATTTCAACGACTTTATTTCCATCAGGCACGGACTAAGAAGTTGAATTTACATTTTTTACATTAATTAAGAACGATTTGGTCATTATATCTATTGTTAATGCATTTTTGTATCCTCATGATTATTATCATTAGTTTTGAAGGGAATATAACCTACTAAAGAGATTGACCAAATAGAAAATACGGCTAGGGCTCCTTCATATTAAGCATAATTAATTGCATTCTACATGCGTTTTGTATGAAATCTAATGAACGTCCTAGTGTGCGGAAAACTGCGTCCTTACTACGGATTCCAATTTGACGGTGGACAGCTGGTCGACTAAAAATAGATTAAATCGCGTAAATAGATTGAGCCCTCAAAAGCATGTCAGTAGTTACATCGATTGTGCCACACACAAGAACTAAAATACATCGATTCTACATAGTCATTTTTATGTCAAATATTTTTTAGGTTACATTGACACTGATATTGTTATAACCATGTTATAACTCATATGAAATTGATCTGAATTGAATCTCTAAGCTCCAATTGAGTACTTGATACACATTAAATACGCATTTAAATCCGACATTATTGTCATGCTAATTCGCAGTTAATGGAGATTTAATTGAGGAATTCTCGGCCTCCCAGATTTAAGAAACTACGAGTATTACACAATAGACGCTGCCTTTGGTGAAATTGGCTCTAGAAAAACCTTGTCCCGTAAGAACATCAATCACTTCGAACTCATTTTCAGTTCTTGACCCCTTGGCTTTGTTGTAGACATTATCTTCGAAGCTGGAATCGACTGGAAGTTTTGACAATTGCTGAATACAAAAACAAGTTAGGTAATTGGCATACAATTCATATTCAAAGGAAAGGTATGTTGTTTATTAAATGATGTGATACTTTGACTTTTGAAGTAATAATGAGAACGTTGAAGGAAGGAATCGCAAACATTATAGTTGAACTATTTGAACATTTGATGTTAGAGATAAAATTATTGAAGCTCGAATAGGGGTTCCATTTCCCGGTATCCGAAACCCTATATTGATTAGAGTTTATACATTTACTCGTTGGAGAATATCTCATGCGTTCAGTGGATGTGCATACAGCAAATGATGTATATACATACAAGCATCTATATGGTTGTACATCTTCCTTGTACTACTGAATGTGTTCTTTAGTTTTAGGTAGAAATTAATTTTTGTAATTTATTTATTTAGGTGTTACTTAAATTACTTTCGGAACTTACAACTAAGTTAAACACATTTGTCGGATACAAATGTATAGGTATAAAGGGCAATTATAAGTTATCAATCACTATATTATTTGTTGATTCCGAAGTTTTGTCCCACAACAAGATCATTATTAAAGTTATTTTTTGTCTCGTAAATTAGACTAGTACCTACTTTAAAATTATGATTTAATTGGAGAACTCAGTTCCATTTTATGAAGTTTACGTATGCTTAGGAGGGTCCGAACTTCAATTTAATGTAAAGCATTCCTCAAAAGTCTCCCCATAACCCATGATCTGTTATATATTTTAGATAGAGTATGGACAAATAATAATTGTAAGGTAATTGCTTCATGCCGCTAAAGTAAGTAAGTTCAAGTTAGGTTAGTTTAGACCACCTAAAGGCCTCTGACATGATCTAACAATTGAAAGAACCGGGACGTTTGACGTGCCCTCCGAAACCCGGTAGCGCTCAGATAGGAATGCTACTATCGGCCCATCCAAATAGAGGTCGAGCTGCACGTTGCTTAACAATAGAAATGAACTAACATCGGTTAGTCAAACTACGCCACGATTGCTACGCTCCACTCCTCTGATACGGAAAAAGGGAATAAGTAGTATTTAGATGTCATATCCTCTTGGGTACTACGAGTATAGGAGATGATGATCTCGTAAATTCAAAGCTGTGATCCATAAAGTTTACTCTCGTAAGATAATAGGATATAAAAATTGATTTGCTGTTGTCTGTGTTTTCTCAAGGCCATACTGATGGTAAAAAAGCACTGAAATAGTAATTAGAACCTTTTATATTTTTATAATTGAACTACAGGTATATTTAGGTTAGGTATTATTTAAATGAACAAAATGGTGTACATGTGACATGTCATGTATGTTAAATTACATTAATTAGTGTCAATTTTATGGACGTCTCTGATTGTGGCAATAAGTATTTTTATCGTCATATAGTGTTCATCTCATGACTTCTTCTAACGTTTACATCGATTACGTATTGTTGTAAATACGTTGTTAAATTTTTATCTTCATCCATTCCGGGATAAAATATACATAATTTTTTAAGTTATTAACTTAAAAAATTATGTATATATTATCCCGGAATTGATTTTTGTTTGTTTGAACGTGCTAATCTCAAATATTACCAATCCGATTTGTATTATTATCTTTGTAATGGATAACTACATTAAACGGGAAGGTTATAAGCTATGCAGAATTTGCAATAGAAAACTTTCAAATGGAATTAAAAGCCATCGTATTGATACTTGTTCTTCTTTGTAAAATAATGAATTATAAAAAAGAAACTAAATAAATGGTGACAACTCGCTACTGGCGTGCCTGTAGTTGTCGTGTACTTTCACACGTACAGATATAGCAGCACCCCGCGCCCCCTTCCATATATTGCGTGCTAGTAAATCAAAATGTGTGATGTACTTGTTTGCCAGATAAAGGCCTATCAATTATAGTTAGTATACTGTGTCTAGTCCGTGCTACAAGAAGCTGGTATGCCAGTTAGTATGCCAGTTAATGGTATGTGATTGTATGTTCCCTTTTTTTAAATTTCGAAGATTGTCCACGCTAATATAATCGTGTGGTAACGCTATTTTATCTTTTTGTTTATGAAGTGAGTCACCGGCCCTATCTTCTCATTTCAAACACAATCATTGAATGTACTCTTTACTCGTAAATCATATAGATATCACATACTCGTAGATCGATTAGATATTTCATAACTAATTAATAATCATAGTCGTCATCGAATCGTCTTGTGATAGCTTTGTTAATTGTGTTGCTAATTTCGTTGACTGGATTGCTGCTAATGGCATTAAGCCAATCCCGATAATGTAGTTAAGCCCGTTGGCAGAGTTGTATGTGAGTTTACTGTGTCTGGGTACGATTATTACGGGTTCGATTCCCGCCCGGAGTTAATAATATGTGCAGACATAGATGTGGAAGACGACGTCTATATTCATATTTGCATATTCATATACTAGGTAATGATATCAGTTAGAATCCATTATACAAGCTTAGAGCTTAGTTTGGGTCTAATTAACCGTGTGTGAATTTGTCCGGGTGTATCTATTTATTGCTAATAAATGCTCATTTACAGGTCAAAAGCATTTTAATACTTGACGGGCAAACAACTTACTAATCAAATGAATTACCCAAAATTATTAAATGCTGGTTAAATATTATAATATTTAATTTTTTTCTGGAAATGGAAATAAACACTTTGGGTCAATATTTTTATATTATGTACCTGATATGTTGGCAATTTACCATGTATGTAAGAACTAAAAAGACCGCAAGCGCAAGAGAACACGGTTCACTTATGTTCATTCATATACTATGTAATAGCACTATACACTATGATTCCACAATGGTAGGGTATAAAACCCTACCATTGTTGAATCTAGTTAGATTTTTTGTCAGACTTCTTGACTTTACTCAGATTAATAGCGCTAGTAATTAATATCTCTCATATGAATGGTCCAAACATATACATAGTAACCTATTTAATTCGAGTAGCACAACGTGATTTGCGAAGTTTCTATCAGCATGAGATGGTAAATGATTCTAAAGAGGTCGTCGTTTTCATCTTCTCATCATGATGCGATGTATTTTGAGTTCCATCTATAATTTAAGTAAGCGATAAGTAATCTAAACTTATCTATATTAATGTAATAAAGATTGAAAGTACGATTTTTTGTACATCTGTTCGAACACGGTAATATTAGAAATTATAGTTAATTACCTGCTATATAGTGGGATTCGATTTGTATGAGATAGTCACATTCTAGAAAAAGGTTACCTACACTAACTTTAATATCTTTATCGCAGCCTTCTCTAAGTGTTTACCTAACTAAATAACCTGTATAACGATACTTAAAATAACAATGTTGTCGGTTATTTTCTTTTTCACGAAATTGAACCATTTTACGTACACGTACCATATCATAAAAATAAATTTTGCACTACTGGCTGTAAATTGGTCCAGTTTGCCTCTAGCCCACAAACTGAGTACGCCCATGACTGTTCCGAATACGTTAATAAATATTAATCTAATAACTCATAACATGTTATTATATCTTCCTTAACTATACGCGATGTCTAAGTTCAAGGAAACATGATGTTATATGAATAAGTGTATGGTGTTAGGTTACAAAAAATATTTTCTATTCATTACATCTTAGCACATAAAAAAGAGACTAGGTGGGCAATGAAACATAACTTAATGGATGATTCTATTTGTAACAAGCTATGAGAAATGGCTGGTCATGTAAACAAAGTAAGTGAGTACTTAAACTACAATTTGAAGCGTATTGCTTGCGTTAAGTTGAGATAAAAACAAAATGGACGGGGTTATGTGACGAGTTGATATAAAAACGCTGAAACCATTAAATCTAATGGATAAATTGACAATGTAATAACTAGAGGGTGGAAAGATTAACGAGACGTTTAATTGAAGTGTATAGGCTCAAATCGAACATAGACCGCATGATGCAACTGCAGACGGCACTGACTTCTAAGAAACTGTAAATTGAATCAAACCATCAAAGTTCGTACGTCCTCTAATCATTACAGATATCTACTGTTTCTGAAAAAAAACTACTGAATTGAGAACCTCCTCTTTTGGTGTTGGAAGTCGACTAAAAAGTCAATCTGCCGACGAGATTTTTACCAAATGATAGATCGATAAAAGCGATTCTCAAATAATAATTAACCCCCGGACTAATATGTTATCCAAACATAAGAACACTTTCTCCATGTACAAAGTTTTCAAACGAAAACGTATTCGCGTGAAGTGTTAATTAGGTGCAGTCTGGCTGACAATATAGTTTTCGTATTCAGATTAGAATTTCCGCTGACATCACGTTCAGCGACCACGAACCGCTGGTCGTGTTCGCTGAATAACGCAATTAAATTGTATATCTCATCCCATTACAAAATACAGAGAGTATTCTGTAATTTCTCTAGATTAGTCTAAATTAGCAATTGTTGTCATCTAAATGGTAATTTTATTTAGAATTCTCACTGGATTCGAATGCGTAATATTGCGAGCTTTTTACACGAGTGCTGTGTGTCATGTGTGTCTACCAATAAACTCTTAATTAATTTAGGTACTCGACACCGTACTTTGTGTAAACGCGAGTGTCTGTGTGTGTTCGCTACGAGACTATTATATCAGTGAATCACTAATCGTTCACATACGTAAACTAATGCGTTAATGTGTAAACAGTAAACACGTTTGATGACATGTTTGTTAACATCGGTCCATATTGAAGTAAGTCCATGTCGTTCATATTAAACATAAAACTACTGAATGAAGTTGTTTCTACCGGCTGAGTAATACCCGTGTAAGAGGAAGTTTATTTCATAACTTCCAAGTTTTTATCCATTCAAGAACTTTATGCAATTTCGATTCATCGAAACGAAGACGGGACTCCGATATATGCTGAAGATTTTATCACTAATCTGCTTAAAGGAAGAAAAAAAATTAAACTAGCATTTACCAAAACGGTTGAAGGACTAAAAGAATGATGAGAGGACATTAATCAATGTTAAAAAACATCTAGGCCCTCTTTTTTAGCCACTTCAAGAACAAGAAGTATTTACGAGTCATTGAGTTATATGTACTACCGTACTAGTACATATAACTCAATGTTACGAGTATTTTTTTTATCTTGAAGGTGTAGTCCCATGTTGGACCTATTTCGAAGAAAGTGATTCGTAAGTTGTGTTAGCAATAAATTATGTTTTTTAAGAACTTCCACCTCTTTACAGAATTACTACCACGGTTGCTAGAGATAAGGGTCTGCCTTCCGTTCTGTGAGTTGCTAATTCGATTCTTGCTGTCTACCTATATTTTATTTTTCTAGTCATGTATTATAGATGGATAACGGTTAATTCACTTGCACGTAAGTGAGTACGGTTGCCAGTTAATCGACATTTCACACAGTATGGTGAGAATCTCAAAAGTTAAACAAATACGATGTAATTTCTAAGTTGGTTAGTTGGTTAAATTTGACGTTAAATTTTGGTATTCACCACATTCGCTTCATAGGGTTTTGACTTCGATCAACAATACACAACGTTTTGAACTCCAAAAATATTGAAATATTTTCCTGTTTTACCACCCGTTAACATTTTGTGTGAAGGTCTTTGACATTCTAGACGGCGAAAATATTTGCCAAAATGTTACTTTGGCGTAATTATTATGTACTAAGCACATAAAGTATACTAAGTTCATAAATCAATAACCTTATACAAGTCAGGGTTTACCATTAAGCCTGTAAACCACATCTGCCAGCTTTAAAATTTTCTTTTCAGGTTTCCACTTTATAATACTGGTCAGTCAAATTTGTATGTTTTTTTTTCTATCGGTCGACTATAGTTCCGTGTTCAGTGGATATATTCGTCGTTGTACAATCGATATCATAATACAGATGAAGGTGAGCACAGATATTGCGAGCTATGATCTGTCAGGTCATTCATGCATGGCTCAGGCTGTGGTGTGTCATGTGTGTGTGCAGACGTGATTGATCATTGTGAGCATACACTGCAAGCGAAGGTAGTGAATTAACCGCATCCATTAATTTATTGTATCGGACTCAAAGCTGTATTATAAAACTCGAATGGTAACGTTGCTGATTTGTTTAATAGAAGAGTTTTAACAAAGCAATTACAGTAACAGCCAGCATTGCATTATTTAAACAAAGCCTGAAGTGATTTGATATATTATTGTACCCAAGTATTATCACTGCCGATCATATTACCTGTTCCGGTACAAAGGGCAAATTCTTCAGATTGTGTAGCAAAAAGTTAAATAAGCGGAATATTTATTGCCGTATAATGTTCGTATCGGTTTGATCTGTACCTATGTATGTATAATTATTGTTATATAACCTATAAAGTCGCTAAAGTCAACCCTGGCACCCCTGTCAAACCATTCTAGCTCGTTAGCTCATTGCGATTGTTAAGCAACGTGCAGCTCGACCCCTACTTGGATGGGTGGCCGATAGTGGAATTTCTATCTGAGCGCTACCGTGCTTCAGCCGGCACGTAAAATTGTCGGTTCCGGTTGTTTCAATCGTTCGATCATGCCAGAGGCCTTGAGGCGGTCTAAAAATTTCGACAACAGGCTTGGCCACTAACCTACTTCAACTTACTTTTTTATTGGTCGCAATGAGCTCCGCATAACTCCGCTACGCTTTAATGGAAACGCACCCTAATACAAACTAAGATAATCGAACTTACGAACCAACCCCACGGGCCGACCGACCCTCGTCATCCCCGCACATCTTAAAATGGCTATCTATCGCGATGACAGCAACAAGTAAACCTTAATACAATGATGCAAGACTTCTTTTTAAACGCGATGAAAATTATACTCTCCGATCAGAGCAGTTGTGTCAGAACGAATCTTAACCACAACCACGGTAAAATGTAGGTGAAGCTTTAAAATAATAATATTCAGTGTTTTTCTTTTAACTCGTATATGTAATGTAATTAAAACCACTGTAAATACGAGCTCGAGGTATTTAATTAAAATATCTCAAACAAAAACATACAACTTTTTCAACCTTTAACCTACAATAAAAAGCGGCGGAACATGAACTGCAAAAAAGCTTTTAGTATCTGCAAAGAATTGCAGTTGAAATTATCTTGATGAATTTTGTGCAGGATTAGGTTAATCTGCAGTGATGGATTTGGGCTACACGACGATTTAATTACTGAACTAAGTGCACCGCCATGTTTTTAATCAACTTCAAAAAGTTGGAGGTTATCCGTTCTACTGTTTTTTTTTATGTATGCTACCTTTACAATTCACTGATGTTTTTAAAATCGATTTTGGAAATGCTTTCAGTAGGCGGTTTTGTGGTCCCAAATTGAAGTAAAAAGTTTGTTTTTAGAAGGTGTTTTTTTAATACACCTATGAGCTTATGTTAGGAGAAATTTTTACACGAAATTCTATGTTAGTAGTTGAAGCACTTAACTTGTCAACGGAATCTACTGTTACTTAAAGACGTTCCACTTTAAAAGCTTGTGCCGAGTCTGTCGCGCGAGACTTCGCAGGACTTTTAAGCTATGGAGTGTTCACACTGCGTAGTCTGAACAGTTCCAAACACATTGTAACTCGCCTTCCATTTGTTTATAGGAGTGAGCAAGTGTTCGGAACTATAAATGCGCGGCTTACACTAAATCCCTAAGCTCTTATAGTTATAGTTATTTTAATTTCTCTCTTTCCTCCGCTATCCTTTCCTTTTAAGTGTTAGACACCTTTTGAACATGGCTGATAAAGAAAAGCGGAACGAGGAAGAGGAAGACCAAGAAGGTTTATAGCAAAAAGTATGTCATTTAAAAAAATGGCAGTGTTCTATAAAAATGTAAAGTGGATAGCGGTGGCGATATTTATGTCTTATTATCAATATGACCCTTGAGAACTGTATCGAATAATGGACGAAGGTCCTAAAGTCTTCAATACAAAAACATTTTTTCCAGGACTGTCTTACAAAATAACCCCCTGCTTGGTCAACTAATTTTACGCTACGTCCATTGCCTCGAAGATTTCAATAATATTTTCCTTAAACAGTTTCTTTTGTATATCTTCTGATCACGTCATACTAAAACATTTTGTATAAAGTTTTTGTTCGTATACCAAATGTTTGTAAGCTCGGAGTATCGGTTGTTCAGAGATATCGCGTGTATTTATTTTATAAACTTTTATGAATAACATTTCGAACTCCTGAAGCGCTTTCAGGAACAGTAATCAGTTTTTCGATATCTAGTTTAGAAATGATTGAGTGAGATCCTTTATCGTTTTTCAAGTTTGTTTTTTGAACGTGCTAATCTCAGAAACGACCCATCCAATTTGAATAATTATTTTTGTAATGGGTAGCCATATTCAACGGAAAGGTTATTTTCATTCTTGAATTCCCAACGTGGATTAATCCGCGGTTGCTAGTTAATATTATGATAAACATGACAATGCAATGTGTTCAACAGATATAGAGCTGCAAACGTCCACCTAAGGGCCGGCGCTCACTGCCGGCATGGCACGGCATGGCACGGCAGGTTGTGTAGTGGCATCCCGCGGCGTGCTGCGGCATCCCGCGGCGTTCCGTGGCATGCCGTGGCATCCTGCTGAAAGCCCAGCCACTCTGGCATCCATCACTGCGCCCCACCGAAATGCTGCATAAGTTTCAACCTTATTTCAACTAGCTAGCAATCATAATTCCTCGACCCCAAAGTGACCCATACGTCTCGCGGGATGCAATGGCTCGCCGGGGCATCCCGTGGAATGAAACAGCATGACACGTCATGCCGTTGCATCCTGTGGCGTGTCGCATCATGCCGCAGCATCCTGCGGCACGTCACGGCATCGTGGTATCAAAATAAAGTAACATAATTTCTAAACTCATTGAAATAAGATTCAAAATAACTTGATTAGTAATAAAATCCTTTGCCATGCCATGCCGTGCCATGCCGGCAGTGAGCGCCGGCCCTAAGGGTGTTTGTAGTTTGTATAGAGGTAAGACTATAGCTCACTAACCACTGAAGCGTCCAATTGACACCTGTCAACACCTTGAAACGTTAACGCGCGCGATCGTGTTGAACCGCGTCGAGCGCCCCATGCCATTACCGATTCAAAGTATTTTTTCTAGCAAACTATTGCAGCTATGGCAAAGTAAAAAATACCAGTTTATAGCTGAATAATTAAGGAATCAAAATATGTACTAATTATAGTACAACAATTAATCTGAAATTCAGAAAATAAATTTGAACTTAACTTGCTGTCACCCGACATACTGTTTTACCTATGTATGGACGCGTAATTTAATACAGATCCATCTAGCGTAACATCCGTAAAGCTTTTTGAAACTTGCCATAGACAAAAACTCGTTTAAAGTTAACAAGTCAACGAGGCTGCCATAGTCGCCCGAACGTTCAACGCCAAAAATTTAATTATTTTTTTTAAATTTCAATTTAATTTTTTTGTCTATGAATATTCAACACCGGGTGTATATGAGACTAGCAGTGCCTCCCGGTTTTTACCACACTGTGCCCGTTACTGAATTTTCCTGAAAATTCCTGAATTTCCGTCGAACGTGACTATAAAAAAAAAAACAAATCGTATTATTAGTCTCGGAGATTAGCACGTTTAAAGAAAAAAAACTTTTCACCTATATTATTTTAGTATAGATGTAATTGTCTCAAGTTGCCTCTAAATAGTACGTATTTTTCTTCTATAATCGTAATGATTATTTACGTACAAATGTAAATTAGGAATATATTTGTCCTTAATAAACTGTTAAATTGTTTGTGATCTCAATTGTTTGTAGGATCTTCTTCGTTCTACTAATTTCAAAAGGTAATAAGATGTTTACTTTTTGAGGTAAATTAGTTTGTAAGTAGATATAATTAACTAGCAGCGCCCTGCAATTTTATTCGCGTTGTACCCGTTCCCGTAGGAGTTTGAATGAAAAATAGTATAACCTTTCCGTTAAACGATCCCTTACAAAAAAATAATTTAAACCGGATAAGTAGTTTCTAATAGCCTTGTAGAGATGTGAAGGAACTTGCACTGAATAGGAATAGATGGAGAAGTCTGCATCGGACTCACCGACAAGAGACTTGCTCTTAAATTTATGATGAAGTAGTGTCTGAAAAAAAAACAAAAATCTTACTCTTTGGCTTAACTATGCCTATTACAATAGATTAATTAATTTAGTATGATAAGTAGTAGTCTTCAGTGAGATGAGACGACTTTTGACCAGCAATTGGAAATTACAGGCTTATACTTTTTTATTAGTGGTTCGGGTAGTAGAGGCATTTCTATCTGAGCGCTACCGTGCTTCGGAGAGCACGTTAAACTCTTAGTAACTTTTTTTTAGTGGTTAGACCACGTCGGCGGCCCTATGACGGTCTAAATACTCACATCAGGGTTGAATAGTAAACTACTCTAAATTAATTAGGTTAGTTTTATAATTTTATTACCTAGCATTACCTAGGTATACTAATCGGAAAGAAGTAATATTATTAAAGAGAAAAGCAGTATTGAATTTATATTGAAATGTAATTGTCATATAATTTTACTAGACTCTGATAAACACAGTCAGTACCTATGGATTTTTAAATCATGACACGGATACTTAATTTCTTACATTATTTTTATTATTTTGAAGAAATTAAACTTATGATTTGATGATAGAAGTAACCACGGTAATGTCATTAATATTATTGGCGGTACTAAATGGGCACAAAAAACACGGAGTTTTAAAATATTTCTAAGTACTTAGGTACTTCAAAACATAATAATTTAAATACCTGCGATTAACTGAATATTCACTGTTTGAAATCGGAAATAAAAAAAAAGTATTCACTAACTGAACTTTAATTTAAACATTCTCACCTTAATATTTAAATATTGGTCCACACCATTGTCATTAAACTGAGTGTTTTTATTCACTTTCACATTAAACACTTAGTTATTTATTAACTATTTCACTGGTAAACTGTTTATAAATACGAGAAAACGTGCAGTCGCGTCGCGGAGGCACCCCGCGTGCGGACTTGAGGCTTACATCCCAAAGACTGAACGCACCATAGATTTACACTCCTACACAATCATACCAACTTATAAACAACTTTTCCATACAACACATAGATCATTTATATTGTAATGCCATCAAAAAAACATCGATACTGTATGTATTTTTAATATTATGTTATTGCCGGGGTTTTTACTCGAAGTTTATGCACGTCCAATTTGTTGCTACTGTGTTGTTTTTACAAACAGTAACAGGTTTCTTGGTAGGTAAATCCATTTGTAAGAATATATTATGATAAGTATTGGTTGTATTTCTAAATTTATTATGTGGAAATAATTAAGTTGTACCTATTTTTAAATTTTCAAGGTAACCTTCGACATGCATGTCTTCCGTCGCATGCATAGCATCCTCAATATTTGTTAAACTTTGAGGAATTTCAGATCTTATGCTTTTAGTTTTTTTGATAAAATTTTCCTACTGAAGGCTGATACCACACAACACCGAATAGCTTCAGTGGTTCTACACACGACACGGCTTGCGGATGCATAGCCATGCATATAGAATTATATGGATTACCGAGAAAAAAAAACAATAAATGGGCATTGATATTCCATACAACATACTAACTTACTTAAGCCTCTTTTTGACCTAGTCAGTAAGTTCGAGAGGTTAATGGCCAACCCTGGTTTCGGAGTTTTTAGATCTCCTAAAGAATATGGTAGTACAAGTACATTAATCACTACATAGTATAAAACAAAGTCGCGTCTGTTTGTCTGTATGCTTAAATCTTTAAAATTACGCAACGGATTTTGATGCGGTTTTTTGTAATACTTAGGTAGAGTGATTCAAGAGGAAGGTTTTTATTTAAAAAAAATCCCGAAATTCCCACGGGAACGGGCACAACGCGGGTAAAACCGCGGGGCGCTGCTAGTAGTGGTATATATTTTGCGCTAATACTATACCCAAAAGGCCGGACCGACGTGTGTGGATCTTTCAATTTCGATAACCAATACAAAGCGAGGGCAGGGTAGGATATTGATGGATGGAATGATACAAAAGTTTTGATTGCTTCAAATGTTTTCAACCTTTTTTACCAACATGTCAGCTAATTGTTTGTTTATTTAAGAGATATAATATTTTAATAATGAAATGGTCATTCGCCTACCTGTCGATTATTGTATTATGTTCTTATTAGAGTCTGAGAGGATTCCAAGAGACCAGTCACTGAGACTACTCAATGAAAAAGAAACACATTTTAATGAAATAAATTTAACAAATTGGTTAAGAGTTAAAAGAAAATCACCAAATTGTACATAATACATGCTTGACCATTAGCTAGGTACTAGGTACTATAGACTAATGAGATAACGCTAGGAATCATACTTTGGGTTGATTTTCCAAAAGTTTAAAATATTTTAAAGTACGTACATACATACACAATCTATCCGTTCCTAGAGAAATTTGATCTTTGTAGCAAGGTCAAAAAGTAAAGTTAACATATGACTGTTAATTATTTATAATCATAAAACTCATACTTGATGGTATTAAACAAGTAGAGTCAGGGGGACTCATGATTAAAATAACGATTTTTGAAGAAATTCATTAATAGCTGTCTATCTAGTCTAGGATTAATAAAGGAATTATTTAATCAAAGAGATTATTCAGGTGCTGTCAAGAGATCATTATTTGATAGGAAACGTTGTTGAGTGGAAACGTGTTGAGGAATACTCAACAGTTACCTCCGTCGTACGTAAGTTCCCGTTTTAACAAATAATAATGACATCAACGTACGTTTCAATTAATAAAAAGTAAAATTATTTGATAAATTTGGAATTCCGAAACGGATTTTCGAATTGAAATATGAATTATTTCTTTATGCTTTATTTCGAATGAAAAATATCTATATATAACTAACTATATAACTTCGGGTAAACTTATATTCAGAATAGGCAAGAGGAATAAATGTAAATAAAAATTGTAGGTAAATAATTACATTGCTTCCTAGTTTAAAAATATCGAATATCAGGATATTCGATATTTTTAAACTCAACGTGCTAAAAAGGAGTGGAAAAAATATTTCAAATATTAAAATATTGCTCCTGTAAAATGTGGGTATTTCAGTTTACGAAATTCTCTATTTTTTTACTTTTGTAGCTTTTTTCAGCATTTAACTTCCTTTCATTCTTCACTTAAGCTTCGCAGATTCATATTTTGTTGCAAAAATTTTAATATCTTTCTCTAGGAAGCAATGTAATTATTTAAGAACAAAGGTCTGTTTTCGGTAGCGACAGCAGGAGGCGGCAACTGCCGACCGCAAGTACCACTACGGGTTTTTAGGCTTCGAGCGCGGCGACACTGCTGCTTGCGGTCGGCAGTACGGCTTGCTGCTGCGGTACCGAAACACACCTTAAGAATGAGAATAATTTTATTTGTTAAACATCAAAGACGTTCTTCGTATTTAATTTATACGATCCACCTACGCAACACGTTCATATACAATGTGTAACATAATACCCCTATAAGTACCGAGGCAGGGCATTCTACTCGTCATGGCGAACTACGTTTATTCTACCCTAATTGATATTTCCAAGTTTTTCATTCATGTATTTACTTTTAAAGTTTCCTTCAGAAATACACTATCACAAGGATGAGGCAACCCTACAACAGCTGTTTATTTGACCTTTCACTTTGAACTCTAGACCAAAAAACCAGAAATCAAAAATAGACAAAACATAGGTAGAAAAGTAAAATATTGACATTTCAAAGAGTATTATTTAAAGAGGCCGTCATCAACAGTAGCTCTTAAGAGGCCCATACACGGTGAGATTTATCTGTACGATCCGTCGCGTCAAACCGATCGAAACGACGAATCGATGGTGTATGTCAAGATCGTTAACGATTTACTTAATCGAAAATGATATCGGAAATCGCAACCAAAACATTTATTTGAACACGTCCTTAACATTCAGCTTCAAACAAGTAAATGATCGATCGTTACGACCAGTCGTTTCGAGTATGAGCGACATTTTTGATGCGATCAATCGTCACGATTTTCATCAGATCGATCGTATAGACGAATCGTGCCGTGTATGGGGCCCTTCAGATACGCTATGAAATGAGGTTGGCAATCGACATATGATTATTTATGGGTAAAGTTTATAACATTATTATTGCTCAGCTCTTGACAGCTCTTGAAAGCTGCCAATATGTAAACAACTATTTTTAAGCTGATAAATTTGTTTGATAGGATAGGATTTAAATATTGTCTTCTTATGAAGTGATGTGTGGAGACTGTGGAGTGTCTTGTCTGTTGTGTACCTAGTGTTGTGTAAACTTAATCAATGATAACAAAATCGTGTTAATATTCAGTTGTTAAACCAGTGATACAATCGGTAATGTTATTAACTAGTGTTATTATTTACGATAGTGGCATAGCACACACATCAAAGCGCACGTCTTTCCTAAAGGCATGTGCTGGTTTAGGGTGCGTCCAGATCTAGCGAATGCGTCGCAGTCCGTAAATAAAGGTTCGTAAATAAAGGCATTTAGGGTTGTCGCAAATTTCTAAGATTAAAATAATTTTACTTTTGTATGGGAATTTTAAATACGATGTATTCTACCTTTGCACACGTAAAACAATTTACATGCTTTATCGAAACAAACCGGCTGAGTACTTATAGGGCCATACATATACTCCTTGTATACTATCAGCTGTTCGTAAAGAAAACACGCGAAATTGCACGCAAGTCGACGCTACGCCGACAAGGATTCATGGTATTGTAAAATATATGCTCCGCCATAAGGGTCCATTGAAGAGATTTTTTTTTATTGGCCAATTGAGCTCCTCACAGCTCGGTTCTGTTATAACGGAACCATTCCCTTAGAGGGTCAAAATGTCAGTTATTTTGACGCTATAACAAACCAAATGATGTATTGTTTTAACAACTTTCAATTATAATTCTAATTTCAGTACGACTTCGAAATTAAACAAGGCATTAATTTACCTGTCAGACATATTATATTAAATGTTCCAAATATAGTATTTTATTACTTATCGTGCCCTGAGACAAGGTCGTATTGTGTAAAAAAGCAGCATGTATGTAACCTTCCCTTTGAATGTGGTTGACCAAAGCAAAATAATAATTAAAAATCAGTTTGTGAAATTTTGTAGATTTAGTGAGCTCGCACTTAAACATTTTGTTGAGAGTTGAAAAACCTATGTACCTCTCCATTAAATTAGTTTAGATACGTGGTTATACATGCCGTCACCTGTATGTTTACATTTGTCATAAGTACATAAACAAACCACTGACATTATAAGGTCAGTAGTTGTAGACACATAATAACATAACGTAGTTAACCAATACTTACCGACAAGGAAACGCGAATGTGATAAAAAAATATCATTAGGAGGTAATCAACAAAAAGTTTCTATGATTAAACCAAGACGTTATTACATAAGGCGCAACAAGTAAAACATGATTTGCTTTTAATTTCATCTCTATTTTTAAAGGAAATTTGTAGTATTTCACATTTCTACACCCATTTTTAGTTTGCCTACGATTTGTATTGATGGACACTGGACACCCAGCTCTATCGTTATATCTCTCGCTCTGCTAGGTCGATATTATAGATGGATACCAAATATACGCACCATTAGTGCCTGTCAGAGCCCCTATCGATTAAAATTCACGTGGCTTCGTTTTACCACTACCCAAATGTATAATAATATAGAAACCAGCCTCTCGTTTGCCTGTACCTGTTGAATTTGGGGATGAACGGTACCTCAAAATTCGAACTCAACTGGTGGTTCCAGAGATAAGTGCTTTAAACAAAGAAATCCATCTATTCATATAGGTATACTAGCCGCGGCCCGCGGTGTTACCCACGTTGTACCCGTTCCCGCGGGAATTTCAGGATAAAATGTATACCATGAGTTATTCTGATGTAACACTGTATTACTATAAAGTTTCATCCAAATCCATCCATTAGTCTTTCCGTGAAAGAGTAACAAAAATACATCCATACATCCATCCTTACAAACTTTCGCATTTATGATATTACATAGTAGGATTGAATCATTTGCTGTTCGTTTGAGAGTTCTAAAACTCGAGAATGCTTGGACCGATTTGGCTGGTCGCTGGCTAAAACATTGTGTGACCTTAATTATGTGCGACAATTACTTTAGAGTTAATGAATAATTTGGTGTTTATTACAAAAAGAGTTTATTAGATAGAGAGAGATACATAAAACATGATTTATTAAAGAATTATGTTGATTTGTTGCTATTCCGAAGTATGTCTCGACGGATCCAGATACGAGTAACTTGGCACGGTTTGTATGTATAAAGGAATAGAATATTTTTTTCCCAAAATTCTTCACTTCAACATTTGTTCGTTGTTGTTGTTGGGCACTTTTAGGAAACTTTACATTGTTTCAATAATAACTGGCGGAATGCCAAGCCTCAATGAAACCATTGAAGTAAAAATCTATTGGAATGAAACGTACTTTCGTGAGTATTTTTACACAGCGAGTGACGTCGTGTTTGAACAAAACAATTTCTATCTACTTGTTGCCTATAAAATATACACTCCCTCTTATGTCCCTGAATGAAACATAAAAGATTTCTATTACCAACCGGTGACGTAATATTTATTTTTTGGTTTGTAATAAAATAATACAATTTGGGCGGATTGCATAGGAATGCTTAATTTTATTTAGCGTCTAAGGGTGGATTAAACACCGAAACTCTTAAATCAATTTAGTTTAGTTAGTGTTCATTCAAAATTGTATTTTAATCCGCACCGAATAAGCGATACGACATATGACGACTCAGTAAATGCTCTCTCAGTAGCATGATGTGAGAGTGCTTACTTTGTCGAGGGTTGCGGGTTTGATTCCCGTCTGGAGACAACATGTGCAGACATAGTTGTGGGCGACGACGTCTGGGTTTCAATTATGAATATTCATATCAAGTAAGTATTTGTGTATGTATCAGTGAGTTAGGTTCCATAATACAAGCCTAGAGCTTAGTTTGGATTTAATTCCGTGTGTGAATTTGTCCGCGGGTGTATTTATTGGATATCCACTTGCAGTAGCCATGATTGTTCATCACAGATTAATCATACTGATCATGCCTAGTCATAACGGTAGCGCTTGTGGCGTAGTTTGACTAAGCTATGTTAATTCATTGCGATTGTTAAGCAACGTGCAGCTCGACCCCTGCTTGGATGGGTGGCCGATAGTGGCATTTCTATCTGAGCACTACCATGCTTCGGAGGGCACGTTAAATTGTCGGTCCCGGTTGTTTCAATTGTTAGACTCGGAGACATTTACGCGGTCTAAAAACTTCGACGCCAGGGTTGGCCACTAACCTACTAGAACTTACTTCCTTACTTTATGCCTAGTCATAATAATGGACGCATCATGTGAAGTGTTCTTAAGAGAAAGGTAATAATCACCTTATTGTTTGTAAGACAATGGGGCCAAAGATCATGGTCTTTAGAAGACTTTAACGGCCGTACTCAGAAACGTCAAATGTTTCATTAGTAGGTATTTCGACATGTAATCTATGAAAAATCACGTCAATTACTGAAGTATTGATTTAATGCGTTTCTGAGTGCGGCAACTTGTTAAACTGTTTTAACGGTCATCCCCATTCAGGCTAATGTCCTTAATATGTAGTATAAAATGAATTCCATGGCCTGCCTTTCTGAAGGATCTGAAAACTATTGAATAGATTTTCGAGCGTTTTTCAGCAACAGACAGAGGAATCCAAGAGGAAGGTTTTCTGTTTTTAATTCGAAATTTCTACGGATACGGTGCTGCTAATATATTTATATCTATATGTAGAGTAGACTCTATCTATACTAATATTATAAAGAGGTAAAATTTGTAAGTTTGTTTGTATGTTCGAGCTAATCTCGGGAACTACCAGCCCGATTTGAATAATTATTTTTGCAATGGATAGCCACATTCAACGGAAAGGTTATAGGTTATTTTTTATCCCGAAATTCCCACGGGAACAGGCATAACGCGGGTAAAACCGCGGGGCGTTGCTATTGTAATATACGTATAGTCTATGCAATAGAAATCACGAACTACCATAACATAATATTTTGCGACATATCCAATTTTCTTTGAAAAGAAATTGTTGAATTGAAGGAAATTGATTCTCATTTCTGTCTCTCATGATGTATGAGGATAGTAACTAGCTATTAACCACCGGCAGTGTACCGGCCGGCGGCTGTTTGATAAAAGTAAAGTAGTCTGTAATGTCCCACAGCTGGACAAAGGCCTCTCATCTCACCGAAGATATCGGTACAGTGAGGAGGGTTAGGCGTAATCAGTAATCACTAGCATTTTGGCTGCATGATATAATAATATAGCCAGAGGCCTTTGGCGGCTCAATAACTCTGACACCAGGATTGGTCAGGTTGGCCATCCACTCGATGAAGAAGAAGAAGATTCAATATTGTATAAATGTAGTGATCGCATCAACATTGTTAATAAATTAGAAAACGCTGCAGTCCACGCGAACGAAATCGAGGGCACAGATAGTTTGTAACAAAGGTTATCATTTTCATGAAATGATTACACACAGGACACAAAGAATTGGCTGAATGGTTGGAACTAATGATTATCTCCCTATGTTTATCAAGTATCATATTTCAGAAGGTTCAATTCAGGTTACACCAATTCCTTTGAAGCTTTCAGAGGATTATTTGTCCACATACGAGTATAACACGTGTTTCTAAGTACTTACTGTTAATAGAGATTCGATTCGATTTCACGAAGTATTTTCTCAATATTTACCATTTTTAACACCAAAAATTATCTATGTGTTTTTTGTTAGCTGAACCATGTAACTAACTTTTGCGGATAGCTTTTCTTTTAGTCTAGATATTTTCATGACCTAGTTTTTGTAGAACGAAGTTTTATGTTTTGCTTGATCTTTTTAAGGCAAAAGTTATGATCGAGTTTTCATGGAAAGTAAGATAAAAGCCCGGTTTACACCGGATTATTTCGGATTTTTGGGAAAGGAGCGCTTCGTCGATATCTGCTTTATTGTGCTTGGAATCCATTAAAGAGAAACGTAGGGTACGTTTTCATGAAAGCAGAGCGAACTGGTACGGAACTCAATTGACCAATCTTAACTTAGTGACTATCCGCCTTATTCATAAACGATATTTAACTTAAACAGTGTTTTAAAGTGTTTTGTCTCTTTCGCTCTTTGGCAAATAGCGTATGTCGGAAAGGGACAAACCATTTGATAGCTAAAGTGCTGTTATTAAGCGTGTATGAATAAGGCCCTTAATCTCTACGTAATGCATATTGATTGTTTAATTGAGCTTCACTTTCCTTCACTTCACGTTTCTATACAAACACACCCTTAGAATAAAACCCTTAAAACACCCTTAAAATAAAATAAAATAAAATAAATAAAATAAATTAGGTTTGCTTCACACATCTGTTCTGGCAATCGGTTCTGACTGGCACAACGAAAGTAGGCGACAAGAATGATTTCATAAACACTGTCAGTTGATTGGTGTCATATTTAAAATTCGAGTTTTCCGTCAAATTGTCACCAATCAACACACAGTATTTATCATATCATGTCTTGTCGCTTTCTGTTACGGTCATTGTGCTAAGTGGACTGCAGCATCTCCCGAACATCAAATTGAGCTAAAAAAAACTGACTCCAGTATTAAGTACCTTTATTAATCATATAAACAAATTAATAAAAATCTGTACAAAGTAACAAACGATTATGAAATGTAAACAACAATGAAAATAGATTATTTTAGTATAGACTATATGTGCCTTGTTCTCACTGTAGGTAGGTAATATTAATGTACTTAATACCGACACACTTCTGTTCTGAAGGAGACATATTAATACATAGTGCATAAGACATATTAATATACTTATCCTTTTGATTTAATTGAACAAAAGTTACGGCTAACAAATAAGTTCAGCTAACCTAATTAGGGTTTCTCGGGATTATGAAATCAAATCAAATTAATTATTTGAAACATTATGTGACACTTTCGCTACATAACACATTATTTAAAATTGTAGGTATTACATTAGGAAACATAATAGAAAAGTTATACAACAACGTTTAACATTTTTATACAATAAGTAATGTAATATAACATTTTTATACAACAATGTAATATAACATTTTTGCATTATAGTCTGAACTGGATAACTATTGTTTAAATCAACATGATAAGTTTATTGTGTAAATGCTTCTTAAGAACAAAAGACTGTCAAATAAAACATAAGTTAAGGTTCACCTTTAGGTTTTGAATATAGAATACTATTTATAAAACACTTAATAGAGAAGTGTAAGTAGTTCGCTTTTCCGTAGGATAATATAATTAGATGGTACATATGAATAATGCAATGTATCTAAAAATATCAAATATAAGTTCTTAATACACAAATAACAATAAAAGCTTCTTTTCAAAATAATTAGACGCATATACCGCTTATAAATATGCACAATTAATTAGTTATCATGTTACCCGAATAAAATCTTTATATTCCTTCTCTAAAAATATTTATTTTCTTAATTTTCTAAACGAACATAGGTAATCGATTTTCCATGAAAAAATCATTTATAGAGGAAAAATATTGATAAATGTAGATAGTATTGAGGTAATATTGAATGAAATCACTGAATAATTTTCTCTTTACAAACTCTTGTCTTTGGTTGGGGAATTTACCTCATTAGTTTACATTTCAACTCTGAAAAAAAGGATTGTACAGTCAACATAAAAGTTGATAAATCACATGAATACTTACCTTTTTATTCATAAACGATATTTAACTTAAACAGTGTTTTAAAGTGTTTTGTCGCTTTCGCTCTTTGGAAAATAGCGTATGTCGGAAAGGGACAAACCATTTGATAGCTAAAGTGCTGCAAGCGTTTATGAATAAGGTCCTTAAAATTCCATAAATAAGTATCGTGACTAGACGAAACTGATATAAAAACCTTTCAAACTACGAGGAATCGTATTACTTAGATCCATTCATGTTCAGCTACTTATGAAAAAATTTATGTATGTTAAGATTATTTCCGCCTTGTCAAGACACTTACTTAAAGAGTCTTTAAGTGTTGAGCTGTTTTGTAATATTACATGTGTTCATTATCTTTTGTTGTTGACTGTACATGCCTTTATACATACATAATAAAAATATGATAAAAATACACCTAATTATCAGTAAATATATTTTAGTTTGTTTTGACAAAAACATCACTTTACATTGAAAATATAATTTCGTTATACAGAATGGTATAACAGAATTTTTATTAGCAATTAAAATTGTTAAGCGAGGTAGGTATAATGTAAACTGTTAATTATAATAATAGAGAATTTATTTACTATGGTTTAATTATTGAACTTTTCAATCAAGGGAACTGCCACCCTCTAGAGACACATAGCAATCGCTTTGCATTCTTCATTTTGTCTTTGTATGTACATATTAGCAGTAGACAGTACCTATAATGCATTTGAATACATTGTTATGTAGTTATGGGAACATGATGACCATCACCCGATATTTTGGACTCCAACGCGGGTGTTATAAGTTTGACATCGATGGCATGTGTGTCTATCTGTCTGTATCACCGTGGCTTTTAAACGGATGGACCGATTTCAATGCGGTTTATTTTATTTGAAATCCAGTTTTTTGCGGTGATTGTTAGCTAAATTATGTTTGGTAAAATAAGTGAAGCAGTTTCTGTGCAGGACATTTTTTTATTTAACTTGTGGAACGCTTCTATTAAGGGCCATATTATACATCTATATAGTAGACAATCCAATAAAACGGAACGATTCGGAACTATTGCTATTTGTCTCTTTGTCGAGACTAGTCGAATTTATTTATCTTTGTGCTGGTGTAATGCAGCTTAACTTCATGGAAGAAGAAGGAAGGCTATTTTAAACCCGGTTCTTATTTCGGAAAACTGGTGGAAGTCAAGGAAGACTACAGGGACTTTAGTTATACTATAGATGAGATTATTTTATGAACATTTTGCGTGTTGTTCTTCGGAAGGGTCCGGCTCCTCGCTGTGGCCGATGGTTCCATCACCAGACTTCTTCGCTCTTTCCATTATCAGTGATGGAGGCACGGATTTTACTGAAAATGAACATAGATATTTAAATATGGATTGATTTTAAAACACTTAACTTTCAACAACTCACTGAAGATAACAGTAAAATATAGTGATGAGATGATTCGTTGGACTTTTTTTATTTATATTTACTTATTTTTAACCGACTTAAAAACCTAAGGGTCTCAATTCGATTGTATGTTTTATTGAATGTTTGCTACCTGCTATCTTAGTTGTTTAAGAGCCAACTTCAGTAAAACTTTCGGTATATAAAAGGATAAACTCACAGAAAGTGGGTAATTCTCGTAGAAATCTGTTTTGAAACATTGACTTCTAATAAAACACTGTATAGTTTGAAAAAAGGTTTTTTATTGAAAAAAATGAAAAATGTCACATGTGTAATACTCACAATCGTAAGCCCAGCCGATCCTAGCGAAGGTGTCGATAAAGTTGGTGGAGATGTTGAGCCGGCCCAGCTCTGAGGTGCGGTAGTCCCACGGGAACACGTGGTGGTAGTTGTGCCAGCCCTCGCCCAGAGCGGCCAGGCTCACCATACCGCTTTCGACGGACTTAATGAACCTAGGAAACAAGCGGGATTATAAAAAAAAACCTCGAGAGTAAAAAACAGACAGTGGGCCAATGCGGTACATGAGCCTCCACTGGTAACATTTTTAGAAATAGATGGTGAGTTGACTCTACTAGGATGCCTAGTGGAATCGGAATCGCCTCAGCAACATGGGCCTTTGCAAGAGTTTATAAAATAATCGCATGGTTATCGGAAGTAAAGGTGTATTTCATGAAGCCTAGCTACAACATTGTCAAGAGGGGGTTTTGGAGTTTTTAGTCGTGTTAATTCCAACAGGTTCTCGGTCTTAATGTTAATCTGTTTTTCTCATACTAATGGGGAAGGGGAAGAATTGGGGATGTGAAACCCCTTATTTATATTTTTGGCTCTATCGTTCAACTGGATCACGTTTTCAAAAGACTGGACTTCCAAAATATGACCTACACTTACACTTGCAATAAAACGTAACGCTACCCTTATACTTTCATTCAACGCAGCAAAGATACATAATAAAATATGTGAAACGAAAGAGATTAAAATACAGGGGCGCGCCGCCCCGCTCAGCATTCTCAGGATAGATTCCTTTCGTGCTTGAATAAATCAATTGTCTAGATTAATTTTCCGCTTGAGTTCCTATGTAAGTTCGCAGTTACAGTTTCCAGTAAGCCTTAAGTTTGCTGTATGTAAAGATTTAGTAATTAGAGCTTTTGGGATGTAAACATATGTTATGTGATCAACTTAAAGGGCTTCTTCTAAAGCTGGGTATCCATTTGCGCAGCCTCGTGGCGAGCTGCCTCATCCTGAGCGTGCCGCGGGCTTCGGAAAGTACATGCGTCTCCACTTGAGCACACATAATATCGTATCGAGCGGCAAGCCTCAACCCGAGCCACGGTTTTCATATAACTTAATTAATTCGATACATTTCTCATTATCCATTTTGCTGCGTGCCGAGCACACGTACGTCCGTCTCCACTTAACGCACGCCTCACGCTGAGGCGTCTTTGAGCATGGCCATTTACCGACACGATTTGGCTCGCTGCGCGGCCGCCTCGTTTGGTTCAAGTCGCGGCAAGCCTCGACTCGCGGCACGGTCTCCACTAGATCTGCCTCGGGCCGAGGCAGCCGCTCGGCCCGAGGCTGCCTCAAATGGATACCCAGCTTAAGGATCTTAGATATTTTTTAATTCGATTTGTATACAGGAACAGTCAGAGTTATTTAACAAAAAGACGATGTGACCACGGAGTGGACAATCAAATTCGTTGGACTTTTTCAAGATAAGACTGTTTAGAGCTTATGATCATGCCACAGTAGTGCGCTTGCGGAGGTATGAGTTGCGTGCAAAGAGTTCTTTTGTTTTTATACAAAACATACATAGCAGGATGACAAAAAAAATGCTTGTATTAAAAAGTATTTAATAGGTATTTTTATTTCCATGAAATATTCACTTCCCACAGCTTAAGTCTAACACTTAAAATGAACACTCACCGGTCATAAGGCTTGTTTCCCCACAGATGCGCGAAGCTATTCACACAGTAGGCTATGTTCAACGTAATAGTGAAACGAAGCACAAAGCTCACTACGAAACTGTTGAGTAGAGTCTCATTCCAGTAATTGTAGGGAATCCAGATTGGAAGCGCTATGTTCAAAATAGCGAACATTGGAATGAAAAGCCTGAAACAAAATAGTAATTTAGTTGAAGAGATTCGTGGTTTTGTAGTGTTGTTACTTTATTAAATTTATGAAAAGATTGTTTGTTAAAGAAAATATTGATGTATTTTACAAGATTAGTACAATACTTTAGGTAAAAGGCGCCGAAAACATTGGAGTTGTCAACATATTACAAACGACACTACTACCTATTGAGTATACGAACTAATGAAATGGGGTAGCCAATTATTTAACAACACATGAATGTTTAAAAATGTCTTGTTCGATCGGTAACTACGTCAGACTACGGTTTTGAATATTCTGATCAGCCCAAGAGATGGGTGGTCGCTCGCTCTATTTGGTTGGAGGCGGGCCTTGAAAATACATGAATAAAACTTAGTTTGTTTGTTAATCAATTATTCATGAAGAAAACTGTAAGCTTTTCGAAAGAAATTATTAGATTGTTAGGCGTTTTGAAATGGAGTTATTCAACATAAATTCATTTTTTCGAAAAGGAAAACTTGTTGGTTGTTAAGTTTATATTTTGTAATAATAATTGTGGAAAAACATTTCAGATAAGCTGTTTGATATCATAAGATATGGCTAGCAATGTTATCATTGAACTTTGCTATGAGTAAAACTGTAGGAGGTTTGAGAACAACCGTCTTTACTTCTTTGCTTTATATAGAATACGCAAAATATCGTCGGGTTGTGCCTTTTATTATGAAACTATGAAAAGCAGCACCCCGAGGTTTTACCTGCGTTGTGCCCGTGCCCTGGGAATTTCGGGGTGAGAAATAGCCTATGACCTTTCCGTTGAATGTAACTATCTATTATAAAAATAATTATTCAAATCCGACAAGTAATTCCTGAGATTAGCTCGAACATGCAAACAAACAAACTTAAATTGTTATCTCTTTATAATATTAGTAGGTAGATAAAATTTTGGCATAGATGTTCCACCTAAAAGACCGATAAAGGCTACTTTTCATCCCGACATTCCCATGGTCACCTAGCGAGTGGAATTGCGTGAAAAGTAGTATTACATACATGTTTAAGGTACGACGGTATTGTGTTTTATTTTATTGCCATATCCCTCCCGTAATTCTTAATATTGCCATCATCAACACTTTACTGTTTACGGCCAAAATAAGGACCCGATGACCTAGATAAACAGGTCGGATTATATATAGCTTTCACATTTTGGGTTTTATTTTGTATCTTGAAGATAATTTGAATATTACCCGACTTCTGGGAATGTTTTGTTCGCCTTTGGGCTTTCAATCTATCTAAGGGGTTTTCTATGAATATATACCTCTTTGAAGAATGTAATCTAATACTTATAATCTATACTAATACTAGCAGCGCCCCGCGGCTTTGCCCGCGTTGAGCACGTTCCTGTAGGAATTTTCGAAAATCCTTTCTTAGTGTGCACTGACGTCACTTGAAGAACCTTCCTGCCAAATTTCATGTTTCTAGGTGTAGCGGTTGAGGCTGTGCGTTGATTATCATTCAGTCAGTGAGTCATTCAGGACTTTGAATTTTATATATACCTAATAATATTTAGAATAAAAAGAGGTTAAATTTGTAAGTTTGTATGTTCGAGCTTATCTCGGAAATTACCCGTCCGATTTGAATAATTCTTTTTGTAATTGATAGCCACATTCAACGGGAAGGTTATAGGCTATTTTTCATCCCGAATTTCCCATGGGAACGGGCACAACGCGGGGAAAACCACAGGGCGCTGCTAGTATGTGATAAGTTTCAATAATTCATGTATTTTTATGTGAACTTGAAGCCCAACTCGGTGTGTCGTGTTTTGGGTAGTAACTAGTACTAAATTTTCGTTGTAATAAATACACAAAAATCTATTTTTTTTTGGTTTTAATCGAGCTCGTCAAACTAAGATATGGAAGACAGTCTACATGCCATAGATGACGTAGTAATCACTTACAAAGTAAAAACATAGGTAAAAGCGTATATTCGGAGCCGTCTGATTTTGACAGGGGACTGACCTTAAATATGCTTTAAGCTCCTAACAAAAAGGCTCGAGATTCGGACGAGGGGCAAAGGAATCATTTTGATGATTCCAAATATTAACAGAGATAATTTTAGGGCAGGGTAAAACAGTATTTTATTCATTTAACTAATGTGGTTGATGAACATTTTGCAAAGTTTTTCGATCATCGAACGTCGTCTTTATTGTCTGTTGTTATTCACCGAAAATAGCCGACGTTACGCTGTTGCAGCTACGGTATGATCATCCTTAATTGCTCCCTCCATTTACGGCTTCATTTATAAACTCTTATCAAGAACATTGCTATGAAATAGTTTGTCCCTTTCCGACATACGCTATTTTCCAAAGAGCAAAAGAGACAAAACATTTTATAACATTATTTTAGATTTAGAGTGTTTATGATTAAGGCGGTAAGTCTTTAGGTTATTCAGTTGTGTATTTTACATAAATCGCTCATATTGAAAAGAAAATAACTTTGTCGAAGTAAGTCTAGTTCCGAAAATATTCCTCAAATTTCCAATTACGTATTTGAAGTTGTACTAATTTATCTTCAAGTAGTTTATACTGGGAAAGCGGACACTTTTCTTGTGAAAATAAAAAGGTTATCAGTTTACAAAGAAGAACTATTATTCAATACTGAAATAATATAAGTACAAGTGTTTAGTGGTTTCCAAGACCACGACTAAGTTTGATAACACAAATAAGCCATCAGCTATATTATATAACCGTTAAAACATAACAGACACTTCTGTTTAAGTATTACTACGCTGAGCACACTGGATTATAAATATTAGATACTCTATTTACTTCAATATTTGACTTTAACTTTGATTTTACAGCAGGCACTCCGTAATCCACAATAGAGTATGCGAACTAACGTAAACTTAATTTTAAGCCGACGATTATAAATGACTAGCAGCGTCCCGCGGTTTTACCCGCGTTGTACCCATTCCCGTGGGAATTTCGAGATGAAAATAGCCTATAACCTTCCCGTTGAATGTGGCTATCTATTACAAAAAGAATTATTCAAATCGGACTGATAATTCCTGAGATTACCTCGAACATAGAAACAAATAAACAAACAAACTTACAAATTTTACCTTTTTATAATATTAGTATAGATTGCAATGATCTGATATAATAAAGATTTTTGAATTTGAAAGTATATTTTAGGTACTTTATTTCGAAGCGTGCGCTGCGATCATACGAGGCAACTCCTCAGCAAAGTTAGCTAGAAAACATGAGACGTTTGAAGCGAGCTCCCACCGTAGATCTCATGATCAGATTAGGTTAGGTATACTGGGTATACAGTGTGATCCTAGCTTTAGTTAGAATGCTTACTGTAGTTCGATTAATTAATGGATTTACTATTACAGGATTCTAAAGTTGATTCAGCATTCTTGCTCAATGTGTTAGTTACAAATCAATTACCTACTTACATCTTCTGTAACCTTACAACGGGGTCTGCCATTAGGTCCAAAGAGGTTTCCCTCAAAGCTGCCCGTCTGTTCTCCACTGCTGGGTGAGGAGTAAGGACTATCCAACCCACGTGGGCGAACCAAAAGCCGCGCCGGATGTCGTGAGGATCCGCCACTGTCTCCGTGTACTTGTGATGGACTCTGTGGTCTAAGGCCCAGGTGTAGATGTCTCGCTGAAACAAATGAGAATAGGGAAATGAGTCGGAAATTGTGGTAGGGTACAACAACATGTGGTTACTCTGAGTGAACAAGATTGTAGTAGGTATTTAGAACTACCGTAAACATGTTGAATCTGAGTCTGCACTACATTTATTAAACGTTACACATTAAATGAAATATTCATAGACTTTAACAGGACTGACGTTAATTTCTCTTCGGAATTTCCTCTATGATAAAGTTGGCAAAACAGAAGTCCTATCTTTTGAATATTTCAATATAACGAGAACTTTATCTGAGTTTAATGGATTTTCCTTTAAGAACTAGTAAATACGTCTTTACTAGTTGCCGACTAGGTATTCAAAATTGAAAATATGTAGCCTCCCTAATATAACACTCGCACAATTTGCACTCAATTTGTAAGCGGGACTATACCTATCACGTTTAGACTGAGTGGTCTACACTAAATTGTGTTAAAGTTTGCGACACACTACGCTCACAACATCCGAAGAATGGGTCATATTTTTTCATAGGTACTTTCTTAGGCCTGAAACTGCGTTAAGCGGCCGGACGGGCAACCGTTCCGTGTGCACGCACGGGCCCCGTCACGAGCGGGCGCCCGCGCGGTTTCATACAAAAGTGCTACGTCTCGGGCTTCCGTCACACGGAGGCGGGCTCCGTTGCGCGGACGAACGCCCGCGCGGGCGCCTGCGCGTAGCACTTTTGTATGAAACAGCGCGGGCGCCCGCTTAATGCAGTTTCAGGCCTTAGGTATATTATTTTTATTTGTATTTTTTTTTGGATTTGGATGTTGTTTTATTTTTGTACGTTACATTATCTGACCCCGTTATTCTCCTAATTATTAATCTATAAAATCAGTCCAGCCGTACTTGAATTATACAAATGTAACTAACACGATTTGTGACTTTGTTTTAAAAACATATGAATATTAGTAGAGGTACCTCCTATAAATTTGTTATTGTTCTTGTTCAATATACCTACATTATTTAAACGTTAAATGACAAGGCTGGATGGGTCAAACGGTACAATTGACTCTAATGATAGTCGCATGAAACGCAGACTTTGTTATTGTAAACAGTTTTTGTGAATAAATAATAACCAAATACTGATATGAAATACGAAAGCTAATCAAATAGATTGGGCTGTGGTTGAAAATTGAATTGTTTTTGGTTAATCTAGGTATACTAATATTAATAAAGCTGCAGAGTTTGTTTGTTTGAATGCGCTAATTTCTGGAAGGAGGTCTGATAAGTGGTCCGATTTGAAAAATTCTTTCAGTGTTGGATAGTCCACTTATCGAGGAAGGCTATAGGATATTTTTTTATCCCGAAATTCCCAAAGGAACGGGCACAACTCGGACAATTTGGTAATATTAGTGTATAAACATTTTGGATAATTTGGATTTTGGATAATACACACAAATTGTATTGGTAATTTTGGGATTATCCCTTAACCTTTCCGTTGAATGTGGCTATCCATTTCTAAAATAATTACCTAATCAAAATGGTAATTCCCGAGATAAGCCTTAACATAAAAACAAACAAACTTTAAAAAAATATTTGTTTATACATAGACTAGCAGCGCCCCGCGGTTTTACCCGCGTTGTGCCCGTTCCCGTGGGAATTTCGGGATTTTTTTTACATAAAAACCTTCCTCTTGTATCACTCTACCTATTACAAAAAACCGCATCAAAATCCGTTGCGTAATTTTAAAGATTTAAGCGTACAGACAAACAGACAAACAGACACGAAACAGAGACGACTTTATTTTATACTATGTAAGGATGAGTAAAGTGAATTAGATGGGATGTTTATCCGTAATGGCCCTAATAGTTCTTCCATTTTTTCTACTTCATAAAACTTTTCTAGTATCTTTGAAAGTATGTTTTGTGAAGGAACTGTATTCAAACACTTAACTAACAATAAGTCATCAATAAATAATCTCAACCTTTTACACCTTTAAATATTTGATGATATTTCCTAAAACCAATTTCCCTAACGTTTATATTGAACGTGTGAAGCTCGCGTGTCTGTTGCTAGTTCCTCTACTAATGACTACTCTAGCCTTGAACTATTGAAATATTAGATTAGCACCTTCTACCTAGAGCCTACCTGAAATACATACCTACCTAGATTACGCATAATAAATAAGTTATTCAGTCTAGGAATGTGTACGTAGGAACATAAACATCACGAAATATTGAAGTAAATAAATAATATTACTGATGGATGGTACTGATGATGGATTTGATATGACAGCCAGTGCCACGAATTCGAACATCACTATGTTATTTTTTTCTTACGTATTGGCTAAAACCAGCGAAATCACAATCAATTACAGACATTATGTCACTTTAACATATCAGAAGAAAAGTCTAATAGAAGTCGTGCAAACAATATATTACTAATACGGGCGATTTTACCACCAAAAACAATATCTTGTATTGAAAAAAGTACAGACTGTACTTTTTTCAATTAGTAAAAGTACAGACTGTACTTTTTTCAATTAGTAAAAGTACAGACTGTACTTTTTTCAATTAGTAGTTTCAGTAACCAATTAACCTTTTTCTTAAATCGAAAAAACCTTTTTGTTAGAAAGAACGAGCGTACTTCTTTACTTTTAGAAAGAGATAGTTTGTACTCGCATATCTATTCTTAATCTTTTATAACGAGTTAATGAGTCTTCACTTAATTACTTACAGTGAGTAATTCGATATGTTATGCAATGGTTATGTATACTGATATTATAAAGAGGTAAAATTTGTAAGTTTGTTTGTTTGTTTTTATGTTCGGGGTAATCTCAGGAATTATCAGTCCGATTTGAATAATTCTTTTTGTAATGGATAGCCACATTCAACGGGAAGGTTATAGGCTATTTTTCATCCCGAAATTCCCACGGGAACGGGTACAACGCGGGTAAAACCGCGGGGCGCTGCTAGTAATTACATAAACTAAAATACAGTGGCCGTTAAAAACAATTCGAGCTTTAAATCATAGACAAATAGATGTTATAGAGCGTAAACCGTAGGTGGACATAAACTCTGTTACTTGCCAGAATTGTGGTTAGTGGTTACCGTGTGGTTACTGCGAGCTTGTCAGTCGTTATTTCACTTGTGTCTGTGCGACAAACTTCACATCGGTTATTAAGGCTCGGGGAACGTCTAACCGTCTGTTAGATGTGTCTAGGTAGAGAGAGTGTTTATAGCCCAGACCTTGGGACTTCAAGCAGGATTTCAAACATAGAACATATTATAATGATAGTCAAGAGGTGAAAAAGATGGCTACTTTTATTCTAGAATTTCTTATGGTAACAGGTGCAATAACGTTCATAGTATGGGTCAAATATTCACAATTCATCAGCCTATGTGCATAACATAATAATTCATCAAACTATTTGGCTTGGGTCTGCGTAAAGGGATGTAAGAATTTGAGTATTTGGTACGAAGCTAAAATCTGGAAGAATAAAACCCATCCAGACAGGGAGACCTAACTCCTAACTTTGGCCAATTTTAGAAGTTATAAAGATTTTTCCCCTAGACCGATAAATCAATATATCTAGAAACATGGAACTTCAAGTTGAATGCAAGCTCGTTGGTAAAGAATAAAAGAAATGTGAACTAAATATAAATTGAGTATTAAGTGACATGTTTACACTAACGTCGCGCCGCGCACGCGACCATATAGGTATTAACGGTTTACAAAAGATTCTATCTTTTATGTAGACACGCCTATTTATTTGTTTTAAAAGGCACGTGTCGTGTATTTAAAACACGTTAGTGACATCCGAAGGGAAACATTATATAAGTATTAAATAAACGTCTCGATATGGTCTAGTGGTATGTGCATTCGCCTGTCAAGACTGGGCTCACATTGATTTATTTCTCTTGTAGTATAATAACGGAACGTAATAAAAAAACAAGTGGTTCCCATTTTTTTAGTTACCTATCTATTTCACACATAGTTTTTTTCTGTTAAAAATCCTTTAACACTACTGCCTGTACTCAGAGGCGTGAATTGAATTAACAATAAAATAATTGACGTAATGTTCACTGCCGCACTCAGAAATGACGATTATATCGACACTTAACTAATTTGACATTGTTTTTCATACATTACATGTCAAAATCACTGATTAAAATCATTTGACGTCTCTGAGTCCGAGTGTCAAACGTTACATGTCAAACATCACTCACTAACATCTAACAAGGAGTCAACTAATTCTAAGCTGTAATAGAAAGATTTCAATGAAACATCTAAACAACAGTTTTCGTAAAGTTTTGAGGTCAATATCGCAATCCGCGGGCATCGGACCAAAGAACTGCATGAAGTTACTTCACCGCGTTGCGACATTAGATCACGTTTAGAAAAGGGCCTCAAAGGGCTCTATGGCTTGAGGCTCTATTAGCTCTATGGCTTGAGTTTATGAGTTGTAACTTAATTCGTGCTACATGTGAAGTAACGTTATGTCATTAATTCATTATGCACAGAACGTGTTTTATTTGAGACTAGTAGCGTCACACGGTTTTGCTCGCGGTGTATCCGTTGTTGTTGGAATTACGTGATGAAACGAAATAAAAACCTTACTCTTGAAAGTTCGAAAGCATTATTTAAATAGCGCGTTCGACCAAACTCTTCAGCTTTCTTTTATTACCTAAGTATTGAAGTGAAATAGCGTTATGTCATACTATTAGCACCTTGCGGTTTTACCCGCGTTGTACACGTTCCCGCGGGAATTTCGGGATAAAAAGTAAGCCATGTCTAATTCTGATGTATAACCTATATTACTGTAAAGTTTCATCCTAATACTTTCTGTAGTTTTTGCGTGAAAGAGCAAAAAACATACATATTTACATGGTTACAAACATCCGCATTTATTTATATACCCCGGACAATTTAGACATTCGAGAGTGCATAAAGTCCCAACAAGCTGAAAATCAGGAAAATTGTTCAAAACATAATTATAAACAATGTGTAAAAGTTCCCCATCATTCCCGTGTATGGATTTTTTTTTATTCAAGGTCAAATGTCAAAAAAAAGTGTTTTTCGCGAATATCTGAAAAACGGTGCAATGTAGCAAAAAAAAGTGTATGATGAAATGAAAGCTTATAAAATTCTCTATAACTTTAATTCTATCCAATTTTTCCATATTCCAAACCGTTATTGAACTACACGCTCCAGAAATGTCAAAATTAAGGACCTCGGGCAGGTAACTATGGAGCCTGCCCCAATGCTCAACAGTGACATGACCCATGTCATTTGAAAGGTCTTGAAGAGTTGTACAAGTTACTCCTAGACAGTTATATCGAATTCGATGGCCAACTCGGTGTTTTCGACCACCGAAGAATTACCACTGGAGGTGCTGTGGAGCCTGGACGGTATGCTCAACAGTGACATGACTTACGCATTTGAAAGCTCTTACAAGTCACTTTTTGATAGTTATGTCGAAATTGACGCCAAACTCGGTGTTTTCGACCACCGAAGAAAAAACACTAGGTGTATGTGCAATAATGTGAAGTTGACCCTGATCGTATTGCTCAACAGTGACATGACTAATGTCATTTGAAAGCTCTTACAAGTCACTCCTTGACAGTAATATCGAAATCGACGACCAACTCGGTGTTTTCGACCACCGAAGTATCGACACTGATCGTATTGCTCAACAGTGACATGACACATATCATTTGAAAGCTCATAAAGAGTTGGATAAGTCACTCTTTGATAGTTATATCGAAATCGCCGTCCAACTTACTGTTTTCGACCACCGAAGAATGGAGTTGGGCTATGCCATACCGAAGTATCGACGCTGATGCTAATGCTCAAAAGTGACATGACCTTTGTCATTTGAAAGCTCTTGAAGAGTTGTACAAGTCACTCTTTGACACTTATATCGAAATCGACCGCCAACGCGGTGTTTTCGACCATCGAAATATCGACACTGGGTGTATATGCAGTTGACCCTGATGGTATTGCTCAACAGTGACATGACCTATGTCATTTGAAAGCTCTTGAAGAGTTGTACAAGTCACTCTTTGACAGTTATATCGAAATCGACCGCCAACGCGGTGTTTTCGACCACCGAAGAATCGACACTGGGTGTATGTGCAGTTGACCCTGATGGTATTGCTCAACAGTGACATAACTTATGTCATTTGAAAGCCCTTGAAGAGTTGTCCAAGTTTTGAACAATTTTCCTGATTTTCAGCTTGTTGGGACTTTATGCACTCTCACCCTCATTTTTTGGTTTAAATTGACCGGTGTAGACATATATTAGTAAGATATTATGCAGAGAACATGTTTGATATGATATTTATACAAGAACTGCCGTTCTAAGCCAGTGGCCAACTTTCGCATTCTGTTTGGTTTGTTACAATTAGTTAATATGTATCAGAAAGTCACGTGATAGTCACGTGGTCGCGGAATATCACGTTTTGAATACATTTTGTTCATATATTATTTTTATTGCTATCAATGTAATTGCTTTGATATAAAAAGTGGTTGCTTGAATATTTTTATTTCTCTTGTAATTTTTACGTCTCATTGAACTGATATCTTCAGTGAGGCAGGCATTTGCCCAGCAGTGTGTCCAAATGCTACAGACTAATAATTTTCTTTGTAATTTTTATTAGTTAAATCGAAATGAAAAATCAAGATCCCGTCAATCTATTTTCTTATCTATAGGATACAGGTATCTCTTCCTACGTTGAATAATAAAGAGAAGCATAAGCGACCTTTTGGTTATCAACGTGGGTAAAATAGCGGAGTCTTACCTGCCCGGTGATAGTGAACAGTATAGCCAGAATTATCCTCATCGGCAGTTTCGCTTTGTACGCCCTGTGGGACCATAGCCTGTGCACGCCCGCTGTTATCCCGAACCCAGATGTGTATATAGTTAAAAATGCTGAAACAAATATCAAGATTTTAGAAATTACCATACATGCATATAGTGGCATTTACACTGAGTGATAAACTCACTCAATGTAAACGCCGCAAGTTGAAGTTGCCACATTATAAAGAAATTATCACATAACTTTAAGTATTAGTTCGTGATGATGTTGGAATGTCTTAATAATTAAAATAAAACTAGGAGCGCCTCGTGGTTTTACCCGCGCTGTGCCCTTTACCGGGGGAATTCCGGGATGAAAAATCACTTTGAGCCTTCCCGTTGAATGTGGCTATCCGTTACAAAAAGAATGATTCAAATCGGATTGGTATTTTCTGAGATTAGTGCGTTCGAACAAACAAAAAGATAAACTATTCAACTTTGTTATAATAGTAAAGACATTGAAATGTGGGATTAGGGGTAAACACACTTGCGAGAACACACAACCCGAGTTTTCATGTTAGAGATACTCGGATCTCCAGAAGAAAATTTCACTCGGTTAGTTGCAAAATTTCCCGGCTAATACCTCTATTTGCCTCAAGTGTTACAAATCAGATAAGTTATCAATATACTGACACTAATGCTCGTATGATAACACAAATGTGTAGTCTATGACTCAGCCACTTCCTGGTAAATATTTATCTAATATTTACATATCTACAGCTGGACGATAAGGTCACTTTATCAGTAGATACATCGTTGGAACGATGCATATTTTGAAACTGTTCTGAGTCACAATTCCTATTGCAGCTATCAGAGACGCCGTTATTATACATCGATTTGGATCAAATCGAAATTTAACTAATTGTCGTAATTTTTTCATACATTACATGTCAAAATCTCTCATTAAATAACGGGCGTTAGACACCTACGAGCTTTTAGTTCATCAAAAGCTTTTGGTATTAGATGGTTATTTGTAGAAAATAAAGCAATCGAAGAAACTCGATATTATTCTTTTGAGTTAAACCGAAATACCTCTGCGAGTGTGTAAACCCAACCTAGTATTATAAGATACAGGGGATTTTTCGTGATAAAAACTTAATTTAAAATTGTTATATTTGTAGATACATTATGTACGAAAAACTTACCAAATAAAATAGTAAGTACTTTAACTTGGTTACTTAATATCAGGTACACTCCATATAACGATACTAAATGCAATAATATTTGTACTATGAGGTCTGGCCATCGGAACTGAGCCCTGAATTCCATAGCTTCATATTGGCTTATATCAAACGCCTTATCACTATTTATATCACTGGTTTTGTTTTGTACTACAGTGTTATTATTTTCACAAAACTTCGTTCCATTATCGTCTGTGTAACTATCACTTGAAAGTCTATTTTTGATTGAATGCACTTGTTCCGTGCAGTCTTCCATGATCCTTTCTGTTGGGAGTGGAGTCATGATGGTAGTCTGAAAATAAAGACAATAATGTTAATAAAATATCGATAAATAAATGTAAAAAAGATTCCGAAAAATTGAGAACTCTATTTCTTCGAAAACGTTTTGATAGTAAAAGCTTGCCAAAGAAAATTATTATATCGGACTGTTCAGAAATTTATCTAAATTACTATTAAAAGGTTTTCTCTCAATTCCCAAGCCAGTTTTAATAATACCTTCTGCGAATAAATATCAAAAATCACTAGAAATCAAAGGTCCGATTCGGCGTACTATAATTACGTGTATATACATATCAAGCCATCAAAGGTTAGTACATCAAGGTAACGCCATAGATTGAACACTCATTAGAATTTCCATTAGTTCAGTCAGGCGATTTCATAATGTCAATCGTTTCAGGGCTAATCCAAATTACTTTCATGATATCGGCACGTGGCGATTGCGGAATCGAATGTTTTATATTGTCAGGGCTTATAAGAATATGCCTACCCTTATATAGTACGTTTAGTCGTATCTATTTCAGAAATAGGTAGGTACCTTCTTGGTTAATTAATTATATTAGTATTCATATAAAGTAATTATGATATACTAGCTAACCGTCTTTTCTTAGCATAGTTTAATCAAGATTGCTTTAGGTTCCCGTGAGCATTACGAGTATGTGCAGTAAAGAGGCTCAGGACCTACCTCTTGAATTACTGTATCTGTAAATGAAAACCATCTGAGAATCCTTCAAGAAATTTTAAGTTTAGAGCGAACAAACCGACAAACAAACTTGACGAGGACTTGTGTTATACATGTAGCGATGTTTACTTATCACGAATTAATTATTTTTATCAGAGCTAAGTTTATTAGTACCAATGCATATTAAAGACATGGTAACCTACCAAAATGAACTCAATTTTCGTTTTTATCAGTCAGATAGATAACTTGTATATGCACTTTTTCGAATACTGTAACATGAATGTATTTGACTCATATTTGACTAATAAATAATTTTTATGTTTAAAAAATTGGCCCTCCAACTTTTATCTAAGTTTCAACATTCGAAAGTTGATTTGTGTTCTATTTGTTTTCTATAAATTCTTGCGTATATTGGTAGGTATATTGACTTTTGAACGTTCTATGTTTAAAGTTTCAATTACGAGTGCATGGTGTTCGATATGGCGAAGGTAACCTACCCGAAATTGTTGAATTTCGATCACAGATTTTTATGTAGCACTAAGCACTAGACTCACCCCCTTCCACTTCCCGACCTCAGATCGCCCGTAAATAATTCTGTAAATAATTACGGGCGATCTGAGGTCGGTCTTTTCCTTTCATTATTATTTTATACTCCTCCTTTTCCAAAGGGTTTCATCCTACTATTATTTTTTCACTTTTTATCATTTTTAAGGGCTTCTATCCTGGTCTATATTGATAAGGTTTATTATGCGCGAGTATACAAGCAGCGTCTCGGCGAATTCAATTGCTAGCTTGCTTACTCAGTCAACTTGCTCATTCTAAACAATGCCTTAAAATATATTTTCAGAATATAACAAAGACTATTCAATATTTTTCATCTTGCAAAGTTATATCCTCAAACATATTGAATTACTTAACCGTATCAAATTTTAAATCAAAATACATTAGCGAACCAAAACCAAAAATACAAATCAATATTGAACATTTTATGCTATTAGTATACATTAGTTATATACCTAGCAATACCCTCATTTGTAAAATAATGTATAAAATATTCAAAATCATTATTGTATGTATTGTAGAGCTAAATACGATTTGAAAATATATGTTTCGCTCAGCAAAGCGATTATATTACAAAGAGGAACCTTGAGATCACATCAAAGAACAATGCTGTCAACATCGTCCGTTCAGCCAAGAATGGAAGTATGTGGAAACAACTAAAACAGAGTTACAACCATGGCTAATTGGTATTGTACATAGGTGGGTAGTGTAAATGTGTAGTGTTCGCCTTAACTTAAGATAGTTAGGATATAGTTAGGATTGGGCCAGTCTAGCACTCATTATAGAAAGGTGGAAAGAGGGTAGGGAGGCCTTTACCCTGCAGTGGGACAAGTCAGGCTGAAAATATCAAATTCAGCTACGTCCCGCTACGGGAGATTTGTATGAAAAATTAAAAACAAAATAAAATAGGTAGAAGACTAAAACCGCATACTTTAAAAGAGGTCTTAGGCTATGTTTTAAGGTCTTAGGCGAGCAGTGGGACATATAGGATAGGTAGGCTAATATTTTTACTTCAATTTTCTAAGAGAAAGTTATGCATAGGTAATGTATGTATGCTATGGGACATTGTTTGAGACCTTTTTTAACTAAACAAACTAATATCGTAATTAAATGTGAATGCGATAAAAAAATACAATATTAACCTTGAAAAAAAAACACTTCGTAATTTTATTCAGCGCCACAAAATGGTGTTCGGTTAAATAAATACCAGTTGCAACGAACATTTTGTTTTGTGAACATCCAGAAATCCTACAAATACTAAACTTACACTTATAGCTCTAACTAGAGCTTGGCGGTGTTACCCACTTAGTACCCGTTCCCGCTGAAATGTCGGGATAAAATTTATCCCATATCTTATTCCGATTTATAGCCTGTACTGTACTGTAAAGTGTCATTCGAATCCTTCCGTAGTTTTTGCGTGAACGAGTCATAAAAATACATTTAAATTCCTTGTAGGATAAAAAATTATGGTAGATATATGTTAAAAAATGGATGGAATTTGGATGGGATTTCAAAAAGATAAGCACCGATTACATCAGAATGTTATCCTCAATTTAAGGCAAACATGGTTAGAGTTGCCTCATAAAACAAATTGAAGACATACGACAGTTGAGTGTAGGTATCTGTGGAGATACAGTAATATTTTTACTGCTTTGGTTAAATTATTTGATCTTATCTCTGCACTGCAAACAGTTAATACTCTGTTACTCCTTTATGTACTTAACTACATTTCCATTACGCGATGAATACGTAAAGATAATGATAATTATTGCAAATTAGTTGTGTGTTCAGTTGGTTTCATCAATACATTACTATTGATATGGTTATGTTTAACTAGCTGCGCCCGCGGTTTTACCCGCGTTGTGCCCATTCCCGTGGGAATTCCTGGATGTAAAATAGCCTATAACCTTCCCGTTGAATGTGCCTATCCATTACAAAATGAATTTTTCAAATCGGAACAGTAGTTCCTGAGATTAGCGCGTTCAAACAAACAAACAAACTCTGCAGCTTTACAATATTAGTATAGATTGTATTGTCTTTAAACGCTATTATGTTATATCACAAAAGATGGCAAATAAGAATGAATAGGGTATCTTTAATCCGTAATACACTAATTGCTTACAAATTGAAATATTCGATATAGTTGATAAACATTTGTACGGTGAATTTATTACAATATTAATAATTAAAATATACTTCAAAGCGTACTTATGTCTATGACAACGTAATATTAGGAGCTTATTTAACTGATTAAATAAAAAAACTGACTCTTAATAAAATGTTCTATGAACTATGGAGATATGAGGACATTTAGAAATATTTACTTAGTCATGATTTGAAACTCCGTTTACGGATACACTACGCTTTTATATTACATTTTTATCTGACGTTTCAGTCCCTTTACAGGAACCGTGGACACAGAATACTGAGGTGATAAGCGTCTATACAAGAAACAGTAATAAGAACGCAGCTACCGCCAAATACATTTTGTTAGTTAAGGAATGTTAAAAAATGGGTACTTAAACTTACTTACGCTTAAAAATAAGAAACCAGTATATAGTCATGAATAATAAATTCACCCGGACAAATTCACACACGGTTAATTAGACCCAAACTGAGCTCTTAGTTACACAAATGAATTCATAATTGACACCCAGACGTCGCCAACAACTATGTCTGCACAAGGCACATAATTATTGTTGACTCCGGGCGGGAATTGAAACCAATGCCACTGTGCCACCGGGCTTGAGTATTCCTTTTAAAGGCAGTTTAAAATAAGCGAAAGTATTAAGATAACTACCATCACATTCAGTTGTCGTGCGCCGGTGCAATGTTCACAAAACCAATTTTAATTTACGTCGTAAATACACGCTTATTATGACCACTTCACAGAAACTAATTAACAGTTGACAGTAAATTAACACAGACACCAAAACATCTAAAAAGAACTGAATTGATTGAATAACATTTCATATCACAAGCGTTGGGACTTGAGCACACTATAGTCGAGACTGTTATCAGGCAGTTTTGGTTCATCAAAATATATAAAGGATCGCGAACACTTTTTTATCTTGTAGTCTAAATAATTTATACCGACAGCCGTAATTTAAAGAAGTTTTGTTGCAAGTCGAACATGTTAATCTTACGAGTGTTGTGACAATAGTGGGCTCAAGTTCGTAAAGGTACAACCACTACCTACAGTGCAAAATGTATGATTGAGAAGTGTGGACTACTCATTATATTTCAATGGAACGTTCGATAATTGATATTACCAGAACGATTTGCCATATCTATGTTTTATAAATATTAGTCATACGTCGCCAAATTTTGTAAAACGTGTACTTCCCACTTTCCTGGTTATGAATTAGGTAATATATTGTAAATGTTTCACGGGATAATCCTTAAGTTGTTACGAGGTAATATGAGATGAAGATGAAGTTTTGAAGTTTTAACAAGCCCGTTGGCACAGTGGCATGTGAGAACGCTTACTGTGTCGGGTTGCGGGTTCGATTCCCGCTCGGAGTCAACAATATGTGCAGACATAGTTGTTGGCGACGACGTCTGGGTGTCAATTATATATTCCTTTTAAGGATTTGTGTATGTATAAGTAGTAGTCTCAGTTAGTTAGATAAAATGATACAAGCCTAGCGCTCAGTTTGGGTTTAATTAACCGTGTTTAATTAAGTTTGGGTTTAATAGCCAATTCGATTAGAAATTTTGATCAGTATTTAAAATTAGAATGGACTTTCAATATTGTGTGAGCAGCTGCTGTTTTATACCAGTTTTCTTACGTTATGATTAACCGTTAGTTGAATAAAATCTTCTTGGTTTTACCTTCGTTCGGAAACGAACGTTCAGATTCGATACGAATATTTGAGTAAACCGTTTCTAGAGTTCTTTACCCAGAAAAAACAATAGAGGCATTCCAATAGAAAATAAACCATGAAAACTCAAAGTTGTCCTATAAAATAGTTATTTTACCTATTCATCATTATCGAACAATGAGCAATAAACACTGGACCGTATGAGGATAACATTATTTTTATTTATAGCTCTACGCTTGTGACTTTGTTGAAGTTTTATGGGAATTAATGAGTTATACCTCTAATATAAGGCGAAAGAAAGAATATGTAGCAGGGAATTATTTTTATGAAAAACCGACTTTAAATAACGGAGTTAAATTAGCTCAGACATGGGTATATAAGAGATTTGAGAGCCTCCTCGTTTATTAAGCTTAGAACTAATAAAATGAACATTTTTTTTAACAAAATATAAACAATTTGACATGACGTACTTTTTATTTTCGCTGAAGATTTATTGTGCTGTAGTGAGTAGAAATTTTTTCTAATGAAACTTTTAATTAGTAAATTATCTAAAGAACTTAAGGATTGGACGCACTCTAAATTATGTATAAAAAAGTGAATGACAAAATAGTTATATTATAAATGCACTAGACGCGCCCCGCGGTGTTACCCGAGTTGTAATCGTTCCTGCGAGAATTTCGGTATACAATGTACCTATCCCATGTATTATTCTGATGTACCTATAACCTATATTACTGTAAAGTTTCATCCAAATCCATCCGGTAGTGTTTTCGTGAAAGAGAAAGAAAAACATACATACATACATCCAACCTCACAAACTTTCGCATTTATAATATTATACCATGTTTCCAGATCCCAGATCATTTTTGTAAACAAATGTGATACCAGTGCACAAAAACTGCACGAAAATCGTGCAGTTGTTAATTTGACGATTTCACGGTATTTATTTATCTTATAAAAATAAGGGGATAGCTATAGTTATTCAAACGATTATGCAGTATTGACTTTTATACGATTGTTATTCCGAAGAAAATTAAAATTATCTAAAGCTATTTTTGTGCAGTTTATTTATGTATACTTGGAACACTACAGAGACGCAGAACATTTTTTTGAAGTCGCCATTTTTTTTTATCGTGGTTCGTAAGTGGCGTGGAAACGTGTGCATTAGGGTGAAGACACATATATCAGCATCGAATCGCATTTTGTAGTACAAAAACGCAATAATATATGGAGATGCGTCCGCATCATTTCACCCTTCCGCATCGATTAATGCACACGTTGGTCATAATTGACCATCACAACTTTTACAACTTTTTAATAATATACCAGGTGAGGGATGGTATAAACTGTTTTTGAAGAGGCATCCTGAGCTTTCTATACGAACATCAGAGGCTGTAAATTCAGCAAGCTCAAAGTTGTCAGAGAAGCAAATTAGAAACTGGTTTACACAAGTAGAAGAATATCTAAAAGAAAATGATCTCTTTCATATTTTGTTAAAGTTAAGATCTTAAAGTTAAAGTAAACAGATTGAGACCAATGACAGATGAATAATTGTTAAAAATGTTGGATGATGATTAAACGAGATTATTAATGGACCTAGGTGTGCCTACATTGGTAAATACACTGCCAATCGTTATACCAAAGTCACTGTGCCAATAATTATACTTATGTGCCAATGAATTAAGTTTTATGCTACTTTTTAGGCAATAAATCAATTAAAAAAAAATACCAATGTGAATCATTGTAATCTATACTTATATATATACTTACCTTTTATTTAAAAAACATTTTTTTTATTTATTTTTTTATTTAAACTATATTGGCAAAGATCTCCCCCAATCACTGTACTGTTTACCCTAATATTATTATTTTTAAATGAAATTACCCGAAGGTTCGACACATCTGACCTCCTACATTGACAGTGACAAAATCTTGACATAACTTTGTTTACAAAAATGATCTGGGATTTTGGAATAGATAATAGTAGGACATGGCAATAGTTACCTAGGAGCTAAAAACCATTGGGACCATCGTAAGATTAAACATAACGATTTTTGAAGAATACATCGTTAGTTTACGTGTCAAATCTGGACATAACAGAACGTAACATAACATACTCTGTGTAGCAACTGTGACATCATACTCCGCCCTTGACCTCGGATGACATCATAACCTTGATCCTTTTAGACTGGAAGCGCTACGAGTGGGCGTCGCGTCGGTTAAGCCTACTAAAGTACGTCCTACTAAAGAAAGGGGTATCAATAACAACATTGGCGCTATAGATAGCGTAGACGACGGGTGTTGACGGAAATTTTTAACCTTTAAACGCTCTTTTAAACTAAAATATTGGTATAGTGTTTTGTCTCTTTTGCTATTTGAAAAATAGAGTATGTCGGAAAGAGACAAACTATTATATATTGATATGTAAATAAAATGCTGTCAATAAGCATTTATGAATAAAGGCCTTTCTCTATAGGTATAAATAGTTAAAAAAAACATCAAACATTCTGTGAAAAATGTATAAACTATTAATGTATTTAAACTACATCGAAATCGGATGAACATCAAATCATTAACAAGAATGTCATATTAGATAAAGGTAAATGTGACACTAGTGTGTGTACGATCTTGTAGGTAGGTTTTTTGTATGGAAACATTATGTGACAATAAAAACTTGAGAGGTGTCAAGGGATACCCGGATGGAACCAAGTTTATTTATTATCAACAAAAATAATCGTCGCGACACCACACTGTTCAATGCGAAATAGAAAGACGAAACGAAAATATCTGGCTTGCTTTCTCTAAGAGAGAGACAGACAGAGAAACATGCGCACGCCAGAGATAGACAGACAGAGAAACATGAAACATTTCTCTCTCTAACGCAAAAAGTGTCGTTACAACTTTTCGTCTTAATTTTTTCCGTCTAGCCCCCTTTCGCAACGCGCGATAAGGAACTTCGTTCCAAAAAATTGTTATGCTATCGTAGTACCGTACCGATCGAACCGATTTAAGAATTCAAGACGATCCTACAATTCGTAACGCAGAGTCAAGTTCGGTAACTTCACTTTAATACCACACATCGGTAACACCTTTCATGTTGGTTTAGTTTGGACAAATGGTTACAGTCTTTCAGTAAACGCTTTTTAGGGTAATGAAGATCACATTTACTTATCGTCATACTTGCTTTTTGATCTTAGTTTATTTATTTTAATTGTGGGAAAGGTGCACCGTTCCATTGTAAGTAAGCTTGTGTAGGTTAGTGGCCAACCCTGGTGTCGGTAGTTTTCCATTGTAACTCCATCTCAAATAAGTTTACATTTGTGGACTTATCATGTCAAATCACTACATACTCGTAGTATAAAACAAAGTCGCTATTTTTGTCAGTTTGTTTGTCTGTTTGTCTGTATGCTTAAATCTTTAAAATTACGCAACGGATTTTGATGCGGTTTTTTGTAATAGGTAGAGTGATTCAAGAGGAAGGTTTTTATGTATAAAAATTCCCGATATTCCCACGGGAACGGGCACAACGCGGGTAAAACCGCGGGGCGCTGCTAGTAGACTATAAGATTTTATCATAATCATTATTTTGATTGCGATCGAAAGGCCTTATTACTTACTTATTACCTTTAGATTTAGATGTTCTACAACTCCGACACCAAGGTTGACCACTAATCTACTCGAACTTTCATACAGATTGTCTTACCATAGTCCATATTGTACCTGATTTAAATGTATTATTATGCATTGATATACTATTGTACCCGATTTATCAATTCAATTCAAAACCATACTAATTCAATCGTATTGTTCGGTATCATAATGCTAAAATAATATTGTTTTTGATATACAATGTTTAGATCAAATGTATACCTTCTCGTTTGCTCAAACGTGCGTTTATTGGGTGCTGCGTGAGGAACTTTTAGTTTTACCATGTCCGTCCAACTGTCGTAGTTTGAAGAGACTAATATATGATTATCAGTCAAAATTGTACTATAAAATTAATAATATTAAATGGTTTTGGGCACTAACTAACCTAAACTAAACTAAAGTAAGTGGGTATGATATTTTTTTCGTATACGCATTGTAGGCAAGGAGTCGATTCAAGTAAGATTCGTTTGTGAAATATTAAGCTTTAGAGCAAATTTTTCTTACAATTGTTCTCCCATCTAGCCTATTTATTGATTTTGGATGTGGGTTAAAGTCATTAGAATTTAAAAAAAGTTGTGAGTATTTTAAAAGTTTGTTTATCACAGGAAAACGGATGAGAACAGGTTTAATCCGGTTCCCTTGTGATAGGCACATTGCGTGTCGCTCCACGCGCAATTGGCCGATTGGCCGTTGGTTTCGTATATTGTATAGAAACTCATCAGCATCAGCTACGTACCAGCGCCGCCGGTAGACTAGCGTCGGCTATCGGCTGTCTCTCTACCCGAAATATATGCTAATTCACATAACTATACTAATCTTATGAAGTAGGTAACATATGGACCATCGCGGTTATATGTATGTACCAACTTGTATGACTAAAGGAAGAAAAAGGATTAATTTCCTTAAACAAAGGAGTTAAATACAGTCTACAGAATTGTTATGAATAAATAAATGACCAAGATTAATAATATGTTTCATTTGAGGTTACAATTCTAATTTGATATTTTTAAGACACGTGATGGTAAATGTCGTTATTTTCCTCCTACTTAATTGAGTAAAGTGTTACCATGTGGCAATAATTTGGATTTTGTTTGAAAGCGAAAACATGTACAGCAAAATAAGTAAACTCCTTATGAAGTTACTTGTCTTGTTTACATTGGTAGAGTACGGTAGAGTTCAGAGGAAGCATTAATAGTAGTAGTTTTGTTACATTCATAATGTTAAAGCTTTAACTTTGCCTATAATATTATAACGAAGTCTATGTTACCAACTATACGTAAAGCCTCTATAATATTGTTGGTTAAGTTACGCCTAGGGGATTTGCTCCATAAACATTAGACGAATACTGTTGTAGCAACATGTTGATGAGTGTTAGAAACATGTTTCTTGTATGCTGCTCGGTAGCAAAACGTACTGTAGAGTTGATCACTGTTTTAGTAGTTATTTTAGGGCAGATGAGCAGGAACATTTGTTTATCAGCAAATGTTGCGCAACAAATAACATTTACCGTAAAAGTAAGTACTGAGAAGGTTAATGGCCTATCTTGATTTCGGAATTTTTAGACCGCCTAAAGGGCTCCGTAATGTTTTAACGATTGAAACGACCGGAACCGACAAATTAATATGCACTCCGAAGCAGGGTAGCGCTCAGATAGAAATGCCTCTACCGGCCACCCATCTAAGTAGTGGCCGAACTGCATGTTGCTTAACAATCGCAATGAGTTAACATTGCTAAGTCAAATTATGTCACGAACACATAAAATAACCGCAGGCTTTAGTTATCAATCGATATCCTGTTAAAGTAAACTATTTTCACGGCGGTAGAGTATAACCACGTATTCATTGTAAACATTTGTTGCACAACTGTTGCTTAACCCCAATGTTCCTTAACATCAAAGTTCGGAGTGGTGCCTGCAACATGTTGACAGCAATTCAGCAACAAGTTTATGCAATCATGTTTACAAACAAACTAGCTGTTCTGCGCGTTGGTTCCACGCGCATTCCAATAGATGACGCTAGTGTGTAACTTTAGATCGTGCTTACGTTATCTTGATCGCGCCTGCCTATACAATTTGATAAGCAGGAAAAATCTTTCTCTGTATAAAATTAGTACGTATAGATGTTTAAAACGTATAACTCTACCTAACATCTACTAAAGTAAACCGGGCTTTATGCCATTAGCAATCAAAGTAGGTACTTGGTTGACTCTCAGTTAGTTTACAGAAATGACATCACAAGATTGTGTCATGAAATGAAGTTATTTATTGCGTTATCGTCAAGGCCACTACGTGTTACGAATCGGACGTAAAATAGACAGGTCTAGTGGAAATATATAGCTTCGTTAATTAATGTACGCTTCAGGAACGTTTCAGATAACATATTTTATTGTATGAGTTCTTTACATCAATAGAAATCTAAAGAGGATTATTTTTGCTAAAGAAAATGTATAAATGTATATGTAAAAGTATATGTCGCGATTCTACTGAATCTTGGAAAATAATGTAAGCGAGATCTTCAAAATTTTCACACTGGCGCCATCTATTGGATCGCGGAACAGCTAGTGTTTAATACACCGACCTATGTTAGTGTGTAATCCCTTTTTAATTGTTTTTTGTTAAAGTCGGAGGTTTTCAGGCGGTCTAAAAATCCAATGCAACTCACCAGGGTTGCCCACTTATCTATACTCTAAAAGGTTTAGAGATAGGGTAAGAATGAAATAAAATCACTAAACCTTTTCCTCTTATGAAGCAATCGTCTTCGGCTGGAAAATTTACGACATTGGTCCACATTTTGTGCCAATCCAAAAGAAATAGATTATACATATATACGAAAAGAATAAATTTACTAGCAGTCCATTATAATAATTTTCCCACGTCCGTGGCTAAATATCAACAAAATAAGATTGGTAGACTACGCTTCACCATGCTCTATGTTTGTCTATTAACTTTTAACTTATGACTACATCCTTCAACTAGATGTTTCCAACATAAATAAAATTAATTGGACTTTCTATGGGATCAGTTTTACCGGCAGTCATAAATGCTCACATCTCAGCCGGTTCCGTACATACATTTTAGAGTCTATCACAAATTTTTAGGTTAATTTTTATGATTTCTAACATTTAATTTTATTTATTCACAAAACTTAGAATTAAATATATATAAATGGTAAAACGTATAAACTTATTATCATAACCGGCTAAGGCAAAGTTTTAAAACCTTAAAAATAGATCAGGAATAAAAAACGAAAAACAGTCAAACTTTTTGTTTACTCTCATGGCGGCGTCCTTGACATGTAAACAGAACGCAAAAGAGAAAACAGTATCACTATTTACCTACCGCCTTATCAGTTTACTGCTCACATTTAACACGAATTCAGACTAACATAGTTTCGATTGCTATGTAAACTGTCATTTAATTTTCGCGGTATTTCGAATAGTGGGTGGTATAACCGACTCGCGCGACGCGCTATGGTATACTAGTGCCTTGGCTTGATGGGGTCGGCCGTACAAACACTTTAGGTACATCTAGTGTCTCTACGGGGCATGGCTGCGGGACGCATATCTCGAGATATTCGACAGATAAACACGCGGCGAGAATTCGAAAGTACTACGTTGTGGACAGGTGTGCTGATGTTTATCAACTTGAATGACTTGAATTTTAATTGATTTGGTGTATTGACTACGTTTTTATTCTAATTTTGTAACTTTTTATCTTTGTTACCGTTACTGTGAGTGAGTATTATTTTTAGGAAAACGTCTTTCCCTCCACTATGTCATATTTTGCATCTGATGTCTTATTGCAATAATCAGTGTTCCTCGAACTTCTTACGAACTCCCAATGAAAAATTAGGTATGTATCGATTCCTAAAGTCCTGAACGGGTTAATCGATTTAGATTTATCTTTGAAAGGTGATTTGATGTATTAAACTAAGATTCAGTAGGACATTATATTTTTTATATTTTTCTATTTCACAAGAGATTTCACTCTGAGGTCTCCTCTCAAATCTAAGTTTACTTACCATATACCATAAACCATTTATACGTATTACAAGGTGTATGAAACTAGTTATCCGTCGACATATCCCTAGACACGAGTCTCGTTCGTGAAGGCGTCGATGCGTCACCGTGGCGGCAGTGGGGCGCGGCGACACGGCCCACGCGATGACGCTCACATCTCTTCTTTACAAGTTTATACTTACAACTAATATCAGCCTGCGATTTTACCCGCATTCTACCCGTTCTAGTAAGAATTCTGGGGGAAAAGTAGCCGGAAACATGCCCGTTGAAAGTGGCGATTTAACACAAAAAGAATCATTTGAATCTGACTGGTATTTTCAGCGATTAGCGCGATCGAACAAACACACAAAAATGAATCTCTTCAACTACGAGTATGTGGTATTATTAATATACATTATAACTACCACGCACTTTGAGACACCTTACGAATATCGAAGCTTTCTGGCAACAGCATGAATAATAAATTTAATTATAAGTCATCAGCCTTTACAATTTAATAAAAATATCACTATACGGTAAAAGCTTTAAGCTTACAAGATAAACTTATAAAAAAATATATGTAGACCACATAAAAGCCTTCTAAAATATTAATTTTTGTTTATTACGAAAAGCGATTAACATGATTCGAACTGGATAGAATATTCGAACATTCAATGCCAATCCTCTTCCTTCAATAGGCATTCACAATCTAAGTTTAAAAATTAAATTATTGTTATTATTAAAACTTACCCTAGGCTCTAACATGTACTCTACATATTGGTGCCTAAGATGTCACTGTAAGGCATTCTCCCATTAGCCCCTTAATAAGACACACATGATGCGGGTGCGGTCCGGTTGCGGGTCGCGTGACCTTTTTCCCCTGTATCCGTATGTAAATGTAAATCCAAGTTGTGATTTCAAATTCATGATGTTTTGAAAGTAGTTTACATATCACGTAGTACACTCTGGATATGAAATTTTAAAACTTGGATTTACTAGGTACTAACCTAATTTAAGTTTTTTCTTAGTTGTCGTCAAATGCAGACAATTATGACAAATCCAACCAAATGCAATATCTAGACACGCGGCAGCGTGTCAAGCCAAGTTCAAGCAAAGGAACGGCTAGCCAGCGCCGAGTGTAATATTACACGAACCATTTGGTGCCACTTTTGACCCTTCTATAACTCAAAACCTATTTAACGTAAACACATGAAACTTCGTGTGTTTAATTATATCCATTAGGACATCTAGAAACTCAAATTTCATGAAGCTAGCTCAAACGGTTATAAAGATATGAACGTCAGAAAGTCGTAAATTTTAGTATTGACTGACTGACTGACATATAGTACCTAAACCTAACCTACTTCCAGATGACCTAGAAGGATGAAATTTGGAATCTAGCTCGGTAATTGTGTGTAAGCGTAAGAAAAAATCTAAAAATATAAAATAGTAAAAAAATAGGGGGGGTCCCCATACAAAAAAAATATTTTTTAATTGTAGCGTTGGAACCGTTACTAGCAGATATTTGAAACTATCCCAATATATGTATTATTATATTTGCTATTTAACTGCAATATAAACGTAAAGTTAAGTAAAAAAAATAAGTGGTGTCCCCATTCAAACTAACTTAAATTTCGCGCTAAACAACCGGCCAACGGTGTGTCGTCGGCGGCGCGCGGTAGGTACTTATGACGCGGTCGGTCCACCGTCGCCCCAGCCAAACAGCGTCACGCTCTGAAGAATAGTACACAATTATAAGCGGTAGCGATTTGGTAAAAATTTAGCGGGTCGGTTGGTTTATACCTGCATGGTAGTAAAGCGATGTATTATTGTTACCGATATAATGTATGTATTGACTAATTTAAGAATGCTGGTTGAACTCGCTCGCGCCTTGCACTTGTAGCGGGGGCAGCGCGCGGCTCACAAGCGCTATACGATACAATTTAAAATGCGAACGAACCAAAGTACCTATGCAGCGGAAACGCAAGAAAAAACAATAAATATCAATACCTAGTTTTCTTTACAAAAAGTAATGATATCCCACCAAAAACATAAATGTAAAAAAGGAGAGCCAAGTTCAGTACAAAAATTATGCATGGCTATGGGCTTCGCTGCAAAAAGAATGGAGATCTAAATGAGGGCCAAGTTCTAGGCAATATCTCAATATGTATTTATAGGAACAAAATAACATTATGAACAAGTATTAAACTCTATTTCTTCTCTTTATTCGATACCTATGACAATTGCTGTTATTTAAAAATGTGTGATCTTAAAGTGGGTTAGATTTAACTTGGCCAGTTTGTTGTTATATGTTGAATAACTTTATAAAATGACTGCTGTAATGAAAACTGGTCAAGTCAAATCTAACTCACTTTAAGATCTCACATTTTTAAATAACAGCAATTGTCATAGGTATCGAATAAAGAGAAGAAATAGAGTTTAATACTTGTTCATAATGTTATTTTGTTCCTATAAATACATATTGAGATATTGCCTAGAACTTGGCCCTCATTTAGATCTCCATTCTTTTTGCAGCGAAGCCCATAGCCATGCATAATTTTTGTACTGAACTTGGCTCTCCTTTTTTACATTTATGTTTTTGGTGGGATACCTTTTATGCAAAAAATTGTTGGAAAGATGGAAAATAGATGGAAAGAAGTAGGTATGAAAATGACATCATCAATCCTCTTTCCTCTATAGACGGTATTGTCTTTGGTCGGAAAAGCGGCCATCTTACTAATATAATAAATGTGAAAGTTTGTGAGGATCTATGTACGATGTTTGTTTGTAACTCTTTCACGCAAAAAACTATTGAACGGATTTAGATATAACTTTACAGTAATATAGGTTATATACATCAGAATAAAACATGAAATACATTTTATTCCGAAATTACCGCGGGAACGGGCACAACGCGGGTGAAACCGCGGGGCGCGGCTAGTATTTACATAAGCCTTTTCCTCTTTGCTTTCGCATTTGTAGTTTAGCAGGATAAAATGAATGACCTTATTGTTTGCTTCGAATATTGCTCTTGCTTACAATTCTGACACATTTAGAATGGAAACCACGTTAATGGATACGCTTTTATTTTACATTTTTATCTGACGTTTCGACTCCTCCACCCACAGAAACCGTGGCCGCAGAAGAAACACTGATGTTTTACGCGTCTATAGAAACAAGAAAAAGTAAAAACATATCAGCTACAGGAACGTTACGATTTACGCAAGCTAACAGTGTCTTAAAATCTTGCAGATCTTAAGATCTTGTTTCAGCCAGCTTATTGAGGATGGAATCCGAAGCAGATTATTATAAAGCTGAAGAGTTTGTTTTGTTTGTTTGTTTGTTTGTTTAACGCGCTAAACGCGCTAATCTCAGAAACTACTGAACCGATTTGAATAATTCTTTCACTGTTAGATAGTCTATTTATCGAGGAAGGCTATAGGCTACATTTTATCCCGGATTTCCTACGGGAACGGGCACAACGCGGGTAAAACCGCGGGGCGCTGCTAGTGTAAAATAAAAGCGACGTTTGAAGTGCGTAGTGTAATCCGTAAACGTAGTTTCAATTCAAAATGAGTAGTTTAGCTAAAACCTAAGTCTTAGGTTTTAGCAAACTGTGTCAGACTGGTCTCTTAGGTCCTAAGAGACCAGTAGTCTGACACAGTTTAGTCACAACTGATCACACTCGGCCGCCCACTAATTGACGGTCAATTAAATCTGAATATTTTGAAGACATTGGCCTACTTGGTTACTTGTTGCGTTTGACAATTTGTTTTGAAATTACAGAAGTTCTACTCACCTCGATCCCGTATTTAGTATACCTAGTAGCACCACGCCTCGGTGGTTTAGTGGTATGTGCACTCGCCTGCCAAGACTGAGGTACCGGGTTCAATTCCCAGGTCCAGCGAAAATATTTTTCCTACTTTTAAAACATGACTCGGGTTTGAGATCACCTTTCATATGGCAAGCGTAGTGATTATGCCTAATCCTCCTCACTGTACTGATATCTTCAACGAGATGAGAGGCCTTTGTTCAGCTGTGGGATATTTTAGGCTAATACTTACTTACTTAGTACCGTCATACAGTTTTACCTTTTGTATTAGTAGATCTTTTGAGATTTTCAGTACAGTAGCTTATTCTTAAATTAACGAAGTATGTACAAATTCACTACAGGTCTTGACAAGTGAGCTCAAGGTTAATGATAAGTAGTAGGTGTCAAACAAATACTAGTTTAGTTTTTTTTTAATACCCACATCCTACGGTCATACGATACACGGAAGTATCTACTGCTAGACGGAAGGTAGTACCCACGCCCATAAATGTACTAAATAGTATAGGTACCTATAATCTAATTTTTTGGATTGGCACAAAATAAGGTCGTAAATTTTCCAGCCGAAGACGATTGCTTCTGAAGAGGAAAAAGGTTTAGAGATAGGGTAAGAATGAAATAAAATTACTAAACCTTTTTCCTCTTCAGGAGCAATCGTCTTCGGCTGGAAAATTGACGCCTTTGGTCCACATTTTGTGCTAATCCAAAAAAAATTGAGTATACTTACTTACATATGTGTACTGTGGATACCTATGCCGACTTTTAATTTGAAGTATCATTCCGTAAAGAATGATAAATTATATACTTATACAATATTCACAAAAGACAGAACAGAAAAGATATTCACAGAAGAGAATATCATAAAAAATATGACATGAACTTGACATAAAAGTAAAATGAAAATAACGCCTGCTTAAATTATAAGAGCAAATTACTGAGTGAACGTTGCTATTTAAATTTGGTTAGATATATAATGTTTTAAAAGGTACTTTGCTATTTATGTTTTTTTACGTCGAAACGTATTATAAATGTACTAATAATAAAATAAACGAAAGATAATGTATTTTGTTTCTTGGTTTGAACATGAGTAGGTCCGGAGCTACCGATACGATTCGGAAGATTCTGTGATTGTGTCAGCGGAATATTGTAAACGCCGTGTGTTCATAATCTGTCCAAAGCAACCGTACAATTTTGAACGAAACGACGAAGTTGTCATCGTATCCAATGAATTACAATGTTTCCTCGAGATTGTCAACAGTCAAAAATAAATTTACTACAAAATTAACTCTATTTCCAGTAGCTTTGGTTAGATTTTTACATACCCCATGGGAATTTCGGGAATTTTATTACTTAATTATTATCCGATTCCTGACCAAGACAAATAAAATATAACGAATCATTAAATTCTGTATAACCATTCTCGAGTTATAAATGGTGTAACTAACACGATTTTCTTTTTTATATATAGACTAGCAGCGCCCCGCGGTTTTATCCGCGTTGTGGCCGTTCCCGTGAGAATTTCGGGAATGTTTATATTTATATGTATAAAAATTCCCTAAATTCCTCTCGAATCACTCTATCTATTTAAGCAAACCGCATCAAAATCCCTGGCGTCGTTTTAAAGATCTAAGCATACATAGCGACAGACAGACAGCGGAAAGCGACTGATTACTGATTGGACAAATATGAACACACTTATTTCACAGGAATTGAGTACTTACGAGAACCTGGTTTCTTAAGTTCATTCAAAATTACTTATATTGTAACAGATATTTTTTGTACATTAAAATGTTATATTAAATTTATTTTAATATCAGAGTAATAAAAGGTTTCGTTTTATTTCAGGCCATTCGTCATTGTTTTGAAAACGGTTATACTTAGGTCTTCTTTGATATTGCAATAGTGCCGCGGCAGTACCCATTCAATTATTTTTTGTATGTTCCTTTAGGGATCTGTAAAAGAGAAAACCCATATGGATTCGCCATGGCTGTCTACTCTCAAATCTTTCAATATCCCTTTTTTGTGCTTGTTACTACGGAATCCTTCATGGGGTAGTCGGACTCGCTCTTGACTACTTTTATTTATGCTTGACTTCTAATTTATAAATCGTTTCATTTTTTGCATTACTAAACATAAATATAGTTAATGCACCATAATTGTGAATAGTGACTTTATTATTATTTTTGATTGATTTATTTAGGGATACTTTTTTACAAATTGTTTATTTTTTATTATTCACGTTTGTCCAAATGCAAGGACGGATCATAAATAAATGCACCATAATACTTATTTGGAGAAGTAAGTAATAAGCACTTAATTATTTTGTTCAGTGACCGTTTTTTTACCTTTGTTACTTAAATTTGTTTTCTTATAAATTTTAAAATTTTAAAAATTTTCAAACTGATTTTTTTATGAAATATCCAAATTCGACGACCAAACGCTTGCACTACTTGTAATAGGTGAATGTGATGAATGTTTCAATTTTAAACGCGGTTTTTTTTTTTAAAGTAAGCTGACTAACAGTAAAGATATAAAGTGCATTCTGAACATTCAAAATTACAACGTAACAGGCTTGTTACGTTGCTCCATAATATTGTTTATGCAAAACAACTTTCAGATATCAAAATAATAAAAAAACAATATCTAAAACTATTAACACACAGAAAAACAGAATCTGTTACTAGATATGGATAGGATTTAAGGATATAATACGTAACATACTACATATTTAAATCAAGAATATAATGTTTAATTTAGAGCATATCTTATATATAAAATTCTCGTGTCACAGTGTTCGTTCGCGTACTCCTCCGAAACGGCTCGACCGATTCTCATGAAATTTTGTGAGCATATTGAGTAGGTCTGAGAATCGGCCAACGTCTATTTTTCATCCCGAAATTCCCGCGGGAACGGGTACCGTGGTTGAACTCCTCTGAAACGGCTCGACCGATTCTCATGAAATTTTGTGTGCATATCGGGTAGGTCTGGGAATCGGACAACATCTATTTTTCATCCCGAAATTCCCGCGGGAACGGGTACAACGCGGGTGAAACCGCGGGGCGCAGCTAGTTTTAATATAAAATCTAGGTATAGTTTATTTCTTGTTTTTCTCGAATTAAACTTTAGAAACTATTATATATTTTCAATTCTACTCATAACCGTGAAGTGCAATTGAAAAACTTATTTCCCTAAAAACTAATTTAAAAAATTCATTTACTTATTATTTTTATTTGTATTTTGTAGACAGGAATTTTGTGTGTAGTATTTCTTTGTTATAAAAAGGCCTATTATTAACATACATATTACCTAACAGCATCTCGAGGCGTTAAAAAAATACATTATTGCTATATAAATAAGTATTTAAAAAAGTAATTGGTTACCTATATGAAACCTATTTAAACAATGATCTTTCGACGAGAACACCGCGTAAAAATATAAAATGTCCTCCAATGTTTTTCAATATACCTATACTCGTAACAACACCTTATAGGTATAGGTAGTATGAAATAATGTTAGTATGTTAGCTACCATTATAGTTTAGTTCTAGGTACTCTATTAGGATGAAATACACGTGCCTCGGGCATTCCTAGGAAATCTATTTAATTTGTATAAATTATTTATTAAAGTATCTAGTACCTTAACTTTATCGGAGTACCTACAACTAGTAGCGGCCGGCGGTCTTACCCACTTTGTTCCCCTGGGAATTTCGGGATAAAATCTATCATATGTGTTACTGTAAAGTTTCCGCCAAATCCTTTCAGTAGTTGTTTCGTGAAAAAGTAACATATTATACATACTCACAAACTTTACAAGTAAATTAACACTTATTTTTTAAACTATCAACGATTTTGAGGGAGGGAATCTTTAGCTCCCATCCCCTTAATCAACACGTTTACCTCTTTTTACGAGTGCTTATAATACATGTGCTACTTTTCGTTTGGGTGGATATGAAACACGTTTTGACTCGGACAAATGTAAATGTTGCCGTGCACAGAATGCCAACCATAAAGTATTCACGTGACTAGCATCGTAAGTAGATCAAACCACAGCTTACTATTAATTAAGTCTTCATATCTTATTTATATTCTTACTTTGCTAACAATTAAAAGACAGATTATAGTGGTCAATGTGTAATTGGTACTGCTATTACATGTTAATAAAATACTTTTATATGTAAAGTTATATTGTGACATAGGGCACCCATTTAGCTAGTAGGTATACTTATGTCATGTATCTACGTATGAATGAAAAGTCAATACCGATTATGAAATAATACTCCAATCATTGCCACTAACCTCCTCACTGTACTGATATTTTCAGTGAGAGGCCTTTGCCCAGCTCTGGGATATAACAGGCTAATACGTTTTTTACATTGCTACTATCGGTCACCCTTCCAAGCAGCGTCTGAATTGGACGTTGCTGAACATTAGCAATGAATTTACATCGCTAATCTTTAGTAAACAAGTACGTTAGTGTACTAAATGAAACGGGTCTGTATCGCGTTAGATAATTAAACGTATTTACTAAAATACGTACCCGACGTTTCGAGCGGATTACACCGCTCGTGGTCACGGGATAACGTTATCCCGTGACCACGAGCGGGATAACTCAATCCCGTGACCACGAGCGGTGTAATCCGCTCGAAACGTCGGGTACGTATTTTAGTAAAATACGCTAAATAATCTAACGCGATACAGACCCGTTTCATTTAGTATAATGAGTGCAAATCGTGTGAGTTTAAAAAGTAAGTACGTTAGTGTATATCCGTTGCCCTGTACCTCTTAGGTGATAAATTGCTTAATAATGGCTGGGTTGGGTTAGGTTCTAATTAGAACTGTGACCACCAAAACAGAATTCTACCTACCAGGTTCCGTGTCCCCGTAGTAATTGAACATATTTAATTAAAATACCGCTTTCCCCGTCCAACGGGGACAATGTATTCAATACAAATGGTGTGCAAAATATCGACTAAAAAACAAAAAACATTTAGTAGTAATAAGTGTGTTTGAATTAGGAGCAAATTGATACATCTATACTAATATTATAAAGAGGTAAAATTTGTAAGTTAGTTTGTTTGTTTGTTTGTTTGTATGTTCGAGCTAATCTCGGGAATTACCAGTCCAATTTGAATAATTATTTTTGTACTGGATAGCCACATTTGACGGGAAGGTCCCACGGGTCGGGCACAACGCAGGTAAAACCGCGGGGCGCTGCTAGTACCTGATATAAATAAAAACGCGTTTTTTGTGACTTCTCAATCATGACAGGTACTATACCTTTTGTGCCTCATCGGTCCTGATGACATGACAACATCAGGCTGATGTTACTGCACCTTTGTACCTAAGTTACCTGTGATCGCAACCTAAGTACCTGTGATCGCAACGGAATTGAAAACCAGGCACACAAAACATTTAGTACTTAATAATGAATTTCAGATGAGTACTTGGGAATTATCATCTGCAAGTACCTAAGCTCGGTCATTACCTACCGCACTCAGAAACGTCCATTAAATCGAAACTTAATTAATTAACGTAATTTTTCATACATCATATGTCAAAATCTCTTATTAAATGTCTATTAAACTTTGGCGGCTCAATAACTCTGACACCAGGATTGGTCAGGTTGACCATCCACTCGATGATGAAGAAGAAGGAAGTTGCATACAAGCGGATCGGAGCAGCGCGGAACCCGAAATAGTCAATGATTGAATTTCACTCCTATAATATCTAAGAACAAAAAATAACAGTAGTAAAATACCTCATTAATGTATAGTAGACCATACAAATAGTACCCTCTTCGGTTTTGTAGACGTGACCATCGACAACTTTAACAAACGTAGAGTTTATTTGAAGACTTACAGATTAAACATTTTAGTTTAGTTATTGTAAAATAAAGGCAAAGAGACAAACATGTCAAACTCAATATTGGTAATACAATATTACCTCAGTGCGAGCAAGAATTCATAGTTGTATGGTGTTTATTTACTGCACTTGTTTGTACAGTACTCGGTGGGTACACTTACACACCGACTTGTGGAGGGAGTTATATCGGATATCCTAATGAACTAGTGGATATCAGTCATAATACAAGGAAGAGTAATGCTGGTACATATTCAATTTGATATCAAAAATGAAATACGCAATGACAATTTATTATCGATAATCTAGCTGACAGGCAAACGTTGTTTTGTAATATAAAAATTAAGTTATAGACCACCCTTATCATTTAGGGATCTGAAAAATAGTTAGTAGCCGATTCTCAGACCTATTGAACATGCATATTAAATTTCATAAAAATTGGTCAAGCCGTTTCGAATGAGCATGGTAACTAACATTGTGACACAATTTTATATACAAGATGTGACTTATCGGTTAAAATGTTATCGATATATTGTAATTAATATTTAATTATGCAAGGGCGGATAAGTTGCCTATTCCTTTAGTTTAAGTAATATAAATGCAGTTTTAACAAGTTATTCATATATTTCATAATGTACAATGAATTTTATTATTATTGTGTAAACAGAACATATTAATAAATGTCGTTTAATATATAAAAATAATGTTTTATTTAATTACACAACAACAATTTTTATCATAATTGTTCGACAAAAGTGACGACGCCACTGACTTAGTCACTTGCGTAAATAAACGATGTTTATTTTGTAATATTAACAAATTTTATTTTTATGAAATGAATTTAACCATAGTTTGTGGGGTAGCAAAACAGTATTTATTTACTACTAGATCTATTAATATGTAAACTAACAGTGCTTATGTTTTATACAATTTTAAAAACAACACTACAATTGAAAAAAAACCTGTAAAACAAGCAGAAAAAGGGGTTTTTTCTGTGGCAGTCTAATAAGGAACATTTCATTTTCCAATGTACATATATATCACCGGTAAATTGTAAACGCCGATAGTTAATCCAACTAGTGAGATTATGAAGTGGACATAAATTGTGAACTGTAAGTAGAAAGTTTTTACAATTTTAACGCATAATTTTTCGTAAATAATCTTTCCTTAGCAAACCGTTAAATTGTGAACATTCATAAAATAGCCTGGTGATTGGGTTACTAGAGCTACCCACTAACTTATTTGAACTTGCTTTCTTTTCCCAGAGGAAGAGTAAGACCACCTGCCACGCACTGTACTCAACTGAGTACATGTGGTTACAGAACGCATTGTGAAGTGGTGTGCCTTTAACGAACTTATTGTTAATGTACAGTTCCATATTTATACCGTTCTATGAGTCTGCAGAAAAAAAATTGCTGCTCTTTAATCGCTTCATATATAAAAAAGTTGGTACTGTCAAATTGGCGGTCATAGATAAACTTGCTGAATAAACTTGTAATCTAGGTTGTTCCAAATTACCGACACTCGACTGAACCCAAGACTACGAGTAAAAGATTTTCAGTTAATAATGTTGAGCTTCCCTAATTTTCTTTCTTTATCTAGTTGGTCAGCATAATTATTAATTGTCAAGCAACGTGCAGCTCAAGCGCTTCTTGGATGGGTGGCTGGCAGTTATTGCTATGTGGGCACAACCGTTAATGGAGTTCAATTGTCCGGTTTCATCGTTAGACCGTCCACAGTCTTAGACCAGTCTAAACATTACAAACCAGGGTTGATCACTAAACTGCTTATGGTTTACTTTAGTAATATCTCTAATTATTGATTATAATTAAATTTAGACTATAACCGTTACCTTTCCCAGGGTCGAACCGCACGAAATTCCTGGATCCAATAATCATTCCAAAAAGGAGAATGATTAGTCTATTATTCTAGTATTTGTGGCATCGCTCTGTAGTTTGAATTTATATAATAGAAGACTGATTTATATTGTATCCAATAAAATTTCATGTTAAAAATAAACAAAAACGCGAAAAGAAAAAACATCAATATAAAAGACACTACACGATTACATTAATTATTATTTTTTTGTATCCAGAAAAATATTTCTTTTATAAACCAATATTTTCTTCATGTCAGTGAAGATTATATTGAAAAGGATTAGTTTGAGTCACCTTCATACAAATTTTCGACTCCACAATGAAGTTATTTTGCTCACTTAGCAATGCAACGGTACGCTTCAGACTAAGTAAAGAAAAAATAGAAAATAGTCGAGGCCTATTCCATATTCCATACGCCCAGATCCAGCCAAAATAAACTATACAGCACAATATTTATATAGTGTACTTTTTTAGAAATGGCATTAACTATTCAGTAAGCATATTTAAATAAACTTAGATATTCTATTATTTACTCTGGTATTCGTTTCTTCAGCTACATGAATACTATATAATACATACAACAGCGCCATAAGATGATCTAAGTTCGGCACCATACATGAGTCTTGATCTGAATTCAGTTTCTTTCAAATCGATTGAGCTCTTGTCAGAGCCAATCTCACAGGTCGTTCTGAAAATTTAAAAATCGGACGTAATCGGAAAATCTGAATTTTTATTCTGGATTCAGATCGAAATTCAGAATGTTTAGTGCCGGCCTTGAACCTTGGAGACAATTTAGTATTTACCACCTGGCTAGGTTTTGTAACGTTTAGACAAAACAAACGTATAGAGTAACTAACTGCACACAATCCTTCGCACTTAAACTTCAGTAAAGTCTCTTTGATATTGAGCGAGTTTACAAGCCGCCAGTTGGCGAGTTCAAAAGAAAGCTAGCGCACTTGTTGAAACTTTGTCTTTATAACTGGCTCGCAGCCTGTGAACTCAATGCGTTCAAACTCAAGAGACGGCTAGTTGCAAATGTTTTTGGTCATTCACCGTCATGTATGCCAAAAACAAGTGCCTCAAAATTTTTTTGAAAAAATCTCGGAGAAATTGTCCAATGTTCGTAATTTGTGAAGAGATGATCGTAAGGTGGGGAAAGTGTTACACCGCACCGTCTGAAACTATAAGTAAGAGGTTGGTGCGCACGCGCCGCTCAAAGCTTCACCTTTAGCGCAGTGTCACGGACGCCCGGACGGTTCGAGTTTCAGTTTTGTAAAGTGTGTGACATTGACCTTGGATTCGGGATAAGTTCCAGATTACATTACAGGTACCTAATAATAATTAAATTATCACAAAAAAATAACTAACATTAAAAATAGAAATATCAAACAAATAATTATTAATAATATTTATTTGTGTTATACAGACACTGTTTTTTTATTCATACACACAAAAATTTACTTTTATAATTTCTTAATCTTAGTAGTAACCGTAATCGAAAACGTTAATTAAATCGATAATATGCTATTTTATGTAATGTAATTAATGTAATTTTTCATGATAGAATGTCAAAAACTACACATTAACCATACATACAGCAATATTTTTTTGTCTCAGATTTAATAAAAATATCGAAATATCTAGTAAAATTGCGTACCATAAAAACGTAACAGTCCACACAACTTTCCTTCTGCGACCGCCTGCGAACGCCGGCCGGTGAAAGAAAAAGCCATTAAAAATAAATTAAAGTTTACTTATGACAAGTAGCCACAATCGAAAATACATGGTTACATTTTAACTTGAAAACCGACAAAAAATTTAGATCAAACTGTAAATGTAGTTAGAAACACATTTTGGGATAGATAGGTAGTTGAAAACTGAAGTAATAACTCAAGGGAACTTGATTACATTATAATTGGATGTTCTTGAGTTTTCCTTTTAATTTGCTTCTGTTAACGGTGAACCGAAAAATATCAAATCACATCAGTAGTTAATTTAGTACTTCAGTCAGTTGGTAGTAAAGTTGCATCTTTGGCCTTCCTTAAATGCAAGATAGTGAGTAGTTTGATATGTGACGATTGCATATGAACTTGCCGGCTTGTAAACTCTTAATCTAATCGACATTTTGTATCTGTCAACTTGTCTGCATGTAAGTACCTAATTAGCAGAAAAGAAAAAGTATAATTTTCTTAAATTTACAACTTTCTTCCTTCGGTTAATGGCCTCTTGTAATTATTAAGGTTCTTTCATACATTACTCCATAAGTAACGGATACCGAGACATTAACACTTACTTTGCACTTAAATCTGATGTGGCTTGCAAATAGTCAGTTTCACTGCATGGAAATTTCTGGAAAATTCCGCCGTCCCATATTGACTTCATAAGTGAATAGTTTAGTGTAGGAACGTTTCTCAATTGCTTTGCTCTCTGAAATATGTCAAGGGTTTTATGAGCTTTCTTTAAACTCACAACTACTCTGAAACACGATAAAAAATCTCTAGATTAATTAAACGCTACCGCATATTACAATCTGTGTAATGTTTAATATTTTCAGCATGCGAAAAGTTTTTGACCAGTAATAAGAGATCTCTTCTTTGAGAGATAACTTTGTTTGACGCAACATATTTTAAAAATAGATTTTGAACATAATTCCCAAGTAAATTATCATAGTCCAAATTCTGTAAACCTTCTCGAAAGGTACAGGTATTTCATACAACCTCTAAGACTTACCAAGCAAGCGTTTAGCATTATGTTAAGTGTGCGTTTTTAACAAACAAAACGGCACGCCATAAAGGGTCTTATCGCTATTATTTTACTTAGAAAATAGGTACATCAAACACGCATATCCGTGTCTTTTATTTACTAACAAGTATGAAGAGTTGAAGGTGAGAAGCGCATGTAAAAAGCGTTTGAATAGACGAACACACTGAATGGGGCTGAGAAATGGTACACCGAGCGTCTGAAGGCTGCGCAGGCGCAGATGCAACCAAAATAATCAAAGGTGACGTGACCGCAACGCAATTCACAGTTTGCGTATTTAAGGACACGATTCTTTGTTGGTACTGGTATACTTAGTACCACGATATTACAGCAGAATGCCTATTCTTCAAATACTTGCTGCGTTTATGGCATGATAATGGGCAAAATATTCGTAAGAATTAGAATTTGCTTCTTACCTTGATGATTAGGTTGGGAATTAAAACTAAGGTAATTTAAGCCCTTCATATTTTGACGGTATAAAGATTTAAATTCTACATGGTAAACCAAAATGATATAAATTGCCAGTATTTAAAGTATTAAGTAGAGTTTAAAATAAAACTCAAAAATAAAGCCGATTCTTCGTCGAGTCGTCGTCACTCGGTTAGATTAAATACAAGTATAGGATGCTTTTACTTGTGCTACATTTATTTCTGCAATTATTACTCGCTAGCCCTTATTTTAAAAACATGTCGAATCGGAGCCTACTTTCTCTTTAATACGTATTATCGAATTCATAAACTTTCTTCAGTAAACACGTAGCTACAGTAATGCTTCCAATTTTTACAAGGCAAAAAAGTTACTCAAAGTCTCTTTTTTTACCGTAAGCAATTTTTTGTGCTGTAAGTAATTTTGATAAAATTTTATGTTAATTGATACACTAGCAGAGTTAATACAATCCATTTAAAACAGATTAATTTCTTAAGTTTTAACATCATGCTCTACATATTAAGTATCATGGTTCAGAGTACGTACTGACTGCTTAAATAGTGAATGACTTCTTATTTTTGTGTTACCGCTACATAAACGCCATGGTTTTGTGAGCATCGAGTGTAATGTATTAAGTTCCATTCATCTGTACTAATTTTTAAAAGAGGAAGCATTGTTGCTGCTCAACAAAATGAAAGGGACGTGACCATACTAAATTTCAGGAGATTCTTTTCTATCTCGTGGTATTATCGAGATTACATACTTAACTTTTTTATAAAACGTTTATCGACATAAGGCAAATTTATAATCGGTGAGTTACAGGTAAACTCAATCAATGTTAAAGGTGTTCCACTATCAAATATGCAGTCGAATCTCGATTCGATTCTCATCCATTTGTAAATGCATTTTCCAATTTCCATGGCATTTAGCGGTGGGTGCGGTACTTTTATGGTGCATTCAAAATCGTTGCACAATTGTTGTAACTAGAATATGAACTGTACACCTACCGGTGTTTAATAGTACTTATTTACAAAATAAGTCGTAAAAATAGAATAGAACAAGCTTGATTCAGGAGATGTCAATTAGGCCGCAATCCGCGTACGGAAAGAAACCTGGTAGTCTGCACTGGTGTACATGGCCTAATTTAATGTCAAAGATACCATCAACAACTGATGGAACATATCCTGCAGGATATGTTCCATCAGTTGTTGTATCAATTTTACTAAAGAGGATTTCATGAAGATCTTGATGCTGTCATTTTGGGTATCAAACTACTGGCCAGAATAATTAAATTACTCTATAAAAAAATGTAACTCACTAGATACAAGCAAATTAATATGTGCTGGTAATCCTTAAATTCGATATATTGACTTATAATCTTTTCCAGGCATTGAAATGAAAATGGATTACATACAATGTAATTTTAATTTGAAAAAGTTATTGCTAATTCTAGAAATGTACGGTATTTTCTGATATTAAGTTTCAAAGAATTCAATGAACAGAATGTATTATATACAATCTATGTATTTGAAATTTTATTGCACAGTAGATTTATAACAAATATCCGTAATACCTATGTGAGTAGCTTCATTGTCTTCACACATTGATTAAAGTAACGTAAATAGCCTGTAATGTCCCACTGCTGGGCAACGGCCTCTCATCTCACTGAACAGTGAGGAGGATTAGGCATAATCACCACGCTTTGCGGGCGAAATTAACTTACAAACTTCAGCATCATTCAGTGAAGCCTTTCAGCATATCCTACCCAAATATGTTTCCTGCACTGCCCGTGGTCCATGACGGCCTCACCTGATAATATTTGACCGTGGCCCAGCTGCAATCACTGCGAGTTCCTCCGACTGCATGTGCAAACGTTGCCAAACCTCTACGAGTAGTACTGGCCTCTTTGTGTTGCTTGAATACATTTTACGACCGACCATATCTGGCACACGCGTATTGTAAAACGACCAATCGGATGTTAGTGTTAGACGTCTATGTTTAAGCTTAACTTGACTATACATTAGCGGGGGTAATATGTCATTAAAGAGTTGCGAAAATATTTGAATTTTGTTTTGTTTTTTTTATGCTTGTATGTACAGTGCAGGTGGGAATTTGCACGTCTAATGGTTACTTTATAGTGATGTTACTTTTATACTCGTTATCACTATTCTTCATGGTATTTAACTATCATAACTATCAACTTCGATTTCACTATTCACTTCACTATCATATTATAAGGCCATTATTAAAAAACGCGGTGTAACTAAAAACACTGTGTTTTGTCTCTTTTGCTCTTCGGGAAATTGCGTGTGTCAGAAAGTAACAAACCATTTGATAGCTAAACGGTTCTTAAAACGCGTTTATTAGTATGGCCCTAAAGTTTACTAATTTCCGAATAATGATTTTTTATTTAGTTTTTATATTTTGTCATATGGTCATTTAGATGTTGGTTTCTAAACCTTCTTTTCCTAGATATGATGGCAATGGTAGATAACTCAAATTGTTTAATTGAATACTCTAATTGCAAAACATTTTTACGGTGCGCCATTATATGAAATGAGTTGCAGATAATGTTAACAACTTTTAGGAAGTCGGTAAACACATAACTATTTTAAAATTTGATCTTACTAGACGATGCATGACACCATACAACTATAACGCAGCGAGGAGATTTCTATGCATATGCATGTTTCTATATACATATATTTCTAACTAGCAGCGCCCGCGGTTTTACCCGCGTTGTGCCCGTTCCCGTGGGAATTTCGGGATAAAATGTAGCCTATAGCCTTCCTCGATAAATAGACTATCTGATCTAACAGTGAAAGAATTATTCAAATCGGTTCAGTAGTTTCTGAGATTAGCGCGTTTAAACAAACAAACAAACAAACAAAACAAACTCTTCAGCTTTATAATATTAGTATTTCTAATATGTCTGCATGATATACTTCAAAAGTTTCAGCAGTAAATAACAATTGACAATGAATGAAAATAACCTGTTGAGGTCGAATAGAGTTACGAAACGAGCGCAAATCTAGACTTATTCAAGAATTCATGCTAAATCAGGTTGCAATATGTAAATATCGGTGAAATAATATCACATAAGGTTCACCGATATTTGCAAACCGGTTCCTCATGATAAGGAACTGGTTTGGAGAATTCTATTATGAGAATCCAATGTCACCTGATTATTGATATTATGTGTGCAAATTAAACCGGTTAGATAGAAAATTAACATAACATAAGGCTTAAAAATATTTACATATTTGTTACTAGCGCAAAAGTGTTTTGTGTTTCGAACCCGCATGTAGAGTGAAAACTACCCTATAATTATATTATATTATTATCATTATATCACTACTAACAATTATACTGGTTTCTTAAGTTTTCAGTCTTTCATGTATTTCTACGGTTACTGTAAAGGGGCTGAAACTTCAGATACAATGTAAAATAATAGCGAAGTGTATCCGAAAACGTAGTTTCCAATTCAAAGTAACTTTCAATTGTTGGCTTAAAGAGTAAACAGACCTTCTTTCTCATACTTACTAATATGATAAATCTGAAGAATTTACATATTTCTTTCTTAGAACATTACATACCATATAATGTATTCCTTCTTACGAGCCCGAAGGCCAATTTACCAACAGAATCATATAATGGCAAACAACGAATTTTTTATTAAAAAATTCCTTCTGTCAAGAAAAAGGTTAAATTACTTATAAGTCCGTTCGTACCCCATCAGTGAACTTTGTCCTTTTACAAAAGAAATTCGTCGTCTTCAATTGGCAATTTTTTTTATCAGAGGTTGTTTTAATAAACCATCTTTTTTATGACTTTGTTATTTTGAACAATAATAGAAATTGAATTTTTGATTGTCAACCGGCTCTACTGGTAAGTCAATTAAGTTAATTAGTCGGCGTAAAGTGTTATAAGCAAAGAAAAGTGTTACAATTGATTATAAAGGCTAATACAGACTAATATTTTTATGAAATTCTGTATAGATAGATCAATAGTTAGATGCTGGAGGCTTTCTTTAATACCGTGATACTGTTGTGTTTAAATATAGTCACAGTAGTAAATGTTCTAATGGCACTAATAGGCGAACAAACAGTGGCTTTCTTTCTTTTATAATCTAGATAAATCCCGATTTCTACATTTACATTCTCTTTAACATATTCTTTGTAAGTGAAACAATGTATTCAATTTTACAACAGCCTAACGAATTCATCATCATATAACAATTTTATCGCCGTTGCTACGCATGTTATACGACTATTGGGCATGTAGAGCAACTTTTAAAGATTTATTCGTTCATTTTGCAGTAAAATTTATATTAATATTAAAGTCTAGTTGCTGAAAAAAGTTAACAATATTAGTTCCGCGAGCGTTTTAATAGAATTGAATTTTATTGACTTGTTGCTGACTGGAATTACCTACAAACAAATACCTAATTGTACAGCATTTACAAAATAACGTACATGAAATGAAATAACACTTTAAAAATTAAAGCAAATACTTATTAAGCTATTTATTCTTACAGTTATTTACATTTTCTAATTTCACTTGTAAATTATTTGTCCAAACACTTATAGTTGAATCTTAACAAAAGTTACAATTGCATTTGAAGTAGGTTCGTTACTCTCGAGTGTGCAAACGGTATTCTATTCATAAACATATTTGAGAGCGAAAGAAGTGTATTGTGGTTATATGATGAGGCTGCACGCTGCGATGTGGGCCGCATGTACCCCGCGGCTATTAACAGCACTTGTTACACGCACACGTGGTCGCTCTCACACCGGCGTCTCGCCGCTCGGCTTGCCCCTCGCCTTGCCCCTCGCCTCGCCCCGCGGTGAAAGTCCCCGCTGATCTCTACGCAATCTTATTGACTCTGACTCAGTCGAGGTCAAGCGCACAACAAGTTCCATTCCCATTATATTTACAAAAGGAAGTAAAAGTTTCGCGTATTGTAATGACGAACTTTTTTTTAACAAAGTGATTTCTTATTCAATTTATTGATGTGTCATCTCAAACCCTATAAGACTGCCATTTAAAAGTTCAATTGTAGAAACTGTTTCAAGAATACCACTTGACTATGTCAAGTGTCTATCGAATAATATTTACAGAAAAGATTTAAGGAAATATGGCACATGGTACGGAACTTTTATTATAAACGAATACTTTAATAATTTCATTGAAACTAAAGATAATAATAATCAGTTGTTATGAGTCGTTGAAACTAACAACTATTGCCTTCTTTATGATTATCAGACATTAATTAAGTATAAAGTTTACGAGTACAATCACGTGAATCGTGATAAACATTTATTTTGCAGATATACTTCGTTGACGCAACAGTCATAACCGTATCTAATCCATTTCTTGGTTTTACGACTTTAAGAAAACCAGAGAAACAGAAACATTGACAGACGCAGGAGTGATTTGTTTCATAAATGTAAGATTACTTTGTACTTATTTATTTACTCTCATTAAATAACTTACTTGACATTATCATATACGACAAAAATGGTTCCAATTGATAAGTACCTCCGGCGTCTGCCTTGATTTCTGGTTCCGATTCTAAGTGGTAACGGAACTCGTTATTAAAACTTTCTGAGTATTTTTAAAGTAAAATAATCGCATTTGATTCTTAAGGTACGAGTACTTTCTACTTCGGTGTGCTATTTTTGGCTGATTACAGTTAGTAAGCACTGTTTCTTAAATTTAAAGTAGGTTAAGTTTTTTAGTGTGCTAACAGTTACAAACTGCAGGGTTAAAACAAAGGAGTTTTGTCTATTCTTACTTAGATCTGTGAAAACATTGTAAGGATTAAGTTGCTTCTTTGAGAGTTGTCATTTAAGAATATTTTTTTCAACGTGTATCATTTTCTTTTATAACATATGATGATCCAATCAATGTTCAGCATGATTGCATGTAACATTCCGGTAATGGGTATCGTCATAAATTCTTACATAACAATTATTTTCATGGTAATTTGAATTCATCACAAAGATCATGGTATTTTTTTAGGCTTGAACAAAGGTTTCGTAACACTCAATAAGTGCATTACTATCTGTCTATATATACGAATCTATACGAAGAAAATAAAGCTAAAGAATTTGATTTTTTGTTTGTTTAAACGCGATAATCTCAGAAACAACCAATTCGATTTGAATATATTTTTTTGTATTGGATAGTCACATATAACGGGAAGGTCATTTTTTAACCCGGAATTCCCTTGGGAACAGGCACAACGCAGGTGACAGGCACAACCGTGAGGCACTGCTAGTTAAAAATAATTACAAATATAAAAATAATTACGTCGTTTGTTAGTATTGAGCGAGTTTACAAGCTCCAAAATGGCGAGTTTAATAGGAAGCGAGCATCAAACATTTCAAATTAGTCGCTCGCTCGCTATTGAACTAGCCGACTCGCATATTCTAATCTACTCAATGTCAACAACGCTTTACTTCTATAATATTTGCAACGGATGAAATTAATCCCCTTGAAATGACCAAAGGCGTCCTCCATTTCCTTTCAGCTGTGTTGAGATCTTTCTGAAACCGACAATACAAGTGCATGTCAAGCTCATTTCATTTGAAATAATATTAAATAAAATAATGAAATAATAATTTAAAGAGAAATCTAACCGTAATAAAATCTAAATAAAGTTGTTTGTATGTGACATCTTAGGTCCCAAAATAATGAACCAAATTTAGTTTCTGTTTTTTATTCAAAGGTTTCTTACTATAACTATGTTTGTCTGTTAGTGACATTTTATTTCCTGAAGTAAGGAATGATTTCGGACTCCTTTTTTTAAAGGTGCTTCCATAAAATTTTGGCAAGGATCTGTTTAAATTCAAGTAGTAAGTATGAACAGTTCGAGTATTTAGGTTATGATGAGGTAGAAATCCGCCTCAAGCTTTGTATGAAAGAAAAGACATAAACAAGTATCGCTTTGTGAAAGTAAACTTTTGTCACCTTTCTTATTCATAATAACGATCCATTAAGCTTGGAAGAAATTATTTTCTCATACATACGCAGATTGGTTTGCAAATGTATTTGCACCGCAATTACTTTACCATTTATATTTTAATGAATTCTATGTACCTATGTGGCGTTTGTATCTGAGTGCTACCGTGGTTTGGAGTGCACTTGGTGGTCAAATGTCGGTCCCAATCTACGAGTATACTAATATTATAAAGAGGTAAAGTTTCTAACTTTGTTTGTATGTTTGTCTGTTTGTAAGGGTAAGGACTAATCCCAAAAACGAATCTGATTTGAATAATTCTTCTTGTAATGAGTAGCCACATTCAACGGAACGGTTATAGGCTATTTTTAATCCCGAAAATCCTACGGGAACGGGCATATACTATACGTCTGTTACATACAATTTACTTAGTGCCAAATGTTATTTCAGTACTTTTCCCCGAAGAATAGACAAGCATCCCTCCTTTGAATAATTAGTTTTTATTCCATTAATCGTTTGTAGAGCTACATAATTTACCGCCCATTACAATAATTAGGTACTGTTTGATTTTATATGACATCATTACGAAACATAATAATAACTTAATTTTGAATATAAAATTTGGTTCGCTTAAACCAAAGAAACCAGTATAATTTCAAAGTTGTAATTTCAAATAAGTACCTACCATGTAACCTTTAATAAATTGGTTCCATTAACAATATTTTGATGTATACTCCAATTTATTTAGATAATTTGCCGATCGAATTATGAACGAGTACATAATACCGTTTAAGATTCACCTTTGAAGTTGATATTACAAGTAAAACTCATTTGTAAGGAGGAAGTTTCGCTCGGGGGCAGAAAACATAAATGTACCATTGACGTTATTAATTGAATACATTGAACAGAAGAATAAATAATTATGAAACGTTCAACCATTTAGAATCATTACTGTACTGTAAACAGCTTTCAGTTTCATAGCGGCATTTGTATTATTATAAGTATTTGTATATATTAACCAGACTCGCCCCGCGGTGTTACCCGCGTTGTACCCATTTCCGCGGGAATTTCGAGATAAAGTGTATCTATACTATGTACTATTCTGATGTATAAACTATATTACTGTAAAGTGTCATCCAAGTCTGTTTTCTAGTTTTTTCGTGAAAGAGTAACAAACATACATACATTCATCTTCACAAACTTTCGCATTTATAATATTAGTAGGATACTAAGGTCACCGCTACAAAAACATATATTGGCACTGGCTTAATTCACGTTTCTTACAGCTTTGTCTGCATTCTATGCGTTTCCGTGGTTAGATTGAGCGAGTTCGCAAGCTGCCAGTTGGAGAGTGGAATAGATCTTGGCGTAGTTATAGATAGTTTGTATGACCGGCTATGTCAAAAAGTTTTAGAGTACATAAATATAAATGTGTTCAAACAAAACCGCGTACAGGCTAAACGATCATATACACCAGCTTTTATACACAGTTGGTAAACGATTTTTTTTTTTAATTTCAGGGAAGCAGACAAGATGTCGGGCTCTTACCTCCTGGCAAACACAGTGGTGACGAAAACAAAGACCATAGACGATGAAATACCGAGAATACTCGCGGAACCCAGGAAGAACAGAGATTACGAGTGAGTATCATACTTACCCCGGCCAATGTCTCCCGAAAATAATGCCCAATAATTGTTCGTTCGTTCCCCAAAAAGTTCAAAATTAGAATGAACTTGATGCACCGTCATAATGAAACCGAACAAAAACCCATGTGATAAAAAAAGTTATTTAAATCCAAATGTCATAAAAAAACATTTTATCAGTAAGTACTCACTAATTTTCTATGAGTAAATTTTCTTCCTGGCTAACAAAATGTATTCGCGTGACTCCACTATACCGGAGAAAATAACGTAAGCGCGATCTATAAGATGTTTACACTGCCGCCACCCACCTATTGGAGTCGCGGCTGGAACAACCGCGCGGAAAAGCTAATTGGTATAGAATCATCTCTTTTAAAATCTATATGCCGACTGTGAATTTGCATTCAAATCTCTGCAGATGTCGATCGATGTGACATACATGTGATGGTATTCTTTGTATCGAGTAATGAGCTACGACCCTGATGTTGCAGTTTATGTTTTGATTTCACTTTGAGTTTAACAGATTATACCCCTTCATCATGTTAGAGGTTAAGCAAAACGTGTAATTGTAATAGGTCTCTTAAGTTTTAGGACAGTAGACAGATTCTATGAAGTTACCAAGCATTGAAAAAAACACTTAGTTTTAAGACGGTTTAATGCATTCTCACTTGCTAATTCGTTTACATAATAAGGCATATCTAAAATCACTGAAAATTTTAACACATATTTGTTGGCGACGACGTCTGGGTGTCAATTATATATATAACCTTATAAAGTACATATTTGTGTATGTATACGGAGAAGTATCAGTTAGTTATATTCCATAATGCAAGCTTGGTGCTAAGTTTGGGTCTAATTAACCGTGTGCGAATTTGTCCGGGTATATTTATTTATGTATTTATCCTCAATCAGGCTAACACGTTTTTGCATCGACAACAATAGAAAGTATCGTGTCAGTTGTAGCCTTGTTATCTAAGCGGTATCTATTGTTTACTAGCATTTAAATGTAATAGCGTATAATTAAAATTGTGATTCTTCGATAAGTCAGAACAATGAACTCGGATGAAACTTGAAAGTGAAAGTTTATTGAACAAGCGTCTTGTTTTTATTGAGTAGGTTTACAAGCTGCAAGCTGCAAACAAGTGAGCGAGTAAATCTGCTGTGTGAGACGATGACAATGACTCGCGTTTAATCAAACTCGCCGGCTTGTAGCTTCTAAACTTGCTCAATCTAAAACGATGATGTACTAAGGCCAGCGCTACACTTGACAGTACCTCTGTCGCGGATTTTCCGCCGATACATGTTAATGCAAATTTACAAATAGTGTATAATTGTAATGCAAATTTACAAATAGTGGATACATGTTAATGCAAATTTACAAATAATGCAAAATTAAAAATCGGTCGCTCCGTCGTTTCCTTCAAAACCCTGTCGCGAAAGATCTGTTGCTAAGTTTTCGCAAGTGTAGCTGCGGCCTAAGAATGCAATCAGCTACTGACGATATTTTTCAGTAAAGGATGCTCAATACTGTTTTTGATATGTTCGAGTAAAGATTTTTAATTAATAGTGTTGCTGTGCGTGTGGCTGTGCTTGGGGCAAAGGCCACTTTCACTTACTATTCTCAGGCAAAAACCAGAGGCAAATATAGTTATAAAACACCTCGTCTCTATTATCTAATTCGATATTCAATTATTTATATGAGTAGGTACTATGTGAGGTCTTCGTTCGGGCTTTATTTATTTATTATGGCTTTGTTCTCTCACCGCCATTTTAGAAAAAGCTAACGGAGCCCGCGTACATGATTAAACTATTTAATAATGTATCGTTTACCCAAAAATCTCTACCTATTTTATGACTGTTAAGATTTTGTCATCCTTTTTCTCTTCATGAGGAACATATCTACTCCTATATAGAGATAAGAGAAGAGATACAAGATTTGAAACCTAGCGATACAAGATTGAAAAGATGTCTTCGACGCATATTTTCGCCTTCAGAATGTAAGACGAAAATATGCGCCAAATACCATCAGAGTACGGAGAGGAATGCATTTCGTCAATTTAGATTGTATTCTGAAAAGAGCTCTGCGAATCTGCTACGTAAATATTGTTTAAAGTTATTGTTTTATTTCGCAGATGGCAGATTGTTTGGCGGAACGTGTTAGCGTTCGTTTATTTACACGTGGCCGCCTTATATGGGTTCTACCTGGTGTTCACAGGAAAAGCTAAAGGATGGACCGTCCTTTTCGGTAAGTTAATATTTAATCTGCTCTTAGTTATAATTTAGTTAAAGTTTCCTTGTAATTTTGAATTGACGTAATTTTTCATTAGATAGTTATAGTCTTTTGCTGATTGGAAAATAGTGAATGTCGAGGACAAATCATTTTGTAGCTAAAATGCTATTAATTAGCGTTTACATGATAGTTAGTATCAATAATAAAACCCTATATACATAGCAACAAAGAATAATATAAGTTATAAGTATGTATTATAAAGAGTCGATAATTTCCTATCGAACTCTGATAACGTTATCTTGAGTTTTATTACATGCATCCAGTATGCCATAATAAGAGATTATTTATAAACCTACTCTTTCATATGTATTACCTACTAAACCGCCCTTTCAATACGGGTTATTCCACTCTTATCACATTGAGTATTTGTAACTATTGAGAGGCATTAGAGTAATAATAACATTGTTTTTGAAATTGAAAATGTAGAATAATATACAAGTTAAATATAAATAACAAGTGTCCCGCGGTTTCACACGACTACAATTTCTAGATGGTAAAACTATTAACTTCCTTTAAAAATGTCATTTTCAAATTCGACAGCTAGTTCCATTTCCACGAACACATAGATCAACAAACTCTACCTTTTTATAATTTTAGTAAAGAAGATAAAGAAATTTGTAATTTAACAACATTAGAATTGATTTTACATTTTGCGGCCCGGTACGTGCTTCGCTACGTATAAAGTGAAATAATTCAAAAAATGTGTTATATGAAGAACTGCTCGACCGACTTTGTACAAACTTCACATAATCCATCTACTAAATAGTCCGAACAAAGCCTGAACATGTGGTTTGCATAGGTGAGCCAGTTCTTGAGTTATAAAATTACAACGAAAAGTGGCATTGATTTTTATATATATAGATATTTTAAGTTAATGCCTTACCATTTTTTTAAAACTCATCTACTTATGTATTTACTTATAGTAAATCGTAATAATCACGTGAGGCACGTAAATCGAATCAGAACTATCATTCCACCGGACATTATAGAAACGATAATTACTTATACACCAACGTAGTAGGTACATATAACAACATGCATAATTTCTACGTGTGTTTGTAAATAAATGTAATGTAACATCCTATTAAGACATTTCAAACATCGTGTGAATGTTACAGGTAGGTATTTCAGCTTCGTTACATGCTAACTAACTGATAGCGTGACTCAAATATTATAAACTGTAGAGCCAACAAGTGCAGTTTATTGGGCAAAAATCGTTGTAGAAAATCTATAAATAACTAGTTGCGCCCGCGGTTTCACCCGCAGCGCACCCGTTCCCGTGGGAATTTGAAGATTTTTATGATTTGTTATCCTGTTCCTGACAAAGATAATTAAAATAAAAAAAATATCATTAAAATCTGTCCAGGTGTTCTCGAATTATAAATAAATAAATATACCTGGACAAATTCACACACGGTTAATTAGAACCAAAGTAAGCTCTAAGCTTGTGTTATGGAATCTAATTCACTGATACTACTACTTATACATACACAAATAGGTACTTTATAAGAATTTAAAGTGGTGTTACTAACATGACTTTCTTTTATATAATTACGAGTATATAGATTAGGTCTCATAAATACCTATGTTCAGAGCTAGATTATAATGGTTTTCTTTGAAAATATTGTGAATATCCATCATATTGGGTAAATGATTAGCTCAAACACACGTACAAAAATGAGTTGTACGAAAATGAGATCTCAATAACATAAATCTGGTTTAACTAAACGAAATCATATTAAACCCTCATTTTAATATTAGAATGACAAGTATTTGACACATGGTTTGTTAAGACTTAAGGCACCATAGAATCAATCTTTAATGGATTTTGTTCCGCAGGACGCTGGTATTTCGTAATATTTATGTCTCAATATTTCAATTTCAGGAGTAGTATTCGCAATAATGTCCGCAATGGGCGTCACGGCAGGCGCTCACAGATTATGGGCTCACAGGGCCTATAAGGCCCGTTGGCCTCTTCGCCTGTTCCTCGCTTTTATGCAGACAATGGCCTTCCAGAACCACATCTACGAATGGGTCCGGGATCACAGGTATTGTCTATTTCCTTATTATTCTTGGCACAAAGCGACCCGACTGATCCTTCTTACTGTTGTCTATGCTGTGGTATCCGAGTTTGTACCTTTTCGACAATAGAATCAATAGGCTGGTTTTATGTTTATTTACTTAACAAGGTTGATGGTATACTTACGTAAGTGTATCACAGTACCTACATATATGATACTGGTATGGTGTAATTGCAAATCAATAGTAAACATCCAGAATTTAAGCTGCGTTTTGCCTTTGTCTAATCTGCATGGAAACTTGTAATTCGCTGTCCGCATTACCTGTTTATCTCTCTTTTTTTTTCTTACCATGCAAAGTGTTTTAGATATTATTATCTTAGAGTATTGTATAAGAGGGAAATATAATGTTTCATAATTAATTGAAGCGAGAGTCACCACACCACTCATCAATTTTCGTATCCAGTTAATATTAAGCCATTTATTATTTTCTGTACTTCTTTTACCCTCCTCCCCGTACATTTTTTTTACAAAAAGTAGGTCTAAAGCATTAAAATGTAACATCAAAACTCGGTCAGTATTCATCAGAACGCATAAACTTGAAAAGTTATCGAATGTGTTGGGTTTAAGCAAAAGTTTCGATACTTATATCTGTATTATGATATTACGGAGAAAGTTCCCCGCTCACCCGAGCATTGCCTCTGTAATAAGCGACACGATACTCGACGATCAGCCTCACTGTCGCTCTCCATAGAACTTATAATCTATTTTTGATGTAAACAAGTTACGTTTGGCGTCTAATTTCTAGACCAACGCCTGATCCAAATACTTCTGATGTTATGAAAACGAAAGTTTGTCTGTAATATAAAAGTAAGAATGAGGAATTGTTTATATTGGGACATACTCGTAGTATAGTATACATATATTTAGGTATGCTAGACTGAGTATTACATTTTTATTCAGAAATCCCGTTTAGAAAGCAATGAAAACCGCAGGCCGCTGCCTGTTGCATTTCATACGTCAGACACGTATAATACTTTACTATAATTAACCTAGTAATTCATTAGGTTATAGATGGTTTTTTCATGCAAAAACATAAATCATACTCTCACTCGATATATCAAAATCACCCAGACGATATAATATTATCGCACGGATTTTTTTTTCTTCTATTATAATGCAACAGACCGGAAATTTAATTACAGAATTAAATTCTTAAATCAAAACCAATGTTTACTTTTTTTTCCACAGAATAATAGAAAGAATAATTTAATCTTTGATTAGAATATCATCATTTTAATTCAAAATCTTTTAAAAATAAAAGAAATCTCTACCGTCTTTTGTCACAGTGTAAAAACCTAGCACATTACAAAAGGACTACCCAAGTTGCAGTACATGCATGTGTAACTAATGACCGTTTTAATGTAATTGATACCTACTGCACACTTACTTACGCTACGGTTGCTAAACGTATTTGAATAAGGATATTAGTACATCCAACTTTAGTTTAGCCAAGGTCTTCGCAACATGAAGTACTAAACAAATATAACTGGGCGCAAACTAGGCGTAATTTCACTGTTGATGTTTTTTTTTTACATAATACATTATAAAGACAGTTTCACACATGGTAAGTTGACCCAAACTGCTCTATGTTTGTATAATGGACTAAGTCTAACTAACTGATACTACAACTTACATATACATAGGCAATGAATAAAATTTGAAATGCAATAGTAATCCGTTGATGAAATCCTATTCAATAAACAATGTAAGTGGCTTATAATACTGAAGTTTTGAGCAGTTCTGAAACTTTCCGTTATGCTACAAACCTTAGTAGCTCTCCAAATATCACAACTAAGTTATTGTTTTCAGTTTATAAAACACATATTTAATTAAATTGTAACATCTATATACGTGCGTGTATGTGTCATACGCTGTCATGCCTGTGTATGAAAAGTGTGTAAGGCAAGCACTTAAGAAGACCAATTAAAACCATTTTTTTAGGTCACACATTGGTGTACATACAATCATATGTATAGCCAATTGCATATCGTACTAATCGGTTAGTTTCGCTATGCTCGATTCCCGCTATGCACTGATCATAAAATACCTAACAAAAAGTGCCGCTATGCACGGAATCAGATTCTTGGACTGTCGAAAGGAAAATGCTTATGTTTAAATAAATAAAAAATTAAATAAATACTCTCTTACTAGTTTCACTAACTATAGATAACTAGTAAACAGTATTCGTGTTAATCAACACATAGCTTAAACCATCAACACCAAAACAACGAGTTTTTTGGGTTACCTCTTCCGGGAATTTGTACCTGAGTGTTAACTTTTGTCCTTGAATAGAAGGAGACAGTACGATTGCGGTTTTGGTGCATCTTTATTTTACTGATAAGCGTAATTAGGTTCCCAGGCTAGCTTTAAGAGTATACTTTTGAAACACTTTTCTATCGAATTGTACCTTCCATTGTTAAAGGTAGCACTGAGAAATTCAGAGCAAAGCGGCACTTTTTGGTAGGTATTTTATGATCAGTGCATAGCGGGAATCGAGCATAGCGAAACTAACCGGTACTAATATTATAAATGCGAAAGTTTGTGAGGATGTATAAAAACTACAGGATGGATTGAAACTTTACAGTAATATAGGTCAGAATATCATACATCAGAATAACCCATGGGATACATTGTATCCCTAAATTCCCGCAGGAACGGATACAACTTGTAAAACTAGTCCATCAGAATAACACGTGGGATACATTGCATCCCTAAATTGCCGCAGGAACGGATATATTAATAAAATAAAGCTGAAGAATTTGATTATTTTTGTTTATTTGATCATACTAATCTCAAAAATTACCAACCCGATTTGAATAACTCTTTTTCTATTGAATAGCCACATTCAAGGGAAAGGTTATAGTCATTTCTATTTCCACGGGAATGGACACAACTCGGATAAAACCGTATGGCGCTGCTAGTTATTGATATTTTTCGCTTACTCTTGTTTCCAGGGTACATCACAAGTTCACAGAGACTGACGCCGACCCCCACAACGCCCGGCGCGGGTTTTTCTTCTCTCACATCGGCTGGCTAATGGTTCGGAAACACAAAGACGTCTTCGAGAAGGGAGCCACAGTCGACATGTCAGATCTTGAGAAGGACCCTATTGTTATGTTTCAAAAAAAGTAAGTGTCATTTATTAAAACGTAGGATAATATTGATTATGTTCGTAATGCGGGCCATACACGATCAAGGACACATTCAAGTTTACATCGGACTTGATGCGGCATCCAGTAAACTTGATGGTGTAAGTAGACTTGTCATACTCACCCATAGATAGCCATGAGTTTATACACCGTCAAATTACATATTACTGGATGGATCAAGTCCGCTGCAAACTTGATGAAAAACTTGATCATGACGCATGACGAATCTATGACGTAACCGAGGAACAACTATCATCGAGTATCTAATCCAAACGAAATAACAAAATGGCTAAGATATACACATTCAAATTACCCTGTCCCTGTCTGTCTGAATCCCTGTCTTTTTGCTTAGGTTGAGAGTGAGCGAAAAATTATAATTGAATGTTTTATAAAATATGTAAAATCCCGTGAATTGAATCATTCTGCCTGTTTGTCAAATAAGATGGAAATACACTGAGTAGCTTTTTCAATTCAGCGCGCACTACTGACAGTCGCGGGCGGAGACTGTAAATCTACATATATGATGAACGCTTTGCTTTGTGATCTGATCTATAGTACTTTTTTGACTAAGTACCTACTTGTACAAAATAAGTGTATTTGTTTACGACCTTACTTTTACTGCGACATAAACTGATGACCACTATGAGACGGGGGTGGGCGACTGTAACGTAACTACTCAATTAACTATCATTGCGTTAATCGAAGGAATAACACTACTGTGTGTAGTAATGAATGTAGCTTTGATTAAAGTTCGTTGACATTTTAGGAGTGTTTTGTCGTTATATAGGTTTAATGTAGGTAAGTATAAAGTACTTTTTGTAAAGTATATTTGTTTAAAACTAGTCTGTAGAAGTTTCAATAAACTGCACACATTGAAAACAACACTAATAGTTTCTCTCACTACACATTATATCGTAAATGCAGACGCAAACGTAAACGCAAAACACAGGTATTGTTTAAGTAATCATTCGGGACAAACGACCATTTTTGTGCAAACTAAAGTCAGTTAAAAGAAGTGAAAACATAGATTATAAGCGTGTCTAATGCAGTTGAGCCCAAACAACAACTTAAAAACAGAAATGCCATAAAACAAAAATAGCGAAAAAGTTTTGCAATCTTATTTTTGTTATTGGAACCGCAGATCAGACACATAAATAAAATAATTTAAATATATTTCCGCACTCATTCGAATATTCATCAAATTTGATATCAAACTTTGTTAACATTTCTCATTAAAAAAATCCTCCTCACAGTACTGATCTTCAGTGAGATAAAAGGCTTTTCCCAGCTAATATTTTTTTCCATATATCTACTTTCCTTAATTCTTCTGTCCCCAAGATTTTCTACCAACATCTTCAAATTCGTACATTTCATCATTCGTAACATTTTCCTTTCATTTTTCGTTCCAGAACGTACTTAGTAGTGATGCCACTGCTGTGCTTTGTCATCCCGGCGATGGTGCCGGTGTACCTGTGGAACGAGGACCCCTGGAGCTCGTGGTACGTCGCCTCCATCATGAGGTACACTGTGTCACTTCACTTCACCTGGTTGGTCAACTCGGCGGCTCACATTTGGGGCAACAGACCGTATGACAAGTAAGTTGAATCTATATTATACTAAAGTAATAAAGCTAGATATTTTGATTTTGTTTGTACGGGCTAAGGAATTTCAAGTCCAATTCCAATATTTATTTTTGTCTTCGATTGCTACTTTTAATATAAAGGTTATTTTACTATAAGTTGTCCCACGCGGTCGTTCCACCCACGACCCAATAGATGTCGCTAGTGTGAATCTAAACCATCTAGGGTGCCACCTAAACGCATACAAAAAAAGGCTAGTTTTTATACCGAAATTCCTACGGAAAACAGCACAACGCGGGTAATACCGTGGTGCGTGGCTAGTTTTATTATAAAGCACCCAAGTGTTTCTTTGCGGTAAAATAATTTATAAAACGAATAAACCACTAACTAATACAATAACAAAAGTATTTAAGAATAAACTTGATTTTATACGTATTTTTATTTAGTTTCACCTTTTCCTGTCTGTGTGTTATCAATTCTGACCTACTTCCCGATTTCCGATTGAGTGAAATTTTGCATAAACGTTTGGTGTGGATCCTACTGAAATAAGTAAATTAAAAATAAGTGAAATTAGTAAAAGTCTGCACTATTAACTAAATTACTATGAACATAATCATTTATCTCTCTGATAGGTATAACGTAAATACGACGCTGTAATGTTGGCCCAAAATAAATGTTTATGGAATATGGAAGTAACATGGTGGGGAGGGGTGATTAGCCCGGGCCCACCCTCTAATTGTAGGAATCTACCACTGAGCAATAAGTAAAGAGGTTTTAAGCATCTCAGAGCCAGAGTCAATGACACTTGAAAAATGAACGTATCCGAAACATTAAACAAGTTGATTTATACTCGGTATGTTTACAGGTTTTATATAGATAGATAGGTAGATATATAGATGGATAAATAGATAAATACATAGATAGATTTATATAGATGGATAGATAGATAAATACATAGATAGATAGTTATATAGATGGATAGATAGATAAATACATAGATAGATAGTTATATAGATGGATAGATAGATAAATACATAGATAGATAGTTATATAGATGGATAGATAGAAAGATAGATAGATTATATAGGTAGATAGATAGATAGATAGTTACATATATAGATAGGTAGATAGTTAGATATATAGATGGATAGATAGATAATAGATACGTACGTAATAACCTTCATGAAGGGCTTATAGGATTCAATGAACTTTATGTATGTTACCAGGTTTGTAACGCGGCCGACAATTAAATACCACTTTAAAAAGTAAACTACAAAGAAGTGTTTAATGAAAAGTAACTTTCGAACTGCTACAACCGATGTTGGGTGCAAAAGTAGGCCAGAGAAAGTATATAAAGTTATAAGTACATAATATTCCGTGAACTTGACCTAGTTTTACTTTGTAAAACGATAAACAATCTGACCGAAAATTGTATTTTCATGAACACATTCGGTCGATCAAAGTCACCTTCATACTAAAAAAATTAACGGTAGTAACTTACACAGACAGACACGCATAAAATATACGAAACTAACTGTACCCCGCGATTTTACTCGAAGGACTCGTTTCCGGGAGAATTTCACGATGAAAAGTAGCTTAAATATTCCTTTTAAAGCTGAACGTTCACTTATCCGTGTCCGAACGAGTCATAGGTACTTACATAAAAAACGAATTTTAGAATTCTTTTTTTGAAATCCTCACTTGCTTGTCCGTGTCGGAAGAAAGATTTTAGCCAGACGATGACGTAATCAAATTCGGCGCGGCCTATACGGTCGACTCGAATGTATCGACCAATGCACTCGTTTTCTATTGGTTGCGTACGACAAAGTAATGCGCAGTACTAATTTTATCCTTTCGACGCGATCGATTCTTTCGACGAGTACGATTTTTTCGGTGCGGGTAAGTGTGCGAGGCCTCCTTGATATCAATTCCTTGAATTCGATATATTTTTACTGATTTATTTATGCAAAAATCGTCTTTAAGCGTAGGGTAAAGATCGCTAGGGGTAAATCTGTACGAGCAAAAAATAGGTGTGGTACAAGTCATTCAACTAGAATAGGTACCTACTTAGAATTGTGATCCCTTTAATATCAGCACAAAATAAAGAACACTTTATTTTGAGGTGAGGTCCTAATCAAAAAAACTGATTCAGTTTTCTCCATTAGCCCCTATATACTCGTACGTTATCTTTCTAGGCTACTTAGGACGTAATAGGCAGCTTTTCCTTTGATATGATCCTACAGTAATCAATCTTAATGAGGGCTAAATAAGAATGTGAACATTCATTACTGAGGCGAAAAATTAAAAGGTACCTATTCGTAGATACTATTTGTACCTTTGATTATAAATCATATCATATCCGTAGAGAATCGCTAACACGGTGAATGCTAGTACTCCCCGCGCTGTAGGTACTCGATCCCTTATTCCTTTCTCTATATGGCATTCAAGTTCAAATATTTATTTCAAAACAGACTGCTAACTCTAAAGATAAGCTTGTTCAATCAAAAAATAATCTCATCAGGTTTATAAGATTACTTTGTATAGATTTTCACACAAAAACCAAACCAAATCAATGTGAATAATTTTTACTATTTTTATTCATCAAAGGTCCCGTTCAAAGATTACAAATTGAACATTTCTTTTCTACATTTCATCATGAAAAGGTTTTTACTTTCATTTTAACAAAAAGTTCGTAAATTAATGTTTGAAATGGCAGCTTTAAATTCAGTACGTAGGTAGAATAAATGATAGAATATCCTTAATCCGAAAATATCTTGGAGTTCCTAGCCTACTAAATACATACAATGTGGTAGACCCCACCAAATCTGAAAAAAGGATACAAGCTTCCGAGATGTACATAATTTTCGGCTTGGCGCTATATGTGCCTTAGTTGGAACCAGCGCGGGGAACAGCTAGCGTAATAAAGTTGAACGCCTGCTGTTTTAACATTGTGTCTTTGCTATTACAGAAATATAGGCGCTACGGACAATGTTACTGTGGCTATTTGCGCGTTCGGCGAGGGTTGGCATAACTACCACCACGTGTTCCCGTGGGACTACAAAGCAGCTGAACTGGGAAATTACAGCACGAACTTATCAACTGCTCTCATTGATTTCGCTGCCAAACATGGTGAGTTTTACTTATAGGATAGGTTGGTAGGCTCGAGCGGATTTGGAATCTTTAGGGCATTTGCCTGCTAAGGGTCCCTGAAAACTTCCCTTTATATATTTCCCTTTGTATTTTATCCCAACTATAAATCAAATCTTTTGATTTAAAATCTATTCAAAAGTGTAGTATGGAACCTAATTTAGTAGACGAGAAAGGGTTCCAAATTATAAACAAAAATACCTATTGCTAAATACTAAAATCAGATTAGGAATCAGACTTAAATCTGCAAAACGTTGCTTGGCAAAATATCTAAATTAGTAGATAGGTCAGGCTTCCAAATTGTAAACCAAAGTGCCTATTTCTAAATACTAAAATCAGATTAGGAATCTAATTTAAGTTTAAAATACGTTGCTGGGCCAAATCTTTCATCATATTCAGATATTAGTAAAGAAGAAAATCCTATACATAGACATAATTATCTGATCATCTGATTTAACTTACTTAAATTCCTATTCATTTAACTTACCTAAATTCCACAGGTCTGGCCTACGACTTAAAGACAGTTTCAGCAGAGATGATCAAGAAACGAATTGACAGAACTGGTGACGGTACCCACCCGTGGTCCAAGAAGGTCGAGGATCCTTCGGAGGATCACCACCACCCGGAGAACCCGGTCTGGGGGTGGGACGATCAGGATATGGACGACGAAGACAGGAAACTAGCCGAAGTCTCACATAAGAAGATAGAATAAGTTCCTTTTTTAAATGTAATTTTTACAACGATAAATTTGGTGAGCGAGCGGGGTGAGTTTGAGGCCTTTTTGAGCCACGTCTTTACTTAGCTTTCTGAGACAATATTAGCTCTAAGCAAAGCTCAGAGCTCAGAGCCTTTGTTCGTCTGACTAGAAAATAAATTGAGCAAATTGTTCCTTCATAGATTATCAAGGATTCAAAGCACAATCGGACATTCGCTCGTGTCAGTATTTTAATTTACTTCACAAGTATCCGAATTTTCACTCAGAAAACTAAGTGGAAACGCGGATTTTCAGGCATTACTTACGGAATTATTACGCTGTATTGGAATGACTCCATTCGCGTGATGTTTAGGTAGCTAAAGCTTAAACACTGATACAGATTGGAGTTAAGCTTTTATTGTTACCGGATTTAAACTCGGAAATAAGTTTGTAAGATTAATTCATTGGTTTAAGAACTTATTTGTTTTCTCTTCCTTTGTTTACTGAATGTTTAAAATAAAAAAATTATGTAAAAAATGTATACGTATCATCGAAGGCTCTTAGTTTTATTGAAAACCTTGGTAATTTTTTTGGTTCCGTTTTAAAGCTGTTTTTTATAATAATTTAAGTAAAAAATAACGTTTGACGTTAAAATTCATTTATGTAACTTAGCAAATGTTTATAGTACCGTTAGCAAATGTATAACAAAATAAGTTTTATAAATAAGAGTATTATTTTTAACGCTTTAAATTTTTTAACACGTTTATCAAGCAAGCTATTTGAATACATTGAAATGTTACGTTACTTGTTTGCAGTATTTATATTAACATACATAGGTATTGTATTGTAAAGATTGTAATTCACGTGATAATATTTTGTAAAAACAAAATGGTGACTGTTAAGTTTAAGAATAACTGATATTAAGTTATTAAATTATTTTGTAAGTAATTTAAATTATATTTTATATATTCAGTAATGTGTACCTGTATAAGTAATATTGTTTGGGTTCACTACTCTAGTACCCTAAAATAACAATTAGCATAAGTTACTTAAAATTAAAATATCGAATTCATATGAATGAATTACATCTATTTGCTCAAACATATAATGAATTTACAAAATATTGTGAGAATTTTTTAAATAAATGAATTGAAAAATTATTTGTTTTAATAAAATTTCAGACTTAATTAGGTACCTACACTACACTCGAAAGTCAAAAGTAGTTTTGTTGGAAGAAGTACTAAGTAAGTAATTCGTACTAATCAGAGTTTTTGGACCGAAAAATACGTACAATAAAATTACATTTTATTGGTCCTTAGGTCACTGCTGGTCACTGCTGGTCACTGCGAACACTGCTCATCTGTATCTGAGTTTTCGGCCCGTGGTCACCGAGACCTCTGTGACCACGTTTCCTCAACGAGGTGTTCTGTGACCAGGACCACGGTTCTTGTAAAGGGGCCTTAAAGACAGATAAAAATGTACAATAAAAGCGTAGTGTTTGATACACTATGCTTTTATTAAACGTAGTTTCAATTCAAAATAACAATTTATTTATGGTAAGTATCTAAAGTAGAACGTAGACTAGCGATAAAAATAAATAACTTAAACTAATTTTGGCGAGACTTGTCTTACTGTCTAACAATCAATAAATTACTAATATACTTCGCTTAAATAACAACGTTAGTTAAATCACTAAGGGTTGATTCCCTATAACCAATTTCTACTGGCAACATAATATAGCAGATTGAGCTTTCACATTGTTTTTATGTAAATAACTGCAATTTTTTACATACGTTAAAATCTATTTATTTAAGTACATAAAATGTCAAAACTCGATCTGATATCTGAGTTAACCAATCGTAATCATATATCGGGATCAATGCCTACCTAAATACCATGAAGTGATGTAGGTGTTCCCTGTTTATTAAATCTCCAAGCTTGATTCAAAACCTTTAACTCTGAAAACGCTCCACGTTGGCATTCCACTTAACGACATTTTCTGGACCATGAAACTGTCCAATCCAATCAGAATTCAAAGGCAATTCTTCTTCAAAATGATCTCCCACATTCGCAAAACGTTCGCCATCTATCGAATATTCCAATGGACCAGTTTCAGCAAAACCTTCGTAATCTATCGAATGCTGTGGTTTCTTGTGAGCGTGTCTCTCATTCTTGTAGCCCTCGTTAACATAAATCACTTTATGCACGTACTTATCATTGAAAGCATTGTTTCTGAGCAGTGTGAATATTGCTCCAGTTAAAGCCATGTTGTTCAACATCCCTACTCCAACTGTCATCAGTTTTAAGGCTGGCAAGACGAAAGGCAAAATTGCTGACATGATGAGTCCAGGAAGGAGCAGAAATGGAACGATTTTGTAAAAAGTCTTCTTCGCTTTCTTCATACTACTTCTACCGGATTCCTCTTCACCATCTGAAAAATTATAAGCGAAAGTTAAGAAAGTTTAAATCACAGAAATCCTTCTCGCGAAACTTATGCGAATTATTTAGCAAAGAGATTTGAATTGTTTTTATAATTGAAATGATTCTTCGTATTTGTTTAGGGAAATTAAATTAAATGATTATCATATTACTTGCTTCAAGATAAACTTTCGCAGACTTATGTTATGCAACATAAACAGGTTGAACTTGTCTATATGAATTAATTTAACATTTGTTGGTTAATTAATTTCGGAACTTATAATAGAAAACATTAGTAGGCGTATTCGTAAACCCGTTTTAAGTCAAATCCTGTTAAATATACACTATTGATTAATTAGAATTATAATAACAAACGTAATAAGGTACCATAACCTCGTTTTTAAGCCTAAAAGTGGTGAAGAGCAATCAAAACACATAACCGAACAACAACTTCTCATGAGTAGCAACCCACTTCCATTTGTCAATTGTCCATTAATCAATTAATTAAACCACTGTCAAAATATATTCATTAACTTTCCTATCATCTACGCTGCAAACTAAACAAACACATTCCAACACGCACGTGTCTAACCGACCTCATTTACCAAAAAAAGAAACAAGAGACACTTACTTCTGTACACGTCGAGGTTTATCGTGCCGTTTCCTCTGGAAAGCAACTCGAAGCGGAATCCCGGTACCATGGTGAGCGACAGCGACTGTTTCTCCAGCAATTTCTCCGTGCCATCACAGAGCTGGTCGTACAACTGTTCCTGAGTGTCATTGCGGTATTTCTTCCATTCAAACTGGGTTAAGTCTTCGATGAGGTTGTGTTTTGTTTTTGTGTTTATGGCGCGTTCCGCTCGGAATGCCGCGAGAGCGTTGAAGCATTTTGTAGGTCCGAGTGTTATGGTGCAGTCTAGAATGTTTTTGAATGGTGTGGAGTCGGCGTGCGGTGTCAACACAGCCGCTATGAAAACGGTGGTTAGCGCGCGCATCGCTGGGATCGAACTGAGCGCGCGCGCCGCCCCACGCCAATGCACGCCATTGGAAGGGACAATGACTTCGCTTTGGCGAAAGCGAATTCACACCGATATATGATCTAATGTTCTCTATACAAAAAGCTATAATGACGTAATCTTTGTTGTAATTTTCCTAACATCATAATTGTCTTTTAATTCTGTACATATATTAGATAGTAATAGCTTTATAAGCGGCAGTTTGAGATTGTTTTTGGTATGTAGTCAATTATGTTTAAGACTATGGCAATCATGAGATGAAGTGGTTTTCATAATAGTTGCAATAAAGATACAATTATAGACATTTTCAACACTTATTTCAATTTCGAAGAGTTAAGGGAAAGTTATTCCGTTTGAAAAATCGATTTGATCTCTAATTAAATGCGTTCGTTTTAATCATCCGGAAAATACTTCCGTCATAAGACTTGCTTTTTGTCCAATTATAAAATAATCCATGTGAACTTAATTTATATTTTCTTATAAGTAAAAATATATATCTTGTCTTTTATCTTGAAACATTAATTACACAGACGAGCAACATATTAACGAACATACACGCAAAGATTTTTAACATTTAATTGAAGAGATACCTCACAGTAATTTTATTGTTTATTTCTGCAGTACCTTTCATTAGGAGATTTCTCGTAATGAAAGTGATTTTACTAGCTAAAGATAATTTTGTATGAATGTAGTCATCGCTTTTAGAAACAAACATAGACAAATCAGTGTTCTAGATCTAAAAATATTGTTATAAAATATTCTGACACACTTAATTATTAAATAATATATTACATAATTAAACAAACATAACATAAAGTTGATCTTAGTCCTCGCACTATAGTAGATAAATTAATTCCAAAATTCCAACACTAATTATGGATATTAATCCATTAGAAAGCATGCGATTGTCGTAACATTTCGATTTTAATACATTTTATATAATCTAATAGGTTTGGTGAAAATATTTGAAACAACATTCTTATTCATATTTGGAGAGCCAGTTTTTGTCCATTCTTTATATAAATTAGTTTGGCAATGTTTAACAATTTCCCACGCAAACTAATAACTGCATTTCAAACTTAAGCTTTTTTCTAATAAATGGATAAAATCGAAAAAGTGTTTTAAAGAAGTTTAAATTGTTGTAATTATTCAGTTTGAAACAATAAAGGCTCCATATTAAAATATTACAGCCAGTAATTTTCACAAACCGGTCGGTTATAAAGAACAATCTCTCGTTCAAGTCAATAAGAAATGTAATTTAAAAGGAGTACCGTATTATGATCATAATTTTAAAATGCTAACACGTGCGCTATTCTTTCTATTCCTTAAAATTATTCTTCTTTAAAATTAGAAGCGAAAATTACAGACTTCAGTTTAGAAAACAAGGACCATTAGGAAGAGGTTTTGTTGTAGATACAGATATTAGTATTGTTTATACGGAAACCTCGGCCTAAAACCACGTTTCAAAATAAAGAAATCTTCCCCAGTTCAATATTCACAGACTTAACCACCCATTAAACAATTGTCATCAAACTTTCGGTCAAATCTTACTATACGTGTTATTTGTATCAATGCATCAAAACAGATCCGTGAGTGAAATCTGGTTAAAAATGTGCATTTAATTCAAATTCAGTGCGATGCTTTACACTCGTTTGTAATTTTTTGGGCATTTGGCCTTTACAGAGAACTGATTGAATGAAGTAGACATTAGCATGGAGTGTGTTCGCAATTGTTCGCGGTCACGGCAAGTCAAGTGCGATTACAAACAATACATTAACTGGTAACAGTAGGGTTGTTAACTCTACCTTACAATCTTTTAAATATAAATTACATGTCATTTTATATGAGAATTATATCACAAATTGGCTAATTGATGTATTTTTTCATAAATGTCAAAATTCATTATTGTCTACGAGGAATCATTTGACATCTCTGAGTATGGCCTTTAGATGGTCCTAAACAGCAACACTAGGGATGCAATGGCCTCTAACTCGAACTTATTTACTTTCTTTAGTAGAACAGAATAGTTCGTTGTGTTAATGATGCCATTATAATTACCGCCTAAACACTTTAATAAAGTGACTTTTTACAGTTAATTTGACCATTATAAATTTTAATGAACTATGTTTTTAATTATAATATAATAATATATTACCCGGACAAATTCACACACGGTTAATTAGACCCAAACTAAGCTCTAGCTTGTATTATGGAATTTAACTAAGATACTACTACTTATACATACACAAATACTAATTTTTAACCAAAGTACTTTGTAAATTGTGATTACTTATTTGATTTGTATTAACTTAAATACCCCAGTAATTAAGAGGCGGTAACGGGCCAGCATTTTCTTAACAGAAGCATGACCTCATATCTAAGCCTAACAGTGATCGACGAACTGTTTTCCTATTACCTAGATATATTGATTTACACGCAGCCTTCCACCACAATTTTTAATAGAGACAGGTCTTCTTACTGTATATTAATGGCCAATACTTGTCTTTACTTTTACTTAGATAGGTAACAATGTTATAATAAATGATTACAAAAAGATCTAATGAATAAAAACCGCTTTCTAAGCCACTAAGGAAATAGAAAATAAACGTGTCGTTGAACCACGTTTTTTTCGGTGGATTAGCAGTTCTTTTAGTGTTTTGACCGGATGATCTATAGCTATTGTTTTTTATAGTGTTGTTTTTCTTCAACTCTGTTGGTAATGCCACATTTTCATACAACAGTTGAAGGTAGCGATATCACATCAAACATACCAAAGATTATCCAAAAATGTACTAATAATATTAGATCAATCAAGTGGAGTAAGTTTAGCCTTACTAAATTCTTTATTACTTAAGTCTAGCCTTAAAAAGGACTATAAGACGAAACATAATTCACAAGACTTACTGCCTTCTTCACAAACGCTCTATAAATAAAACACTGTTATAACGTATTTTGTCGCTTTTGCTCTTAACAAATTAGCGTATGTCGGAAAGAGATAGCCCATTTGATAGTTAAAATGCTGTTAATATACGTTTATGGATAAGGCCCTTAGATTAGAGAGCTTAAATGAGCTTCGATCTTAAAAGGCTTATTTATTTATTTATTTATTTAAGGACAGCCATTAAAATATACATCAATCTTAAAAATAAAACTTACGACTAAATTAATGAATTAGATGCACTTTCTATAGGTGCCTCAACATGCTATAAGGCTTGTACTTAATACTGACTTATAGGTACTTATATAAGACAACAGTTCTGAAATGATTAATTGTATAAAAAAACACATTTATTTACTAATAAATAATGCACTTCCGAAAGAGCAACCCTAATAAACAATCTACAGAATTTCACCTCGAGACATCAACGTGTTACGAATCTAGATGTATGGTATGTTTAATTATGCGGCACAAACACGCACTCGTAATCTAATTCATTATTTCATTAATTATTCGAAATTGTTAAATACAACCAATTTGTGAATGTTTGTAAAACGTTAGCTCGGATAAACATAGTTCGTGTTTCAATTACGATTTCATTAAAATTAAATTCTTACTTTGAATTTATCTAAATACCTATACTGAAATTGCGCTCGTGTTGTTATTTTTCCCGTTGCAAATACAATAAATTTTCTAACTCATGCAATTTTGCATGAAGAACTTAGTTGGTAGACTTTCTTAAATAATGCGAGTAGGCGTTGTGTTTGAAGGTCAATTCTCTTCTTTCATGCATCACTGGATCAATAGATCGATATGAAATTACGTTTTTCAACCGACTTCAAAAACTGTTCTCAATTCGTGTAATATGTATGTCAATGCTAGTTATTTTTTTATCGTAGAACAACGTCGTTTGTCAGTCGATTTCAAATTTCGTTTAATATTTTGTTTCATGTAAGGGCACACTTACGGACTATTCCGATTATTAACAAAAACCTCGATTGAAGTCGGTTAAAACAGATAAAAATATGCGACAAGTGACTGATATTGGTTAGAAAAGAAAACTTAAACAGAAGTCTAAAAAAAATTAGGTGGATATTGGAGAGTTAATACAAACTTATAATGGCCTAAACTAACCTCATAGACATACCTAGTTCTAGTTCACAAAGTAGGTACAATGAACAATGAAATCAATTACTATGTATGAGTGACAATAATTTCTCACTTTCACCTGCTAATTTTCCTCGATAAGGATCAGAAGTCGTGCCCATCGGGAGTGCAGCGCCGTTAACGATTCAACATTAGTCCTTACGAGGCGAAAAAATTGAGGGCATCATTTCTATTGAACGGTCACGTTGTCCTGCGCTTTCTTTTCGTGAATGTTTGGTCTTACCGTCTATTGTCTTCCGCAAGACACTTTATATCCTGGCTACAGGTCCTACAACCCATCAGTCAATCGCCAGCAATCGGTTGAGGATCTTCGAGTGCAATCGATTACTTTTAAATCGAACTCTTCCGATTTATCGATCAAGATGTGTCAAAAGTTAATGATTGTCACCCTCGCGTACGTCGCAGTGTTTGTGTCGGTTGTTCATTGTGATAGTGATGATAAAGTGACGAGCTTTTGGAATCAAGGTAAATCGCCTATGTCTACTTCAATTATATTCTTCGCTTCATAGGTTTTTCTCACAACACATGATTAGAAAATGGAATAGGAAAGTAGAACCCACTTTCCAGGATTGCACTGTGGGGTATTTTCACCGCCTTGGCAATTAAATATTAAATTTTCTTAGTCAAGCCTTAAAGCTCTTATCTTGGAAACTCTACACACTATTATTAAGCGTTGTAGAATTATTTATCACAATGATAACAGTGTTGGAGGTATTCAAATCTAATAACAAATTAGCCAGTAAAGCAGTATAGTAACAAACTATAGGCAGTCTAATAACTCTGACATAAGGGTTTGCCACTGGCCTGCTCAAACTTGTCATATTTTATGAAAAGCACGTGTTATTTTCAGACGTCGGCCGTACGTTTGGTCACAATGCTCTGAAGCGACTCTCCTTCATCTTCCTGCCTGTCATGTTCACTCTGGGAGTGATCTCCACATTGTTGATGGCCCTCGCAGTCATCTCCGTCAAGAATCTAGCCATTGGAGTCATCCTGTTGATCGTTGCTATTAGCCAGGTAAGGAATTCAATAGTATTTACTTATTTTCAATTTTAGATGGAGTATATCTATAGATTCAGCGAATTTGTGTCAATTGCAAATATTGAAGTCAATTAACCCTTTTGCGGGCAAAACTTAAAAACACCCTATCTATAAAATCCATACCTTAATTTAGGCAAAATGGCCATAAAGACCAAATATTATATATATTGCAGAAACTTGCGACGGATTCAAACATTTGTGCGGTTTTGAATATCCACAGCAACATTTTTAATATCCGCCTAGACGCTCCCTCACTCTCAAGATAAATACTTTAAATCTACACTGAACAATCGTGATAAGCTATCATAGGAATACGGTAACTTATCGCGTTTGTAAAGCGATGTGCATGGGCTCGGCTGCTACTTGGATGGGATCAATACTGGTATTTTCTATCTGAGCGTTACTATGCTTATGAAGGCACGTTAAATCAGTGTCGGTTGTCTCACTCGTTATAGCATGTCGGAAGCCGATAGGCGGTCTAAACCTTTGACGTCAAGGTTAGCCGGTAAGCTGAACGAACTTACTAACTTTTTCATATTGATGTGTAATTAAAACCGTTTTGTTCGACCAGGCTGTGTCAAGATTGTTCTTCGCGGCTGCTAACCCATCACCGTTGGTGCATCTTTCCCCTCGAGCTGAGTTCCTCCCAGCTCCCGCAGTTGCTTCCCCCTGGCCAGCTCCAGGACCTGTCCTATCCCCCTGGGGAAGATCAGATGACGAAGCCACGATATCCGACTAATTAAACGCTGAAGTAGCGTAGAAAAATGTAAGTGATTATAATGTTTTAGGAGTATTCGATCGAGAATTTGTATCAGATAAACGATTTACGAAATCCTACCTCAGAGGCATAACAAATGTCTCGAAAATGCATTTATTTCCAATAAGTATTTTAAAATGTACAAAACTTCGTTTATCTCTCACTGAAAGTGTTTTTGCGACAGATAAACGACGCGTTAGTCTAATAAGTATTTATTTATGTATTAATTTATTAAATATAATGCATTGTATGCGAACTTTATTGGTTTTATTTGCAAATTATCTTTTTTGGACTTAATATGGAATACTAACGAATGATAATAAGATTAATATTATATAACTGAATTCGCATAATGTGGAGTTTTTGTCAAAATAACAACACAAACAATAAAATAATATTCACACATTTCTGATTACGGAACTTTTTGCTGAAATGCAAACAATTTCATAATAGCTAACTATTTATACAAATGAAAGTCATTATCTATGTGACACTCTGTATATTGTTTAAGTGTTATGTACTTATTCTGTTTCACATGAGATCACACACGCAAGCTTTCACACATATTGTAAAGTACTAGTATTATGTTCAAATTGTCACAAAACCCTGGGAACGAAACGGAGCGGGTATTCAATGAATGTTTACCTCTTTGTGTAGCACATAATGTGAGATTATGATGTTATATTATATAAGAAATTGAATTATTCGAAAATGAAAGTTGTGAACCGGTTTCACAACCGGGACATGTGTTTTCCACATGCCTCAAAAGCTGACCAATCTTTAATTGAAGCCATCAGTTACAAACGTACAACGAAAACCTTGATTTTGATTTTTTTCCTTGACCTTTAAGGTCTCACGCTTCGGTGGTCTAGTGGCATGGGCACTCGCCTGCCAAGACTGAAGTCCCGGATTTAATTCCCGGGTCGAGTGAAAACGTTTCGTACTTTTCAAACAGTCTCGAGTTTGAGATCACCAACCTGTAGTAGGCAAGCGTGGTGATTCTGCCTAATCCTCCGCACTACACATATAATTATATTCGGTGAGATGAGAGGCTTTTGCCCAGCAATGGGACAGTACGGGCTAATTCTTATTTTACTTTAAGGTCTGATTTGAGTTGAGTTGTTGACTGAACCGCAGCAGGCGGTTCAAGCTTACTGCCAACGCCAAGGGTATATGTGTTTGTTATTATTTCATTATGTAGGTTGCTATTTGATTAGACAAAGCTGAAGAATAACTTTTACGTAGTCGATATTATTAATACATCGTTTAATTGAGGTTCAGAGAGGGCTTAATGTTCATCTCAGACAGTATTCAATTTTCTCATTACAATAAACGGTTTTATATCGTAACATAATTTTACCGTATTTTATACGCCAAATTGAAACGTAAAGTTATACGATAATGATGCATTGATTTTGTTTTTAATTTATATTTAGAACCCGAGTATATTATTTTTAAACAACTTTTATTTATGGTTACGGGTGAGCTATAAGTACTTAGTCAAAAAACCTTTTTGTTTAAATATTAATATAACCACATCCGTCACAGGCTGACATTTTGAAAGGGTTTCGGAAACCTTATATGAGTTTCTTATATCCGACGGTAAACATATTGTTGCGAAGGGATTTAAAATATTATAGAATAACTAGCTGCGCCCCGCGGTTTCACTCGCGTTGTACCCGTTCCCGCGGGAATTTCGGGATGAAAAATAGATGTTGGCCGATTCTCAGACCTACTCAATATGCTCACAAAATTTCATGAGAATCGGTCGAGCCGTTTCGGAGGAGTACGCGAACGAACACTGTGACACGAGAATTTTATATATAAGAAGATAAGATAATACTTTATTAATTTGTCGAAAACGTTTATATTTTATTAATACGTGTTTTAGGTGATCTATAAACTACGACTCCAGGGTTGGATTCTACCCTACACGAACATCCTTACGAGTACTTAGTACGTTTATTTACTTCAAATATATGATTGTAAGTACTAGCTTTTACCCGCGACTTTGTCCGCGTGGAATTTAACAAAAAAGTAGCCTTAGGTACTCCTTATTACATCAGCTACCTGCCAGTAAAAGCCCCAAAATGATCAACAATGCTATTTACGCACAGTGACAGTTTCCGATTACTTTAGAAAATGTAAAGGACTTGTCCGTTAAATAATTGGACTATCGTCGAAGGTATTTTATTTCCAGCTTTGATAGCTAATGAGTAAAGAGTAATAAGTAAATGTTATTTATTATGTGGATCAACACTCAGACTTTATTTTAATGAGACTTATCGAATCCTTTGATCTAAATAGGTATAACAGCAAAAGATAATTACTATAGCCAGAATAAAGAGAAGTTTGTTTAAACCGACTGGGAGTTACCTACAACCTTATTTCGAACAAAATTGTAGGTAGTAGGTACACACCATATTGGGTATTTTCCAACAGTGCTTTACCACGCTATGTTGCTATGCTAAATTTGGTACCTCTAGCTCCTCCTAGCTCTAACAAAAATGCACCCAAAGTCTATTGACCTAAAAAGAGCGGCAAGATAAAAAAGCAGCACTGCCATACTATCCTTTTTTCGAAGCAGATCAGGCCATTTTCGCTCTAACTTCGCTGTAGATAAAACTAGACTCCTGAATTTAAAAAAACATTTTCATATCAATTAAGTGTCAATTATTAAATTAGACGCTACCTTTACAACTCAGATATGTATACTTGATATTTTCTAACTAGTTTCAATGCCTAGCTAATCCAGGTACCCTGCGAGTAAGACTTTCACTAGATTCACCATAGGATTACTAGGTGCCTAGATCGTTAATCCACACAAACAGGTGCTGTAATGACTATAGGTAGCTAGTAACTACACTACATATAGCTAATACTAATTCACTAAGAAACTTTGCTCGTTACGCTTTCGCGGTTAACTAATGAACTGAATGTTTCGTACATGATACCTGGCTAGGATAAAGACAATCTATATTATCTCGGAATTTTAATTCGATTCCAGATTTGACAATTTCAGTGTTGCAACATTATGACAAGTACTAAATAGTGACGTTGCGAAATTATTCGATATGGAAATGGAATATTTCCGGATCGATTCTTCTCGTTTATAATTTTACTCTCGTAAACTAAGTATGTATATCAGGAAATTAAATATTTCTGAACCGATAATTTAGTTTTGACGATTAATTAACGATCTGAGACTTTTCTTTTATAATTGTGTGTGAAATAAATAAAAAAATGTGATCATGAAGGAACATGACAAATAAAACAGATAGATGTATTATGGTAATAATTTATTTTATAAATTGTCGCCGTCATCGCTATCGCTGTCACTTTCTGTAACATTTATTATAAAACTCGGATACATCTCGGATACAAAATATCGTTTCGCAATGAAATAAGATATTCGTATCACTACACTACACTATTATATGTGGTATCATTATTTCACAAAATGACAGTAGCTAATGTCAAATCTGGAATCGAATTTGTTCGTGTTTAATTTTCCTTAAAGTACATACTTCCCCTATTCTCCATATAAACTTGTCCGCTCGTATTTGCTAACCTAAACTAACCCTTATAGTTAATGTAATTCCGAAAACAAATCAAAGTTTTAAAGAGTATTTAGGTAGACCACTTAAGAAAGTCGTTGTTAAACTAAAATAAATTGTACTATTCTCATTGGTTATACATGATATGGGCCCATGAGCATTCGTCTCAAGTTTCCATTGATAAAATCTACCCTGAACAGAGTCAAGAAGTCCCCTGCTCCCCCCATCAAAACCCCCTCTCCAAATCAAAATCCTGGGACCACCAATGCCAACAAGTTAAATTACCCACAAATCCGTTCCACCGTTATCATGAAAGTGCAGAAAAAAATAACCAGTCAGCGTATCACAAACTTTCGTCATTAATTATTAGTTGAAATGCCACTTCAGTACATGCATCCGTCCAACAATGTTTTTGCCCCAAAGATTACTTTATTTGTACAGTTAACATATTGATGTTAACTGTACAAATAAAGTAATCTTTGGGGTAATTGATATTGATCAATTAATAACCAATTTAAACAATTATATAAACACATGATTAGTTGGTAATAACGGAGAGCTATTACGTAGTACGATCAAAACAAACACAACATATTATTACAAGCCAATTCACAACAATTTACTATTTTATTAACAAAAAATAATGGAAAATTGTGGGTACAATTCTAATTCAAAGTAGATTTAATTGTTCAATTAATTTTCTTAAATACGGCGTTTAAATTTAACAATGTGGTAATGACTGTAACTCAATTGTAGATGGAAGTTATTATCTCATTGTTTATGGCTTGTTCTGAGGTTTGAATTTAGAGATTTTAAAAGAAAATTAGGCTTCAAAATACTGATAGGCAATCTGTTTACAGAATATCTTCATATTTTTGGTATTTATCGTACTAGGTTTCTTAAACTATTACTTTCATTTACTCCGTTATCTAACAAGAGGTTCGAAGAAAAATATTTCTCTCTAAATTGTGTTATGATATCAAACTGCCTGCCTACAAAGTAAGTGTTACATAACTAAATTAGATTTTGAAATGAACCGAAAGAAAGTTACGATCAAGTTGGAGCAAATCACGCAATTATTATTTTGAATTCAAACGAATGGGATATCAACATGTTCTCAATCAATACTCAAACTATTAGCATTTTTAATAGTGAGATTTAAAGTTTATCTCAATTATGGACAATTCCATTAACACTGATGAATTTGAGATTCACTTTGATTTTGTGCATTATGTAAGTTATACATCTCTTATTCTTCCATAGTTACTCACTCTAAATAATACAAAAGTAGTTTGTTATCTTTTTTTAAATTCTATCGATCTACGAGCAATGACTTTCTCTCAAATGTAACATTCTAATCTACATTCACGCTGAGTAATGACTAGGCCTGCAATATTACTTGCAACCCTAATAGAAATCAATATCTACGTACCTACATACGTTTCATTTGTAACGTTTATTCATTTACTACGCAAAGAAAGTCAATGATGAAAATAATGCCAGTGAGAATTAGTAAAATGAAATAATTACAACAGAGGATAGGATTACAATGCCACTTACGTACATAATTTATCACTTATTGTTCTGTATAAGTATTTCTGAAACACTAGCGTAGGAACTATACTATAGTATAGTAAGCAATTTGGATGTGTCCTCAGCACAGATAAACCAAACTAATATAATTACAATAAAATAAGACTCTACAGTTGTAGTAGCCAACATAATAGATGTTATCAATAGAGTCACATACAGTTAAACGTGGTTAAACAGAGCTAAGCACTTCGACAAAAAGCAACATTCAGTTCCACCATGCTATGAACGTACACCCACTGAACTGAATCAGTAATGCTCTACTTCGTTCACCGGTAGCTCGTTAAAATCACACGTAAATATGTGAAAGCTATAATCTACAAGTCTAGACGAATTCCCTAAAACATTTATAACATTTTATTGTTCCGAATTATTGGTGATTATGACAGGTGTTATGTTATAAGAATACCTACCGGTTTTGGCTGTGGTCGGGGTATTGTGATCCAGTTTGCTCGAGCTGCTGTGGAGGGGTGTTCGCTGCTCGCTGCACTGTGAATTTGGACGGCAAAATGATCGCACAAGCTCTGCCGATTTTGCTCGCGACTTGCATTGTCACGGCCACTTCGACGACAGTTCCAGAAACACCAGTTCAAAATGAAAATGAGTTGGAGAGTAAAAAGGTTGAGCTTTTCGACGGAGTGTCCATGGAGTTCCCTCAGGCTAATAATACGGATAAAATCATCTCTTTTCAACTGGATTCCCGAAGGAACTTGAGTGAAGGTGAGTGCATTCGTTAATTAATAACTTGATTTTAGAAATAATTTACGGGCTCTTTGGTTGATGATTTATTAATTTATAAATATTTCTTTGGCATCCAGAAATCAATTCTTTATAAAAAAATATAAAGATTTAACTTCTTGGTATTTTCTGTATCATTAATTATTTGATGCATACACAAAATTGTAGGTAAGTGTATCTAATGAGAAAATGGCGATGATAACATTCCTCAATCTTCTTAATAGTGTCGTCCAAGCATAAACAGACAATGATACATTCCGTCTATAAGTAGGCCATTTAAAGAAAGTGTTTCATAATTTATTGTTATCTGTTATCTATGCGGACGTGGAAATGTCCAGCGTGATTTAGATCGCGGTGAAAGAACCTGTATTCCGCTTTTACTACCTTACCTTACTCGATCGTCAATAAAACGCATAGTAAGTTTGTAGAACTTTCAAGAGACAAGTTTCCAATCGTGATCAGTGATTTGATAAAAACACTCCGTTTGTTATTTGTAGGTAACTGCTACACACATTTTATAATCATACATAACATATCTCATACGAGGAGGCATATGAAGCTGAAGTGTATGATTTTCGTTCTTTGGTTATTTGAATGCGCTAATCTCAAGAACTACCAGCCCAATTTGAATAATTATTTTTATTTACATTCAAGTTTTTAAACAAACAATATAATATGTTATCGTAAATTTTAAAATCTAATGACCTGCATTATAAAAACTGTAAATTATCTCTGAAATATCTTTCAACAACGTTTTCCGCTGGCAGTAAAACAACAGTAACAATACCAACAACGTAGTACTATTTAGTAATCTGTGATGTAGTCAGCACAGTAATTTTCCACTGTTAAGTTTATTATGTTTAGCAGAAACATCGTAATTTATTATAATAAGCGAGTATGCAACTGGAACACTGAATGTTTTACTCATTTATCTTCTTACATATATGTACACTAGCGGCACCCCGCGGTTTTACCCGCGTTGAGCCCATTCCCGTGGGAATTTCGGGATAAAAAATAGCCTATAACCTTCCCGTTGAATGTAGTTATCCATTACAAAAAAGAATTATTCAAATCGGACTGGTAATTCCCGAGATTAGCTCGAACATACAAACAAACAAGCAGACATACAAATTTTACCTTGTTATAATATTATTATAGATTATTATAGGTACCTATTAATGCTATTAAGGTACCTGCGCATATGGAAATAAATACCGGTTTTTCTCAAACACTGTACTCGTTTTTCGTATTTCAATTAAAAGTTACAATTCGGAGTTAATTTCGATTATCCCTTGATGCTTTCCCTCTACAATGGCTAGTACCTATAAATCGATTTTGAAAATACTTATGTGATGCACAGTGAAAACTGCTATCCTTGCCATAATAATTATGCTTGGGATAGAAATTAATCATCTGATAACTTCTACCAGATCCGTTTCACAAACGCGGGAAAGCCTTACTACATTTTATAAAGTTGTTTATAAACAGTGTGTTACAACCACAGGTTTTACCCATGGGATAATTTTAGCTCAATTTATGATGATGATCCGGTGAATATAGCGATGACAGTGAGGTAACAAATGAGTGTCGTTAGTAAGTGCGCCACTTGAGCTTGGAAGGTGATATGTGCCTTTTCTCGTGAACCAAAACTAATGTGGGTCTATTAGTATGGAATATAAATTTACCGCTTTATAAGGGTTTATATAAATAACCGAGCTTCAAAAAGCTTTAAAAAAGGTTGGCTTTGACTAAATTAGGGAACTAATTTACCGTCTAAGTAAGTAAAAGTCCTAAAACAACACTATTACAGAACCTTGGAAAGGTTTAGTAGTAGTTTATGCAACGTCATATAAAGAAGGGTATTAAAACACGAGTGTGAGTTTATGAAACGAGCGCAGCGAGTTTCATAATAGTAACGAGTGTTTTAATACCCGTGTTATATGCAGTTGCATACACTACTTTATCTTCACTATTTGATGCAATTAATCAAACAAAATTTTAAAAACAAAACACATTGCGAAACATTAAATTCACGCGTAGGTACGTGTATTGTCACAGTAAACTTGCCGCCATTAAAATCTAACCAATGAGAGCGCAGCTGCGCGTAGGGCCAATCAGGAGCGAGCGAGATCTTACCAAAGAGTTTTGTGTATGTAGTTTCGACGAAGTTTTCACGTATAACCCAACTGTTTTCAAAAGCCAGCCTAATATCAAAATTTTATACAACTAGTATGAGGATTTTGACATAAGGCTCGCCAGGTTAATTGGTCGCGTTATAATGATGTTATAATGTTATATTATAATGATATTATAACATCATGTGCAATTGCTTAAATTGAGTGTTTTAGTTGTCTGCGCTATAACAGTAGTAATTATAAGTCAAGTATTGGAATCATAAGTAGAATGTTACAACATTAGTGTAGATAAAAAGTTTTATAAACTTTCCAACGCGAAAAAACCCGTGTGAGTACGTTTAAATTATGTATAAAAAGTTATCTAAAGTACAAAGTGTCTTAAAGAATGAATTACTTTGATATTTCTCTCCTTAATTGGATTGATGTTCGTTTATTATATAAAAACCTGTTTTATACTTCTACTGAGTAACTATAACTATACAGATGATAACAATGTTCCTACCTAGTATTATACATCGTTGGTCTGAAACCTGCAGATGTGAACAATAATGTATTTAATAGAACTAACAAATTAAAGCCTACCTGGCCATTTTATGGTTTATTTGCGAAAGTATTGGTCGTGTACAAAAAGAAACAAAATGCAGACAGCGACCGCAATAATGAAATGTTTTATAGGACAGTAAAGAGCATCAATGAAGAATACTTATTAAGTAAAATGAATGTGAAAGTTTAAATTGTGACATTCCTTACGATAATGTCATTTAAGTACACGATACGAAAAATATACAGTATAAAGGTAAACCTTTATGACGTAAAGAGTGACCTATAGGAAAACAGAAATTTCTCAGGTATACAACGTAATTATTTTTTTCTGTGCCTGCTAGGATTGTTTTATCATGATCCACATTAATTATGTATCTTGCAAATCGTTTAGATTAATCTTTCATTAGTTGTTTTTCAAATACTTTACAAATATTTGAATTGAATGTAAGAATGTTTTTCAAACTCATCTGCAACGTATGGGTAAAAAAGAAATATTTTGAATAATGTGGTTTAATCGTATTTAAAAGCTAAATAACAAGTTAACAAAAATACTTTAAGTAAGTTGTTGAGCACGAAACTACGCTATATTGAGGGCACGTTAAATTGTCGGTTCCCGATCGTTAGATCACGTTGAAGGCCTTCGGGCGGTCTAAAAAATCCGTCACCGGGGTTGACCACTAACCTATTCGAACTACTTACTTCTAAATTATTTTAATCTGAACACCACTGAACCTGAAAATTTCCAATAATATATCCCGGAATTCCTACAAAAAATTGTAGGTAAATGTTCGATAAATGTCCATTTCTATTTTTAACTTTGGGTATGTTAAGCTTATTCTCACGATATAGAAAGTTTATATCATAAGTAATAGACTAGTTTTACCTTTTTAAACCTACATGATTACCATAGTATAGAAGAGCACGAAGTTAATTTATTCGACCCTAAGTTTCTCTTATGCTAATATAATAATATTTTATTCACAAACATTATAATAAATTTGATATTAGTTTGATGCCTGTCTGATTACAATTCAATACCAAAATATGTATGTAAATGGTTTAAATTCAATCACTTTGTGGAGGATTTGTTATTTTATACAAATAAACTGCGTGTTAGTACATACTCGTAATACAACGAACATTTGAAGTCAATTAATTTGGTTTGTTTTCAAAACATAGTTTAATTGAGAGTGAAATCTTAACTCACTTAAACAAATCATGAATAACAATTAAAATATTTCCCAGGAGCAAATTTTATTTTTACCCTACTGCGGCAAAGCCAAAAGGCATGTTATTGTTCTTATGTATACTGTGAAGGAAGATCAAACACTTCAAAACAACACTTAAAAAAAGGACTTAGGTATATATACAACAACTTACACAACATTGAACGCGCCTTTTTTATATTTAAAATTTTCGAAGTTAAAACAACATGTTTTTACTTACAGGTCGAAAAAAGAAGGGCAAACTCCTGGAGAAGATACTGCCGCTGTTCATCATGCCATTCCTTATCCAATCAGCGATCGTGCCATTTTTCCTGAGCATGCTCAAATTCATGCTTTTCAAGTCTCTAATGGTCGGAAAATTCGCCCTAGCTCTTATAGTTTTCAACGCATTTAAAAATCACAACTCCTTCAAAGGAAGAGACGCTGAAATGGCTAACATTCATTACGGTTACCATGGCAACGGGGGCATGGAAGAATATGGTGCCTATTTCAATTAAATCCCAACCTCGTATGATGTATTTCCTTAATACAACTTTCTAAGTCATTAATTATGTTAAGGATCTTTGCTTTTACATACAACTTTGTATAACTTAATCCATCGATGCTACAAGTCGGTATTTACAAGTTAGTTTTGTTATTTACGGATCAAGTATGTTAGACTAAGTAATGCACGTTAAATAAGTAAAAATCGAAAATGTTTTTTAATTTTGGTGTCAAAAAAGATGGAGACATTTTAAACTTTAATACTTCCAATGATTACATTCTAGAGCCCTTCTCCGGTTTTTATTTTAATTTATTAATCTCATGAAATATTTAAGTGTAAATTGATACTATTTGTTTGTAATTGTGTATGTAATTTGTATAGGTGCGTCTGAGATTATCATCTCTTAAATAAGTATTTTACTGTGCAATATACCATAAGTATCTATAGTAGAATAAGATCAAAATATGTATAATGGAAATACGTTACTAATTTATACGACCCAAAACATTATAGTACGAAAGTCCATAATGTTAATGCATTTAACCACACTAGCATTTACCAACTTAAATTATTCAATGTTGTTTAGATTTTTACGTCATAAACTAATAATCAGTTTGTATGTATGTATCTACTCAGTACTTCAGTAACCTTAATAAGTTATTATTTAAGTAATTTATTGCCTAGTTAAGTACTTAATTTATTTATTGTAGTTAATAAGAAAAGAAACAATTAAATTGTTATTACTTATTAAAATGTGTATGTTTTTATTAGTTTACGATCTAACGTTTAATGAGCATTGATTTTACTGCTGTTAATATTTATCAGTGAGGTTTTGAAAGGCTTTTGCTGCGGACCTAATTTACCATAATTTTCTTACTTTTACCGTCCACCTAAGATTGTCTAGCTAGTAGATATTTTATATGCCTTATTAGTTTTATGAAGGGGGAAGGAGGCCTTTAAAGTTTCCAAAGTATCTTGACTCTACTTACACACAAACTTTTCCATTCTCTCTATTTCTTGCCCACCCACTAGACCACAAGCCGACCAGTTTTGGCCCACCACACCCTCCCTTTCCTTACTACGTTCATACAGGCTTACATAATATCTGTGATGTTTTAAATAAACAATCATAGTGCAATATCCGTGCCAAAAACAACAACTACACAATATACCACAAGGCACTTACTATAAATAGGTCCTTATTATAGAACTAACAACTCAAAGAAAATATCTTAAACACGTGAAGTAACTATTATCGAAAATCAACTAATCAACTATTAAATCAACTACTCAAATCGATTACAAGTAATAAAATCTCCCAGGTAATTGTATTTTGTAATAACTTATCGATTTTCTTTCTTACATTAAATGCTTAAGTGGTTAGTTGTTTATAAGGTTTCATATTTGTTCAGTTTACGCCTAATTTACTCGTTTTATTTTTTGAAAATGTAAATTATTCAGTTCCAAAAACTTAGGGCTAAAATTTTAAAAATATAGGTACTTTAAAGATGACATCGGGAATTTACACAGGTGAAAAAAGCCGCAAACAGCCAGAAATCGACCGTGAAAATAGCTAGGCAACTTAGCCCAGCTTAGACGACTATTGGCAAGTCGAGTGACTAAAATCTACTGTATGTATGGTTAGTTATCGACGAGCGCCCGGATTATGACTTAAGTTTTACGTAAGTTTCTCTGTTGTACAGCTAAAAGTAGATCAGGGTGACTCGATGGTCCTCTGCTAAACATTTTCTTGTGAAGTGAACACGACACAAGCTGTTGTAGTCGCTACCTGCGATACGATTTTAAAAGCGACTGGTAACTTAATCATTACAATCGCTTGGTTAATTGTTTCACATAAACGCCCTACCACCGAGTAGTAAAGGTACTTAGGTGCTTTTTATAGGTGGGCAAGTGAATAAATTGTTGGTACTTGAGAGCCAGAGTGCACTATAATCATAACAGTCTTTAGATTTACTTGTTTGACGCTAACAAAACTGTCTTTTAGTCAATCTAACAACAGTTATAGGTAATAAACGTCTAATCTGACAGACAAGTCTGTGACAGACAATAAATCTGTTAGACTGGCTTGAGTCAGTCTAAATCTGATTGATAAAAATAATTCTGTCAGACATCTGCCCACTAGTGTCGCTGCTTCATATGTTTACAAAGATCAGAAGACTGTCTAACATTGTGCTAAGGCTCTTAATTAGAAACTTTTGTACTCATTGATAATAGTTACGTGACATAACTATAAATGCCCTTCTTTAGTTCTTTATTAAGCCATTACTTACTGTACAATGTCCTAAAGAAAATGACAGAATGACTGATGGGCCGACCTACTAGGAAAAAGTGAGTTTTATTATTCTTTCAAGGTTCCCACGTTTCTATCAAAGCAAAGTGAGTATTTAGGCAATTACTCATAAATCTTCGAAGACATCGAAGTCCAAAATAAGTTTTTAACTTTTAAGTACGATTTATTAGTGACCTACTAAAATTACCTAGTAACGAGTAATGAGGTTCTAAGAGCACCTCAATAATTTTATCTCAATAATAACACTTTATCTTAAAAAGTGTAAAATGTATTAATTACTTCTTCTTCTTCTTAAGTCCAAGTTATTATGGAGTAGCAAAGTTCAGGGACATCCAGAGGTCAATAACCTAAATCTAAATACCTATCCTAAGCACACACCTAGTTCTTAACATGGTGTACCTATCCTAACATATGCACTAAATAAGATTCCAAAAAATTCAACCAAAATTCCATCTCGAAGGGTTAAACGCAGGCAAAGTCGCGTAGCGCTGTTAGTTTTATACAAAGCAATACTTAGTAGAGTAGGTTATCTATTCAGTTCATTTACATAAGCACTAAGTTTTGGTACATTTTGTTTAAGCACGACAAAATAAGTGCTTACTTATGTTTATTAATACCAACTTGTGTATAAGTAAACTGAATATATTTCGGCAGTGGTCCGAACTATCTATAGACATTTGCCACGAGCCATTATTGCGTTATGCCGTTCAGTCACGTTTAAAAACAGTGAAACCAGTGTTGAGACATGAAACGCGCATTCAGTTCTAATGGTGCTGGTCAGTAGCGAATAAACTTGATAATGCGCTGCAATATAAAATAATTACTTTAATATCATGTGCATGTGATTACAAAAATATTTTGCAAAATTGTAAATTATAAGAAGTAAAAAGTTATTTGTTATAATTTAAAAGTGAAAGGAAAATAAGGAGGTGAGTGAAATCTTTTTGCTTCTGTTCATTTAAGGCGGAGATTAGTATTAGCATCACGTGCGGTTGAGGATAAAGCATTGGGATTCTATACTATGATCAGATTCGAGTTATTGTTTGAGTTACCGATCCACACTCAGGTAGAGAAGTGTAAGTTCAAGTAGGTAGTTATATTTCATTTTATCTTACGAGAGTTAAAATTCAAACAAGATTTTTCGACAGGTTTTTCAACCAAATACAACTTCCATTGGGATATAGGGTTCAAAAGGTTCACTAGACTTTTTTGATCTCCATTTTATCTCTCCTAAGAAAAAATATAGAGTCTAGGTATGTTTTAATTCTATCTAGACTCCAATTAAGTTAGGATACGTCGAAGTAAATACCCACATAGATAATTGAAGACATGAGTGGATAAAGAGGATAAGTAACACTAAAAATGTTTTTTTTTTGTTTCAATTAATGAAGGTTTTATGTGGTTACATAAACCATATTGAAACCTTAAAGCAACTCATTTTAGCTGAAATTTTAGAGATAGCAGAGTATGATGAAGGGGTTATGTTATGTACGAAAAAACAAATAAAAATCACTCTGAATGAAATGATGTAGCACGAGTATATAGCACTCGTAAGTTTGTAACTTGTTACCACTTGTTTTTAAATATAGATGCTTGTCTCGCGCGAATGAAGGAGATAGGTGCAAGCAAACGCGCGGGTGCTGTGCGTTTCGGGATGAAGGTGTTATGTGACAGTATATGGCCCGGTCAATATCGAGAGATTATATGCAATGCATCTCGGAACAATGCTGTTATTGAAATTCATTACTTGAACGATCAACTCAATTTATAAATAGACAAAAAGACGCAAATTCATATTTTATTTAGTAAGTTACTCATCATTGTTGCTTGCTCCTAAACGAAATAGATTTAAGGGCCGTCACTGCGTTAAGCGTGCGCACGCCGCGGTTTCATACAAAAGTGAACCGTTGCGGGCGCCCGCGGCGTGCGCACGCCGCGTGTGGCTTCATACAAAAGTGAACCGTCGCGTGCGGTTTCATACAAAAGAGAACCGCGGGCGCACGCTTAACGCAGTGTTGGCCCTAAGAGGTATTTAAAAGTACATAATTTACCTTGATTATTATTTTGACATAGATTAATGTCAGTCAACTTCAAATTACATCCCTCTCTAAATGAATAGTCTTTCCTTTGTATTGGGAAATTAATTAGAAGAAAACTAGTACGGTCATAACTATGACTGACAGGGGGACTATAAACCGATTACTTACTTATAAATACCGAGTAATTGCTATACCGATTTTTTGACCCCGAAATCCTCCAAATTTCACCAGAAATCACTATGCCGGTAGGATTTCCGGATGTCTGTTTAAAAAGAATTCTTAATATTATTAGGCGTCTCAATATATGCGGGTCTGTCTGTGGCATTGGTTTATTCTCATTCGAAAGCCTTTCTTGCGATGGTTCTTAGCTACATATGTTTGGTACAGATCGAGCCAATAGTTAGAAGAGTATCAGCTCTTTTCCTAAATTATGTAAAACATACTTGGCGTTAAATTGTTTTTTGTTCATATTTATATTTGATCGTTATATGTATAAGTATTTTATGCCTCAGGGTTATTGAAAGAGTAATGTACAATATTTTTTCAGTAAATAAATATTCTTAACTTATCAATTTTTATTGTTTCAAACCAAATAAGTAGATATGTGTAATTCCTATACAAATTATAGGAATTACACATATCTACTGTCAATAGTTTCTGAATAACTAACAAATAAAACGATGCATCGTAAAAATACGTAGCAGAACTCTGATGCTTATTTTCTCAACATTTGCAAATTGTATTTATAGGTATCATATCACCTTCATCCAGTCTTTAATTATTATTTAATATTTTGTCTAGACTTGACACCTAGAAAATATTCTAAAACCGGAATTTAAAGGTGTGGTGACAACATTGAGAAAAGGCCAAAGGTCCTCCCAGCTCATAGCCACTGCGGATTTCCTTCTACGAATATTATACAAGTGAAAGTGTCGAGGATGGATGCACTCATGCATGGAGGGTTCATGCTAAAACTGCTGGAGGCGTTTAGAAGACCTATGAATGGATTCAACGAAGGCAAAACCGCAGGGCGCTGACAAATTTATGAAAGGATAATTCCTTCCATACATAGTCATCAATTGAAATGGGAACAATGCTTCGTAAACACAATGAATACTTACACCTCACCTTATCTACTTAAGTGTAACTAATATAAGTTCATTGTCTTGGTCAATAGTTTACACTTAAAATAAATGGCTTAGCTACCTTGGCTCCTAGCTACCATACAATCTATTTTAAACGTGACTGGAGTTCAAACAAATATAGCAGTTCTTTATTTATTTTATTTTATTTTACAAAGAAAACTTACGGACTAATAACATGCAATGAAATAATTAAAATAAATTAAAAGTAGTAAGTATTGCCAATTACAAGTTTTCACGTATAAAAAAAGAAATAAGTTGTGCAGAGCTATGTGTAAAGAAAAGAAGTCACACTGTATAAAAATTAACATAACAAATAAAAAATAAATAAATGCTTAGACACCTAACAAAAACTAAATTTGTAGGTTACCTACCAGTCGTCGTTCAAGCGAAAAACTCTTTATTTAATTTATTGCGCACTGATGTGGAACTAGTACAAAAAAAACGATCTCCAAACGCAGAGGCAGGTTATTAAAACTACTACAGTTTCGAAGAATGAAGGCATTCCTTCTGAAGTTGACGGAAGAGAATGGTACTTCCAATAGTGGGCTTTGCCTAAGGTTCAATTGGTTGGTACGCAGCGTAATGTATGAGAGTAGTTGGGAGCAATAATTTGTACCATTGGCAATTTTGACCAGATAACAGACGTCATCAACCATGCGCCTATGTTCCAATGGCAAAAAGCGATACAGGTGACATCTATCACGGTAATCCTCGGAATAAACCTTGAATTTAAAGTCGAGGAAACGCAAAAACTTCCTCTGGATACCTTCCTTTAGAGGAGAAGTATTTTTCCATTTATTATTTTTAAAAAGCGTGTGCGGTCTACTTAGAAAATAGTGGGTAGTTTGTTGTTTGATAATTGTCAGAATGTATGATTTTCGAATAGTGTTAGGTTTAAAAGAAACTACTTTATCTGGACTTAGGTAACTTTATCCTAGAATGTGAGCGTCCTGCGTAGGTGTGGCCAGTGGAAAAGCACATAGGTACCCGTCATTAAGTGGCTACTTTAGTTAATTAATTTATGCTCAAATAAATAACAAGTAGGTGCTTAGCTTATCAGTTCTTCAGCTTTGTTCGAAGTGAATTGCTCAACTTTACTTAAGTACTTAAAGGTTGGTAGGTAATGGTCTTTACTTACCGCTTTATCTTTTAATTTTATCTAAGCAATGTTTCTCTATGACTTAAACTTATGAGGAAAACCTAGCTCGGAGATACGACTAGGTATAAACTAAGCAAACGATTTAACCCTATTTACTTACCCAAGGAGGAATAGGTACGAAGTTAAGTAGATAAAAAGTAGGTATATTTTTTGTACACTATACTAAGCCAATATATATTACGAAGATATTACTGATATTAAAAAAATAACAGGAAAGTGCAATTAACAGAAGTAGAATACATAAGTTGGTGGATGTAAATTTATTTTTCATTGCGAGAGTTAACATTTCAAGCACCATGACAGATTTTTCAACCAAAGACAATTTCGTCCATATGGAAACGGGTTCAGTGATGGGGTAAAAAAGTCTTAACCCTTTTCCTCTTACGAAGGAACCGTCTTCGGTTAGTAAATTTAAAACCACATTAGTCCACATTTTACCTCTCGTATAAAAAATAGAGTGTAGGTATGAGAGTGTTTACGGAGAAACCGCTTTACATGCGATTGCCTGAAACACAGCGTAAGTTGACGCAAGCCGCGTTTATCGAGGCGGCAGCCGAACCATCAAACGCGCAAGTGCGAACAATGATAACATTGATAGCATAGTATACTTACGTATAGTATGCCTTTTCTTGCCAGTCTTCTCATGCGCCGAGCGACGCAACTCATCTCCGAAAAAAAAAAACCACCACTTATGGCGATAGATGCGCGTGGCTAGGGAAATTGCACTTGAGTTATACATTTAAATCAATATAAATGTACATCACATTGCAGTATTACATACTATTTTATTCAACATCACATTATTTTATCCTATTCCAGATGTCTCAAAGAACCCAGACCAAGATAAATCTGCGATTGTTATTTACATTACTTTTTATAACACAAGCCATAGCCAAAAAGGAAGGCCGTGCCAATACAAAAACTGAAGACGATGATCAAAACTTTAATTTTAATGAGTTCTCTAATTCAATAGATAAGAAAACGGATAAGGTAAGTATAACAACATAATTGTTATGGTATGTTTTTGAGTACATGCCTAGTTATATAACTACCTAATGTAAAAAGATAATACTTAGAAAAAAAATCTATTTCGTTATACAATTGTAAAATGTACACTAATTTATTTACTTTAATTTAACTAATCTTAATCCTCATTAGAAAAAAAAAATTAGGTACGGAAATATTGTTAATGTCAACTGTGTGTTATTAACTCGAAGTCGAAGCTGAGTAGTCAAATTTTCGAAAGTTGGTCCTGAGTTAGGTACCTAGGTATATAACAACAATAATTTTACTAATTTGTTACGTTTTAGGATTTCTACAGATTACCGAAAACCATTGTCCCTAAAAATTACAAACTTGAATTGCGACCAAACCTTACCGAAAAAACATTCGAGGGAAAAGTAAAAATATCTTTACAAGTATTGGAACCTACGAATCAAATAACATTGCATTTTAATAAATTAAACTACACTGCTATTAATTTCCAAAGGGATAAACAATGCATAAAAATACTATCAGTAAACACAACATCGGATAAAAGAGAATTACTTATTATTTATTTGGAAAGAGAAATACCAGTAGGTAACTATGCGACTATAATAAAATACAATGGGAGATTGGACAATTCACTAGTTGGATTATACGCAAGTAGATTGAAAACTAACAGGTAAGATTGTGCTTTATTATAACAAAATATCTTACCAAAGTTATGCACGAAGTCTAATCCTACATTAAGTGAATTAAAAAACATTAATTAAAATTCGCGGTAGGTATCTGGTATCTTGGTTGGCGGGTTTTTTCCCATCCACAGACCACGAAACAAGTTCCCATCCTAAATCCATTCCATTTGTTTGTTTCTGATTGATGAATGATGAATCTGACAATAAAAAAATATAGTGACATTAGCATAGTTATGTACCTTTTGTTTTTTTAGCATACATAACTACACACATATTTATTTAAAAATGACAGACATGTGAAGGTTTTAGCTGTTATTGTCATTTCAGCGTTTAATAATCATTGTCAGCTCAAGTCAGCTGTCAGTCAGCCACACTGCTGGCACGCTGATCAGTGATCACAGCGGCTGATCGGCTGTTATATTATAATGCAAACTTCCAATAAAATGCCGAATTAAATACATTATTAGTAAAATCTTAAAATTAAACGTCCGCAAAGGGACTCCGCAATAATATGGTACTTACGTAAAACTGTGCTCAAACTTAATGAAAAGATACCTACTTATAAGATCATTTAATGTCGTATACCTGATTGCACTTTGTTTACTAACATTATCACTCAGCATTACCAAGCAGTTTAGCAGTTAATCAGTGCCTACTTGAACCTATATTAATATTGTAATGCTTTTGTAAATGCAACAAGTGCTATCTTCTAAACTAAACCAAGCTTTCAAATTACTTGGTCCTCAAAATAAAAAAAGTTTTGCCAGAAATATGATGGAGGTCACAAAACACTCTGAAAGGTTATCTCCTCTGATCAAACCGGTGCACTATAATCTTCTCCTGCATCCGGATATGAAAACTGGTAAATTCGATGGTCAAGTGAACATAGATGTTAAAGTGAAGGAGCAGAAGAAAGTATTGAATTTACACACCAATTTCTTAACCATTGGTGATGTAAAGGTATTCAAAGGTGCTGAAGAACTCCCTTTGGTTAAAGTTGTTGAGATACATAAGTTACAACAACTTGCTATTGAGCTGAGAAAGACATTAAATGCAGGAGACTATCAGATAAGAATTAATTTTAGTGGAGACCTGACCAAAAATATTGTTGGTTTTTATTTATCTCATTTTAATGATAACAGGTTGGTTCAATACAATAATTATTAAACAATAGTAATATAATAATGATTACCTATGTTAGTAAATAATCTGAAAGTAGCGATTTTGTAGGATATAATTCAAAGAAAGGGCTTATAAAATGAGCCATTGATGTGGTGTTAGTTTACACAATTATTTACAATTTATAATCATTTCAGAACAATGGTGTCCAGCAAGTTCCAGCCCACATATGCCCGTCAAGCGTTCCCATGCTTTGATGAACCTGATTTTAAGGCTACTTATGACATATCACTGGTCAAACCAAAGTCTTATATAGCACTGTCTAATATGAATGTAAGTACATCTATAGAAATATCATAAAGCTGAAGAGTTTTGCTATTTTGAGGTAGCCATATTTGATGCAAATGCTATTTTTCATCCTGAAATGACCACGGCAACAGGCACAAACCACAATTAACCATGGTCTCCTCCAAACATTACCAAACCTACAATGCCTCTAGTCAGCTTTCACAACTGCTGACAAAAGTCACATTATCATTTCGGCAAGTAAGCTATACAATTATGCAAAGAAACTTAAAAGAACTTAAAATAAAAAAGTAATCCCATAACCACCAATCCTGTCTGTTTCTCCCAAACCAATGCTGAAGAAAGGTTTCATCTCTCCATAAAAATTACGTAATAGCTTTTTATTTATCTTTTTTTTAGGAAATATCAAAAACTCTCGATCCTGCTACCAATCTAGAGACCGTCTCTTTTGCCACCAGTGTTCCGATGTCCACCTACCTGGCTTGTTTTGTCATCTGTGAGTTCGATTACAAGGAGGTAGAAATCAATGCCAAGAGAATAGGGAAAAACTTTAAGTTACGATCGTATGCACAAAGAGGAGAAACTCATAAGATAGATTTTGCTCAGGATATTGGAAAAAGAGCAACGGAGTTCTACATTCAGTATTATGAGGTGCCATTCCCTTTGCCTAAGTTGGGTAAGTTGGTTTGTTTTCGTTTTATTTCTGTCTAGATCTTATATTTTCTTAGCAAAAAATATAATCAATAACAATAAAATACATAAAACCATTCTTGTTTTAAAGACAATCCTAATTTAATTTATACTAAATTTAATTCATGTGCAGTCTTATAATTGAAGTAAATATGTAATTATTTAAGTTATTACCATGGCTACACCAATTCTTATAGACATCAAATAACTTCTCGTCAGACTTCATGGTTAAATTAATGTAATTTTCAAACAAACAAGCAATTTTCGGTTACACCTTGATTAATCTATAAATATAAAAGAAAGTTGTATGAGTGACACCATTTATAACTCGAGAACCGCTGGACCAATTTTAATGCATATTTTTTTATTTTATTTATCTTAGTCAGGAATAAGTCAATTTTTATATCTTAAAAATCCTGAAATACTCACGGAAACAGGTGCGCTGCAGGTGAAACCGTGGGGCCCAGCTATTATTGAAATGAATAATCAAATTATTATATTACAGACATGATAGCCATTCCCGACTACGTCTCTGGAGCCACAGAGCACTGGGGGTTGATCACATACAGGGAGACTCAGTTCCTCATTGATGAAGCCACAGCATCACCCAAGAACAAACTGGCAGTTGCTAACACTATCGCTCACGAACTAGCCCATATGTGGTTCGGTAATTTAGGTAAAGTAATTTTCTTACTTTTTATTGGCAGGATTGAGGCGTCTTTGCCCAACAATGGGATGATACAGGCTAACTATAACAATAACTTTATATTACAAGATTTTTCTTCTCTAAACTTTTATCTTTTAAGAAGAAATATATAAATGATAGCAGATAGGAAAAAAGGTATCTTAGCCCTGCTGGTATTTATTAGGAATCCCAACCTGAATTTTCGAACATAAGTTTGGTTGCGTTTTAAATGGAAGATCGAAATTAACAGACCAAGTTTCATAATAGTAAGATGTACAAGACGGATTATGTTTAGGGATATTAACAAGCTTATAAATAAAGATCATTTTGTTTTTTACAGTAACAATGAAATGGTGGGACGAAGTTTGGCTGAACGAAGGATTCGCGTCCTACATGCAATTCAAGGCACTCAATGCTCTTGAGCCCTCATGGACTATGGTAGTTTAAGAATACTATTATTACGTACTTTTTAAACTCACACGATTTGCACTCATTATACTAAATGAAACGGGTCTGTATCGCGTTAGATAATTTAACGTATTTTACTAAAATACGTACCCGACGTTTCGAGCGGATTACACCGGTCGTGGTCACGGGATAACTCATCCCGTGACCGTTATACAGACCCGTTTCATTTAGTATAACTATTATTACGTTACTAATGATTATCACTAGCAATGTCCTACGGTTTCACAGTTAAGATGAAGCTTTTCGATGTCCATTTAAGGATAAATGAGGGCCTCATTTCTCATCGCCATCTTTTGGAATATTGACGTGATTTTTTTAAAGTACCTACCTATTAGCGCCTCGCGGGTTAACTTACGTTATACCTGTGGGAATCTTGAATAAAAAATAGGATATAATCCCGTCGAATGTGACTATCTTTTACAAAAAGAATTATTCAAATCGGACTGGTAAATTCAAACAAACAAGAGGACGAAAAATCAAAATTTGCTTTATTATATTACTTTTTTACTATTTTTATTTTTATTTATTTATATTACTATAGATAGATTAATACGCCTACTGCTCGTATACTTCCAGTTGGATCAATTCCTAACCAAAACCCTCCACGCGGTGCTCGTGATCGACGCCAAGCTCTCCAGCCACCCGATCGTGCAAACAGTCAACACTCCCGATCAGATCAACGCTATATTTGACTCTATATCTTACAGTAAGGTAAATACAGTACATTATTTATTGTTTTTTATGAATTTTGTAATTATTAGCACTAACTATAAATAGCATAGCCGTGGGAAACTAATCTTTATATTCTATCAGTGTAAAGATTAGTTTCCCACGGGTCGGTAAGGAAGAACCTCATTCTGTATACCCAACCATTCTGTATACACGACCCAGGGTCTAAAAATATTTGTTATTTTTCGGTTTTCGAAACTGACTTTAAAAGTAACCTATACTAAGTATAAAATAATAGGTAGGTAAAAGTGGGACGACGACACTAATGAAAATAGATGATTAATTATGCTATTGTCATCTATTTACCAATGATATTACATAGACAAGTAAATAGAAACATTAATTTCATGAAATATATCTTTCTTCAGGGTTCTTCTGTCCTACGAATGTTGGAAGGCTTTATAGGCGAAGAGAATTTCCGTAAAGGCGTGTCTGACTACCTGAAGAAGCATAAGTTTGGCAACACTGTCACTACGGATCTGTTGATGTCGCTGGCACCTTACTTCAAAGTGGACCATCAAGGATTATGTTTATCGTATGTCGCACATCAAATATCTATTTAATAATCTGTGTTGTGGTGCATACATTAAATATATAATACTACGGGCCTTATTCCTAATCACTTATTATTTATCAATTAACAGCATTTTAGTTATCATATCGTTTGTCCTTTTCCGACATACGCTATTTTCCAAAGAAAAGGAGATAAAACACTTTTTAACAGAGTTAAAAAGTGTTTATGAATAAGGCGGTATTTAGAGATAATATATTGAATGAGTAAAATGCAGGTTAATCGGCAATTTGATGACGTTTACGGATACACTTCGTATAAATTTTACTTATAGGTATACCGTAAGCATAGGTTAAATTCAAAATGAGAAGTGTTTGCTTAATCCTATATAACCAGTAACCATTTAAAAATAAAATGGTAAATAAAAAAAATGGGTATTTAATTGATTCTTCATGATTACAGGCATATAATGGACACTTGGACAAGACAGATGGGGTATCCTGTTCTTGAAGTGAAAGCCTCAAACACACCCAGCACTTACGTGATAACCCAGAGAAGATTTCTACTAGACCCCGAAGCAGTTATTCCTGACGACTCTGAATATCAGTATGTATTTAATTAAATGTCATAAACTTCTTTATATGCAATTTTTTTCTTAGGATTGGTTTTTCAACCAAAGACAACTTCTTCCAATGAAGGAAAAGGTTTAGAGATAGGGTAACAATGGAATAAAATCATTAAACCATTTTCTTCTTCAGAAGGAATAGTCTTCAGCTGGAGAATCGACCACATAAGTCCACATTTTATCTCGAAAGAATAAAGGAGTTGATCTGAAGTTGACAGTAGCTTTGATCACTGTCAATGTCAAAACTCCCAAAATATCGAATAATACCACGTTTTTACTGTTTGTGGGCCTAACAGCCCCCGTGGTCTTGTGGTTTGAGCGCTCGGCTTACGATCCGGAGGTTCTGGGTTCGATTCCCGGTGGGACAATATCTCGCAAAAATCTCGTTGTGAGACTGCCCTCAGTTTGGTTAGGGCATTGCAGGCTGAATCACCTAATTGCCCGAAAAGTAAGATGATTCCGTGCTTCGGAGGGCACGTTAAGCCGTCGGTCCCCGTTACTTTCTGCGGATAGTAGTCGTTACATGAGCCATGTCAGAGGCCTTTGGCGGCTCAATAACTCTGGCAACAGGATTGGTTAGGTTGACCATTCACTCGATGAAGAAGAAGACGTTTGTGGGATTAAATGTTTTAAGTAATTGGTATTGGTTTTTATTTAATAATGCATTGATTTTATTTGAAAATTCGTTCGTTTTAGTTATAAATGGTTCGTTCCAATCACATACAAGACTAATAAAGGATCCAGTAACAATATATTATGGTTCCCGGACAATCAAGAGGATGGTACGTTTATTTAATTGTATCTGTACATTGTCAAATTTTTTATGAAATGTAAAAGAAATTTAATTTTAAATTTATTTTGCAGTAAAACTGACACTAACCGGGGAAGATTCCTGGTTGAAAATAAACAACAACCAAGTCGGTTACTACAGAGTTAACTACGAGACAGAAATGTGGAATAAATTGATTGAGCAGCTCAAGTCTAAGTCTAACCAGGTGACTATTCAATCCACTGAACGAATTGAAAATTGTATTACTATTCTCTCAAAGAAAAGGCATTTCTATTATGCTGGGGCTCCATTAGCGGGCTACGGCGAATATTCGTGTTAACGCGATAATGTGGCCGCGTACATCGTGTCATCGCGTAGTATTCGGGCGAAGACGATGTAGCATCGGGGAACTGTCGGTAAACGGGCGCGAATCAAAGGGATTTGTCGCGACAATATTCGCTTGGGTGGCTCCACCTGCGTCAATTCAGTGTCTTCCAAACTTTGAAGCAAGACGGAGGTGCCTGTTTTTTATACACTATGGAGTGGAGTACTGACATATAAATAAAAGCCACTATTTCCTCCATTTTGAAATTACCGCCTACTTCTCGGCCGAATTGAACAACACAATCCGGCACGATACATCGCGTCAACTCGACACGAATCTTCGCCCGCCTAGTGTAGACAAGAACATCGCCTATGCCCGAACACGATGTTTTTGTCGCGACAACGCGACACGAATCTTCGCCCGCTAATGGAGCCCCAGCATTACTGAAAATGACTCATGTATTTCCATTACTAATACAATTTACATCACGTCAATGTCAATGCGTTGTGTTTGGTCAGTTGGTCTCCGTTTCAATGGAAACCCCATTAATTGACGTCATCACTGTCAGATATTGAAAGTCTATATAACTCCTAACTCCAAAGGGTTATGAATCCATCTAAATAACATTCTTGTTCCATGTACCAGCTCACCATATCGGACCGAGCTCATCTCGTTGACGACGCGTTTGCTCTCGCCAGCGCTAGCGTGATCCCCTACGATCTAGCGCTCAACCTAAGCACGTATCTCACTGTGGAACGAGATTACGTACCATGGCAGACTTCTTACTTGGTGTTCAGAGATCTGTCGGCGAGAATGGTCAATTCATCAGCCCATTCTATGCTTAAGGTTAGTAAAAATATGAAATTGTTGAATATTTAACAACCTCCGTGGTTTTGTGGTTTGAGCGCTCGGCTCACGATCCGGAGGTTCCGGGTTCGATTCCCGATGGGGACAACAATATCTTACAAAAATCTCTTTGTGAGACTGTCCTCAGTTTGGTTAGGGCATTGCAGGCTGAATCACCTGATTGCCCGAAAAGTAAGATGATTCCGTGCTTCGGAGCGCACGTTAAGCCGTCGGTCCCGGTTACTTTCTACGGATAGTAGTCGTTACATGAGCTTTGTCGGCCTTTGGCGGCTCAATAACTCTGACACCAGGATTGTTCAGGTTGACCATCCACTCGATGAAGAAGTTGAAGTTTACAAGTGTATAGTAGAAATTCCTTTAAAGGTTTGAATATTTTAATTATTTTGTATTCATTAATTAATTAAAGTTATATACACTTTTCAGAAATATGTTCAGCGGCTCATCTCCCCACTATACAAACATTTTAATTGGGACTCCAGACCCACGGGCGTAACCGACGGGTAAACGATTTTTTTTTACAGTAATATAGAAATTATTATTAATATTAACAGAGGCTTAGGGTGCGCTTCCAATGAAATGGAGCGGAGCTGTGCGGAGCCCGATTCACCAATCACGGCGCGTTGCGATTGTCAAACAGCGCATTGAAACTGTGATTGGTCAATTGGGCTTTTGAAAAAAAAAATGATTTTTTTAATGAATTTTAAAACTTTATTATTAATAATGTTGATATTTAATGCAAAAAACTTAAAAAAAATATTTTTTCAATTAATTATAAACAATTAAAAATTGATGAAATTTAAATAAAAATCACGTGACTATAAACGCGCCAAGATTGGTCACCGTAGTTGTGACGTCATAATGTTATAGATAGCTATTTAACCATAAGTACGTACAGCGTTTACAATCAAGATTCCCGCCCTTTTATTCTCTTTCCCTCCAAAAGTTTGCGATGTAACCGAACCTCTTTTTATCTTATATATAAAATTTTCGTGTCACAGTGTTCGTTCGCGTACTCCTCCGAAACGGCTCGACCGATTCTCATGAAATTTTGTGAGCATATTGAGTAGGTCTGAGAATCGGCCAACGTCTATTTTTCATCCCGAAATTCCCGCGGGAACGGGTACAACGCGGGTGAAACCGCGGGGCGCAGCTAGTAAACATATAAAAAGTTTGCGATGTAACCGAACCTCTTTTCATTAACATTAACTAACATTATGACGTCACACGCGCTCGGGTTTGTTCGGGAGTTGTCGGAGTGTCTTCGGTTTAATTATATTAATTATAATAAATTAATTTTTATTTTGAAATAACTTTTGAATTATTGCGAAAAAAAAGAAAAAAAATAGTTTTGTTATAAAACTAATATAATTATAATCTTTCCATTTATCACAAATTTTTTTTTTTTTCAAAAGCCCAAGTGCGCTTCGCTTCAACGGAAACGCACCGTGATACTAATATAAATACTTTTCTTACAGATTGTTGCGTTCAGTTATTCTGGCACTAGCGTTGCGTTTCGACCTGCCCGATGCTCGCACTAGAGCACGGGACATGTTCCTCTCTTGGTTGAACTCACACGGAACTTCTGACGCCGTCGCTATTGAAAATGACCTTAGAGATATCATCTACTTTTATGGTAGGTTTGACGATCAAAACATAGCATAAACTTTGACCTATTGACTTGCCAATCGCTTCATAGGATTATTAATTTAAAAGCTGCATGCGGCTTACATGCAGGGAAATTGACCGTATTTTCTAAAAAAGTCTTGTATTTTTTTATTAGCGACCATAGTTGCTGACTATATTACGTCGTATAAATAAACCATAAACCTAATCAACGCTAAACCTAAGAATATGAAATATGAGACTACGTTTACGGATACACTTCGCTTTTATGTTACATTTTTGTCTGACGTTTCGGCCCCTATACAGGAACCGTGATCACAGAAGATTGACATGTTATGTTATGCGTCACCTCAGTAGTTCGCTTAGGCGGCCCCTAGACGATCAATTATATTGCGCAATATTCAATATTATAATTAACCGTCTAGGGCTAATATTGAAGACTGCGCAATGATTGAACGAAAGTTTGAGCGAGTTTAATTTTTATTGTACAATATTTAATATTGAACAATATTGCTTCGTGTAGGGTCAGTATTGCGCAATATTTGACATGTTGCTCGGGATCAAACTATTCTCCGACTGAACAAGAAAACATTGCACAATTTTCTTATTGTGCAATATAATTGACCGTTTGGATCCAAACGCAATTCAATCTTATTGCACAATTAAATATATTGTACAATGTTATTGTAGGTCTAGGGGCCTCCTAAAACTTAAGAAACTAGTAATATGGAATATTAGTGTTTTAGTGTCTTAAATAGTTTTAGTGTCATATTTAACTGGTAGGTAATACAACAACATCCTGACCAAATCTAATTCTGCTGTATAACACTCCCAGTGCAGCTGAGCGCGAGAGACGCGCCGCACGTACTGGTAGTGACGAATATTTGTACTTATAATATTTGTTATTACCCGCTCACTACGCTTGTGGGCATTTATGTTATTAGTAATAATTAGTTTCTCTATAAGTGATTTTGTAAATCTTTTTGAGAAATAAACTTCTTTAAACATGAAATAATTTCTCTATACAGGTATGAAAGGCGCGTCTCAAGAAGAATGGAACAAACTTTGGGAGATATACCTTAAAGAGGGAGATGTGCAAGAGAAGACTAACTTAAGGCACGCCCTCACTGCGCCCACTGACGTCAAAATATTGCAGGGGTAATGATTCTTTACTAATATTTTAAATGCGAAAGGCTGCCTGTGTTCTTGAGGTTTATTCCACTATTATCATCTAGGTGAACAGAGTAGACTCTTTTGTGGAAGTTTATCACCTTGGAATGTAATGAGTGATATCAGGTGATAACATCTGGGTTATTAAATGAACACATTAAGTGGAAGTTAATCACCTCGTATTATAATTAAATAGGTGATCAAAGTGGAAAGAACCATTCTTATGTTTGTTACGCTTCATGGCTGAACCAGTGAACAATTTTCGTTAAATTCAAGCATAGGAGCTTCAAAAGTTCAAAAATTTTAAAATATGACCGTCCCATATATGGTCTTACGATTGTAACATATGGGCCGACAATTTAACGTGTGAAGCAATCTAAGTAGTGACTTAGTATAATAAAGTACGTTGCTCGTCAAACTACGCTATTATTATACGGAATGAATAAAGGAACACGAAGAAACACAGCAGACACCTTGAAGTTAAACTTGATCTATTTTTAATCTCTAAATTCCTGCGACTGATTTTGCATATTAATCGTATTTTTTTTATGTTTTCAGCTTCATGACGCTAGCTTGGGACGAAACCAAAGTCCGCAGTCAAGATTACCTCAACGTGCTAAGTCTGATCAATGCAAATCCTCTAGGAACGCAACTTGTTTGGAATGACGTCAGAAACCGGTGGACGGAACTAGTCGGTCGGTTTACGTTGAACAGCCGGTACTTGGGAGGTCTCATACCAACGATTACAGACTCCTTTGACAGTGATGAAAAGTTGAAAGAGGTTAGTAATGTCTGTAGTTTTAATATTTTGACAATGAATACGGTTGTAGGGTTTTTAGTAGTTTAGGTTTTAAACTACCTGCTAACTCGCGAGGCACCAGTAAATTGGTATTACATTTCTTTGAAAGAAATGTTTTGTATCTTATTTTATTGCCTGGTTTTGAGGTAAAACTAATAACAGCAACCAATCTAATCCATTGTAACCTAATTGAAGTGTTTAATTAAGAAAGTAACATAACATTAAATCTTACAATAAGTGGCCCGTTAGCGTATTCCATTTCAATTTATCACAACCATTTTTGTCAAGTTAAAATTCAATACTAATAATAATAACTATACCTATTATTCTTTTCAAATAACACAACTTGAATACATCTTGATCTATCAATGCAACATCATAAACAAGCCGCAATATTGTTTTCCAAGATGGAGTCGTTCTTCGCGAAGTACCCCGACGCGGGCGCCGGCGAGACGGCTCGGAAACGCGCGCTCGAAACAGTCAAGAACAATATCAAATGGGCCAACACTTATCAAAAGACGATCGCTGCCTGGCTTCAAGCACAACAGTAATGATATGGAAAAGTGAACTATATATTTATAATTTTACATGAATACATTATATTGTTTGCATTATAATCATTTATTTGTTTTTGTTATACTTACCCTATCTAAACAAGTTCCAAGTTTCAGGCATTAAGTTATCATTGTACGAATATAGGTTAGGGAGACTGGGTGACGAAAAAAGTCACTGAAAGATGTGTATATAATTTAACTTTAATAAGTATACTTTAGGTGTAGTTTTTAAAACAAATTTTATCTAGCGTGCGTCATTGCTTAGATTTCTTGTGTAAAGCGGTAGTAATGCGTAATAACTATTTATCTACGATTGTATTATTTCTGTCCCACGACAGCATAATAGCTATAAGCAGCGCGAACGATCTGAAATAATAGATTGCATTAGTTGTATTTACAACTTCTCTCAATGTAGTCCATAGAAACTGACTGAGGCCAGTAATCGTAAATTGTCTATATTATTAGAAAACCCGTTTTACAAATGTCCCACTAACTAATTTTGGTGCAATAGGTATATCTCAGGCAAACAATGATAAACACTAACTTATATACAGATAATGTTAAGGTTAAGGTTAAGGACTCGTATAAGGTAAGCAACTAAATGGGCGTTTTTTGGGATTTAACACTAGACAGCAACACGCATTATTAGTAGCTACTAGAATAAAATACGTCAATTGGTGGAAAACTCCATTTTAAAGTTTTCCACCAATAAACTAACCGCCGTCATCATAATTGCTCCACAACGAAAACACTCTTAATATAAAGTGTTCTGTCCCTTTTGCTCTTTGGAAAATAGCGTATGTCGGAAAGGGACAAACCATATGATAGAAATATTGTTAATAAAGCGATTATGAATATAGCACTAAACCTATATAATATAATATCATGTCGTACTTTGCCGGTAAAATGCGAGAGAACCAAATAATTAAGCATCTAAGTACTTATACGTATTTGTATACGCCCGTGGCTAGATATGTATACCTGTATAAAAGTAGGCAGGTTGACGGTATTGAAAGGCCCAGCATGCAGGCTCTGGGGCTTTATCATACCGACTCCAAGCATCAGTACCTCTTTGCGTATCTTCGGGTTGAGCCGCCAAATGGCTGCAGCGAATGGACCCTCACCTGCGCCTATGGAACTCTGAAAAAGCTTTGATATTAAAATAAAAATAAAAGACAGTTATATAGACTGGTATTGGTTGATATAGACTCTAGATATCTTTCTGTGATATAGACTACTAGCTGTGCCCGCGACTTCGTCCGCGTGGAATAGTTATTTTGGGCATCATATTTATTTTTGCAAACATCGTCCTCGGCTTTATCAATTATAGCTGCTAATTGTTATGCGACTTGGCGACGACTTGGCCCACATCATTACCCGCGACGGAACGGAGACCGTATATATGCGTTTAGGGTGAGAGGTTGTGCGTTTGTGTGTTTGTTTGTGCAAACCAATGTTAGCATATATCTCCAAAACTACTGGTCCGATTTTAATGCGGTTTTCACTACTGGATTTAGATTTGATTGGTGCATGTTTATAGAAAGATGTTACGGTTACAACTCACCAGGGGGCGCTTCAGTAAACATTTGTTTACATAAATGAATGTTAGCGTGTATCTCCAAAACCACGGGTTCAATTTGAATGCAGTTTTCACTGCTGGATTTAGTTTTGATTGGTGTATTACAACAAATGGATGGATGAAAATGGATGGATACTCTTTAAAAAGATAGAAATAAAAAAAATCTTAAAGTACTTCTGCGTAAATTATATTTTTAGTTTTATTCTCTTGTGGCAGAAGAACATATTGATTTTCTCCGCAACCGGATCTTGACAACGCGACATATAGTTGACCGTGTGTAAAGCAGTCTTGGCGTAAATCAATTCCTACGTGTTTAAATGTTTGCCCCTGTGATTTATTTATTGTAACGGCGAATGATAGCTTTACGGGGAACTGAATTCTTTTAAAATTAAAAGGTAAATCATTTGGGATCATTGGGATCCGAGGTATAAGCACTGTTTGACCAACTGCTGGACCAGTCAAAACTATTGCAACGATCACGTTATTGCGAAGAAATTTTATTTGCAGTCGTGTCCCATTACATAGGTTTGGTGGCTTAAGATTTCGGAGTAATATTATTGGGGCACCTATTTTTAGCTGGAGGGAATATGGGGGAAGGCCACTCGGGTTTAAAGAATTGAGAAACTCCTGTGGGTAATGGACAGCATCTTCCTGATCCATTACATTGTCTATGGATGTGTATGATGCGATGTCTCCAGGCAGTTTACTTAATATTAGATTATTGATGTCGTCCACGGAACTATTTCGTGCCGCCAATATTGCCCTTTGACTTATCCAATGGTGGTCTTTATTTTCAATTTCACTGATTTCAGGATAAACTTTCGATATTAATTGCTCAATATTACTCACTCTTTCTCCTAAATCACGATCAATTTCAATTTTATTTTCAGAATGGGGTACTTTCCCGTCGCCTATTAAAAGTAATTTTGAAGGAAAAGTTACACTACCTCCCCCCAAATGCGCTCTCATATTTGTAGTTAATTTTAAGATGTTCACAAACTTCCATAATGGCGAACTCTTAAGGCAAGACTTTACAATGTCTGCTCTAGTTCCCCTTACTATTACTGGTAAAGTTTGTCGAAAATCCCCAGCAAACATCACAGTAATCCCACCCATGATTTTATCACAGCTTCTTATATCTCTAAGAGTCCTATCTAGAGCCTCTACATGAGCTCTATGGATCATGGTACACTCGTCCCAGATTATTAAACTGATATCTTGTAAAACTTTTCCCAAAGGGCCATTTTTACGTATGGAGCACACGCTATCTTTCTGTAAAGAAACAGTTAGGGGCAGTTTAAAAGTGGAATGAGCTGTACGTCCACCTGCTAATAAAGTTGCAGCGATACCCGACGACGCTACTGCCAAAGCAAGCTTTCCCTGAGATCTTACTTTTGCTAATATAAGATTAGTAATAAAGGTCTTGCCGGTTCCACCGGGAGCATCCAAAAAAAAAACTTTTCCATCACTAAAACGAACACTTTGCATAACACAACTATACGCGGTCACCTGGTCATTAAATAATTTAGGTTCATTTTGAGTAATATAATCATTCAATTCATTTAGATCATACGGTTTTCGCAATGCTACTTCTAACGGATCCAGATGATTAAGTGAATAATTCCTATTTGATACAGGAAGCCCAAAATCGGTTAATGATTTATCGCAAATCTCATGAATTTTATCTTCAATTATGATTAGTCCATCATTGTATATATCGTCATTATATGCTAAAGTCATATCCTGATTCTCATTACGTATTCTGTTTAATATATCTTCACATAAAGCATTACGAAATGTATTCCATAACTGTAAGGGTTCAGATGGTTGGCAAAATATAAGGATGATGGCAAATAATTCTCTTAACTTTGTGGCTGGCTCGGACATGGCAGCATCTGACATTGTATTTTGCCAATGTTCATCTCCCTCCAGTAAACCTAACTCCTTGCAAGCGCTTTGATAAGTTTGGCAAATAACACCATTTACGGTCCTTAGATGATCAAATGACATTGGACCGCGAACATGTTGCAGTAACATTCTTAAATAAAAACATTCAGATTGAGTTGGATGAATGTTGTAGACACGGCCTAAAGTTGTGTCTTTTTTTACACCGGGATATCCTTCAACATCTTGCCCACGTTTTCTTCTAGTAAATGAATTTCTTTCCCATACGTAATACTGGGGTACTTCGTGATACAAAAGGGTTTTTGCAAAATCGTCACTTCTGCAAAGATTAAAGAACGCTGTAAGTGTCGTTGATGAAGGATTATTAACGCGATCTTGAAGGTTTGCATTATTATGAAAATAAACTCTTTGGCCATTTTCCAAATGAACTGCTAAATGAACTACTGCTGGAAAACGTTCATGAATAGGAAATTGGAAAATTCTCCAGAGCGCTTCCGAGGAACTTATATAGCGACCATTGAGATATTTTTCTACTTCATTGTTATTACTTTGTAACGAAAACGTGGCTTGATCAGAACCTTTATGAATATACTTACAGATGTACTTTATAGCTTTGACCGATTGACAAAACTCTACGTTAATGTGTGCATTGAAAATTCGTGACAGCACTGGATTATAGGGAACAACCCACCTATTATCCACGCTCATTTCTGTACCTTTGACACGAATTATTGCTGTGTGTCCACCGTTATCAGGTGACCTGCGTCTATAGGTTGGGTAACCGTCATCCCCGGTTTGTGTTTCAGAAATAAAATGTCTAGGGAACTTTTTAGAACAAATGTTTTCTTTCATACATGGTGACGCAGGGTTTTGAAATCCGCAAGGACCATGTATCATATTTTTTATGACAATATTATGAAGAATTGGATCTTGTTGTTTGTCAGGTATTTCAGCCGATATAATTGCATCTATAGAATCTGGTTGTACTTTGTTAGCCAGCCACAATAAAATGTGGGCGTGAGGTAAACCTCTTTTTTGCCATTCTACGCTGTAAACAAAGGCTTTCGATGGTCCAAAAATATTTTTTTTAGTAAGGAGGGCTATCATTTTTTTGAGTTTTAAATGAAATACTCTAGAAACCAAATCATGTCTGTCGTAAGAATGTTGATCGGGTAACAACTCAATTTTTATGTCCGCCCATTCGGGGTTACATGTAAATGTAACGAAGAGATCTGGTCTTCCAAATTTCCTAACAAACGTCATAGCATCCTGACTTTTTTCGTTCATGTATCTGGGTGATCCTGTAAATGACGATGGCAATATAACATGCTGGCCAACATTAGAAGCGTTTATATTCCCATCATTAACCACGGCATCTCTTAAATGAATGTACTCTTCTGCTCTCAATTTTGTTTGATTTCTTTTGATGAAGTCTAGTCTCTCAGAAATCATTTTAGCCGCCATATCAACACAATATTGGTTGAATAATCCTTTGAAATAATGTATGCTGTTAAAATCATTTATTCTCACCATGATTCTAAATGCATAGAATTGCATACATGATACAGTTTTAGATCTAGTAGCAGTATTCTGCTGAGGAATATTTATACAGTATCCGTCATCACCAAAGGGAAACAGTAAAGGATACTGAAGTGGGTCATAAGATCTATGAATTTCAGAAACTCGTTGAAGTCCACCATCTCTTGCAGTCAACACTATATCTCGGGGACCTTTGTCTTCATCTATCAAAAGAACAGCTACTTCATCTACTATTGGCGCATTATACCGACCTCTATGCTCGTTAGGAGGTTTCACATCAGCATGAATAATGAGTTTGAAGTCATTCGGTGGTGTATTTTCCAGATTGTATTTAAAACTTTGAATATACGCATTATGATCGTGAAGATATGTTTGGAGAACGTCGATAAGATCGATTTGCAACCTTGGATTTATATTTGAGCGCAAGGATAACTGATCTGCATGGGAAACAAAATATATTTGCAAAAATTCGGGTTGTGCCCCTTCAGCTGGAAGTAAGTTACCTATCAAGTGATAAACTTGCCCTTGGACTTTAAAAGTGGGCATAAAGTTTCCCTCACGAATCTCTTTGGCACCAAATGATGTCATCTGAAATAGTGTATTATATTGTCTTGATTGATTTAAAAAATGCTTTGATGATGGATGTGAGCCTGATAAAAGTTCTTTCAAAACTGTAGTCGGTTCCGGAATCTTGGGTATATTTACTTTGCCACCACTACAACACATTCCAGGAGCTTCAGTTGCCCATTTTTTTGCTTGGCATAAGTTGCATATTTTATCCATTCTGCCAAGATCAATATCATTTAGGTCAGTATAGTCAAGGGTACAATCATATGCAAACGCAGCATTTAATAAATTAAATTGCCTGCGAGTTCTATTCCTTGCTGATCGTGCATTTTGCTGTACTAATCGATGAGACCGTACAGCGCTCGATTCCCGCAGTCGGTTCACTAAAGTTCGAGAAATTTGTGAGGCTAATCGTTGAGAACGTTCAGCGCTCGATTCCCGCAGTCGGTTCTCTGAAGTTCGAGAACTTTGTGAAGCTAATCGTTGAGAACGTTCAGCGCTCGATTCCCGCAGTCGGGTTTCTGAAGTTCGAGAACTTTGCGAGGCTAAGCGTTGAGAACGTTCAGCGCTCGATTCCCGCAGTCGGTTCTCTGAAGTTCGAGAACTTTGCGAGGCTAAGCGTTGAGAACGTTCAGCGCTCGATTCCCGCAGTCGGGTTTCTGAAGTTCGAGAACTTTGCGAGGCTAAGCGTTGAGAACGTTCAGCGCTCGATTCCCGCAGTCGGTTCTCTGAAGTTCGAGAACTTTGCGAGGCTAAGCGTTGAGAACGTTCAACGCTCGATTCCCGCAGTCGGTTCTCTGAAATTCGAGAACTTTGCGAGGCTAAGCGTTGAGAACGTTCAGCGCTCGATTCCCGCAGTCGGTTCTCTGAAGTTCGAGAACTTTGCGAGGCTAAGCGTTGAGAACGTTCAGCGCTCGATTCCCGCAGTCGATTAACCAAAGTTCGAGAACTCTGTGAGTCTAAACGTTGAGAACGTTCAGCGCTTGATTCCCGTTCTCGGTTTGCCAAAGTTCGGGAATTTTGTGAGGCTAGACGCTGCGAACGTTCAATGATCGATTCATTAGCACGGTTTTGTTCACTAACTGCACGTTGATTAGCCAACCTTTGCATATTTTCATCCTCTGTTTCATCGCTGCGCATACCTCGCAGCCGCTTTGCAGTGGCAGTCTGCCGAGAAAGCTGAGATCTTTTTCTAGGCATTATTCTCCAAGTAACGAAAAAACAACGTAGGAAATAAAAACTAAACCAAATTGTAACTCGTAATAAACAAAAAAACCTAATTAGGAAAATAAACAAAAAAACCTAATTAGGAATAGGAACCTAATTATTTTTAATCTAAGTAGGTACTTGGTACTTACGTAAATCAAATGAAATATATGTCAAAAGAATAACCATAAAACAATAACTGTAAGCTTAAACTAAAACCTAACCTAATAAGAATATTTATGTAGATAACACCAATTTACAGGTATTAAATACAACAAAACAAAAAAGTGTTAATTATTGCTAAATTATGAGAAACAAAATACTATCCTTAAAACAAACAATACTATAAAGAAAACTATGACCCCTACTTGTAATTAATTATCTACATCAAAACTAAAAAAAAAGAGTTAATAATTGTGAAATTGTAAGAACAAAAATATTATACCTAAAACTAAATGAAATTGTAATTAAAACGTCTTAAACTAAAACCTAACCTAATAAGAATATTTATGTAGATAACACCAATTTACAGGTATTAAATACAACAAAACAAAAAAGTATTAATTATTGCTAAATTATGAGAAACAAAATACTATCCTTAAAACAAACAATACTATAAAGAAAACTATGACACCTACTTGTAATTAATTATCTACATCAAAACAAAAAAAAAAGAGTTAATAATTGTGAAATTGTAAGAACAAAAATATTATCCCTAAAACTAAATGAAATAGTAATTAAAACGTATTATTACACAATAATATCGCAAAAACATTTAGCGCCGCATACAACCGTTCAGATGGGAGCCGAACGCGCGTCTGAGCCGCGCGTGATGGTGCCTCGTATAGCTACACCCCCCTCTCCGCGTCGCTCGCAAGCACCGCCTCTCCTTGCAGCGGCATGTCTCGCACGCACATCATGCGGCGCGCGCAGGTGAATTTTATATCGGTGTTATTAAGCTATTGCATAGCTTCTATCGCGGGCCTTGAGCGCGGGGACCAAATCCAAAAATTCCGTAACGAAAAAACCTCACGCTTACCCGATCCGACGGGAAGGACGTGTGGCTTGAAGGCCGTGCATCGTCTAACGTCGTTTCAGTTCGGCAGTCTTCGACACGGCGTTGTGTGCGATTGTGCGTTGGGGGTGAAAGAGGGGGTGAGAGAGGGGGGTGAGAGAAGGTGGTGAGAGAGGAGGTGAGAGAGGGGTGAGAGAGGGGTGAGAGAGGGGTGAGAGAGGGGGGTGAGAGAGGGGGGTGAGAGAGGGGGGTGAGAGAGGGGGGTGAGAGAGGGGGTGAGAGAGGGTGGTGAGAGAGGGGGGTGAGAGGGGTGAGAGAGGGGGTGAGAGAGGCGGGTGAGAGAGGGGGTGAGAGAGGGTGGTGAGAGAGGGGGGTGAGAGAGGGTGGTGAGAGAGGGTGGTGAGAGAGGGTGGTGAGAGAGGGTAGTGAGAGAGGGGGGTGAGAGAGGGGGGTGAGAGAGGGGGGTGAGAGAGGGTGGTGAGAGAGGGGGGTGAGAGAAGGGGTGAGAGAGGGGAGAGGGTGGTGAGAGAGGGGGGTGTGAGAGGGGGGTGAGAGAGGGGGGTGTGAGAGGGGGGTGAGAGAGGGTGGTGAGAGAGGGGGCTGAGAGAGGGGGTGAGAGGGGGGTGAGAGAGGGGGGTGAGAGAGGGGGTGAGAGAGAGGGTTAAGAGAGGGTGGTGAGAGAGGGTGGTGAGAGAGGGGGGTGAGAGGGGTGAGAGAGGGGTGTGAGAGAGGGGTGTGAGAGAGGGGGGTGAGAGAGGGGGGTGAGAGAGGGGGGTGAGAGAGGGGGTGAGAGAGGGGGTGAGAGAGGGTGGTGAGAGAGGGGGGTGAGAGAGGGGGTGAGAGAGGGGAGAGGGTGGTGAGAGATGGGGGTGTGAGAGGGGGGTGAGAGAGGGGGGTGAGAGAGGAGGTGAGAGAGAGGGTTAAGAGAGGGTGGTGAGAGAGGGGGGTGAGAGGGGGGGGTGAGAGGGGGGGGGTGAGAGAGGGGGTGAGAGAGAGGGTTAAGAGAGGGTGGTGAGAGAGGGGGGTGAGAGGGGTGAGAGAGGGGTGTGAGAGAGGGGTGTGAGAGAGGGGGGTGAGAGAGGGGGGTGAGAGAGGGGGGTGAGAGAGGGGGGTGAGAGAGGGTGGTGAGAGAGGGGTGAGAGAGAGGGGTGAGAGAGGGGGGTGAGAGAGGGGGTGAGAGAGGGGGGTGAGAGGGGTGAGAGAGGGGGGTGAGAGAGGGTGGTGAGAGAGGGGGGTGAGAGGGGTGAGAGAGGGGGGTGAGAGAGGGTGGTGAGAGGGGGTGGTGAGAGAGGGTGGTGAGAGAGGGGGGTGAGAGAGGGTGGTGAGAGAGGGTGGTGAGAGAGGGTGGTGAGAGAGGGGGGTGAGAGAGGGTGGTGAGAGAGGGTGGTGAGAGAGGGTGGTGAGAGAGGGTGGTGAGAGAGGGTGGTGAGAGAGGGGGGTGAGAGAGGGGGTGAGAGAGGGTGGTGAGAGAGGGGTGACAGAGGGGGGTGAGAGAGGGTGGTGAGAGAGGGTGAGAGAGGGTGGTGAGAGAGGGGGTGAGAGAGGCGGGTGAGAGAGGGTGGTGAGAGAGGGGGGTGAGAGAGGGGTGAGAGGGGGTGAGAGAGGGGGTGAGAGAGGGGGGTGAGAGAGAGGGGTGAGAGAGAGGTGTGAGAGGGGGTGAGAGAGAGGAGGCGGGAGGGGTGAGAGAGAGGAGGCGGGTGGGGTGAGAGAGAGGAGGCGGGAGGGGTGAGAGAGAGGAGGCGGGTGGGGTGAGAGAGAAGAGATAATTGCATAAGTTGATACAAAATGCTATGCAATAGCTTCACCGCGGCAGTCCCGCGTTCGCGTGGAAAGCTCGCAGATGGCCGACTCATTCAACTTTCACCTGCATTGTTGACGTTTCCCGTAGGAAATCCGGGATAAAATGTAGCCTATAGCCTTCCTCGATAAATAGACTATCTAACAGTGAAAGAATTATTCAAATCGGTTCAGTAGTTTCTGAGATTAGCGCGTTTAAACAAACAAACAAACATACAAACAAACAAACAAACAAACAAACAAAACAAACTCTTCAGCTTTATAATATTAGTATTCAAATATAATTGCATAAGTTGATACAAAATGCTATGCAATAGCTTCACCGCGGCAGTCCCGCGTTCGCGTGGAAAGCTCGCAGATGGCCGACTCATTCAACTTTCACCTGCATTGTTGACGTTTCCCGTAGGAAATCCGGGATAAAATGTAGCCTATAGCCTTCCTCGATAAATAGACTATCTAACAGTGAAAGAATTATTCAAATCGGTTCAGTAGTTTCTGAGATTAGCGCGTTTAAACAAACAAACAAACATACAAACAAACAAACAAACAAACAAAACAAACTCTTCAGCTTTATAATATTAGTATAGATAAAATCTAAAGAAGTATTGTCTTGTTGGAAGCACTGGTTTGGAATATCAACTGATTTAAACTTGCAATCGATTTTGCCAAACAATCGCCAAACTTGTTTGCACGATTTGTCTACTCATAACCAGTCAACTTACAAGCGAATCCAAAACAAATAAACCAGACGAAATTATAGTTACTCTGTAGTAGTGACTCTCCCCCGGGATCCGAAAGAATGCCGTAAATTAAGGCAAACTTCTTCGAATTCCCGCAGGAGGTCGGTATTGGTTGATTAGAAAGATAAATAGAATGCCGATTCTAGGCAAAATCTATCCCCTAAACACCTTCAATAATGAACGGCAAATACAAAAATTGGGAACGACACACATTACTATTAGTTTCTATATGAAATAAATGTTATGGTGTCGGGTGACTAATGAGGTATAGCCGCGTACGGACGTTAACACAACCTAATCTACGAAGGTAACCTAGGAATCTATAGGTGTATTCTAGCCTCAGAATCTATGTATATAGCTAGGTATCTGTATCCTATCCGATCTTGTTTACTTTAACACAGTTTACCAAACAGTTTCTACGTTTAATAGCCTCATTAATGGTTATTGATGGTTTCCCTGACTGAGCATTACCTCATTCATCACAGCATCTCCATAGCTACAGTAGAGGAATAGTTGCATCAGCGTGGCGCCCATGTATTGTACTAACGATACTAATTGCATCACACTCATTTGTTCCTGAAACATTATATTGGAAAAATTTGCTGTAGTTCGGCGGTGACGCTTTAAAGATACCTACAGCTGATACCAAGCTGTAACTGCAGACTACTAGTTTCTATGAATCCCTATAAAAGTAATTCCAAGCTGGCCACAATGCGCTTTCATAAAGATTCATATAACTGCATTTTGAGATAACAGATACCTACAGCTAGTGGAAAGTGTGGGAGTAATGTAGGTGTCTACTAAAACATTAATTGCCATCACCAGTCGGTTATTAATAGATATTCAATTCAGTAGGTACTAAAAATAGAAAACTAGTTAATAATTCTTTAATGTTAAGTGCACAGTGTTTTGTCTCTTAAAGTAAAGGACTACACACAATAAAAATGTAACGTCAAACAGCAGCTAGGTAAGCATCTTAAATCTTAAAAGAAATACATAGTTTAAACAAAGGTATTTTGCTTACCGAATTCAACCGGAGCGCAACCGAACACAAAGTCAACGTTGAAAGAAAAAAATAAACCCCTAAAACATCCCGAAGCAATTTATCCAGCTCATTGACCACCCTGAAATATTTAGGTTTAATTCTGTTGTAGCTTTTTTTTGCACAGAAATAGGAATTCCTTGTTAATCCATAAACAATTGAGACTTGGGGTGAATGGAATCATAAATACCCTTGCTAATAAGGTTTCGGACTCTAAACTTATTCGATAAAGTCGGGTAATTGATAGACTTTCATTGTATTACTATTGGTATTATACAAATAATAAGACAAAGTCACATACCAATATTTAACAAAGGTGGGAACAAAAATAACAATCGTAAAGGTAAGTATTACAAACTGTTTATTGATTAAAGTGAGTATTGTAGGTACTTACTCTTTTATCAAAAAATGAATCCGATGACATTGTATGATCCTAAGGTGAGCCCTAGAGTTGACTTCCTCTAATATCTCACACGAGTTGTCTTTCCCTCCAATCAAACTGGACTGTCCAAACAAATAGGAAAACTGTCCACAAGCGAAAATCATCACTCCAATGGCCGTCACATCGAATGCAATGTGAACAAGAACACAATACCCCGCGGCTACAGCTTCTATCAAAATAACTAGCGTGTAGCAAGAAAAATGAATTTCATCTAAAGGATTCCAGCTCGGCAAAATATGTGGATAAACCAAATTGTTATCGTCTAGATAGTAACGTAAACCGTACTCCAGAAAAGGCGAGAAAACATAAATCACGCCAGTGAATCTATAGATATTTCGCAGTATATTAAATGTTGTTAAAAACTTATCTGTGTAGTCCAAATCGGCTTTGCTGTTGGTATTTTCTTTGTCCGAATCATATTCATGGTCAGCCAACTCTATGGTATTAATTTGCTGTTTTTCTAGAGCGTTCATTTTCATTAGAATGTTGAGCCAACGGGTGCGATGACGGTAGAGTGAGTACAGTTTAAGAATTCCCATTCCGCAGAAGAATATAACGCTCATTCCTTCGAAGAATCTGTCTGAGTCGTGACGAGCTTCGATTAAAGCAATCAATTGCAGCCCGTAGATGCTTAGGAAACAAACTATTCCGATCTTGGCTAAATTGTGCAGTTGGTTGTTTCCAACTCCTCGCCACAATCCTGCCTGTGCCGCAGACTCGATCACTGTTGTGACTATTGTTTGTTTTTCGTTCATATTTAATACTTGACAAATCAGTTTATTAATTAAGAAATTAGATGTGCGTCATAGATAGGTTAAATGCGAAATTGCACGGAAAAGAAATTACAGATGATATTAGATCTGAGACGCATATAAGTATTGCTGCTTTATATATAGACGGTTGAATCAACGTTATTAGATAAGAGCGTGTGCCATAATGCAAACATATCACAAAATGTTTGTTTTATATATAAATTATTGTGCCTTATTACGTGAACAAACTTAAAACTTAAAGTTGTTTTTATAATTTTCTTCGTAACTACCTGAAAATTACCTGGCTACCAATTTATGTTACGTACAAACTACAAAAATGGACATTATACAAAGTAGATACCTTAAACTGTAAAATTATAAATAGGTACTCTAAGTACCTACGTAAAGTTGTTTTATTTGGGCGTGTTTAATAGAAATATTTGTTAACCAAGTATGTATATATTTTACAGTTTCGACAAATTCCGTCTGATTTCAATTTTCTCGTTGTACAGTGGTTTACTTTACCAGCACTTTGTTGCATTGCCACCAAACCCTTATGTCCCGCTTTCACTTGCATCATTGAGTAAGCACCTAAATTCCAAAAAACAGCTTAGTTGAGTTTCTGTTAGACCGTTCAAAATTGTGTTCGAGTCAGCAATAGGTAACAAATGAAATTAGGACTTGCCGGCGTAGTTGCCACTGATTTACCAAAGCTCGTTTTACCGAGGTCCACTTGACCGAAGTGTGAAGTGACCGAATGCCTTGTTTCATCAGTGATTTATGTACTGATACAATGTTAGACCTGAAGGCGATATCGACGTTTTATGAAATAACTAAGACTAGTTTTCTTCCTGAAATTGTATGGAAAAAATAAACCATACGTACCCATGGTGTGAGCTTAACATGGCACGACAAACTTTAATTTTGATTTATTAGTTACTGGTATCAAAAAGTTTGAAGAATGAAGGTAATTAGAAGTAACTAATTATTAAACTTTCGGGATAATTAAGTACCAATTTCAACTCCTAGAAAGGTCATGTAAGGTTTTAATTAAAATTTATTTAATTTGAGAAATTAATTAAATGAAAATCAGAGCTTGTACTACAGCAGGCACAACCTTCACTTGTTATAGATTTAACACATCCATTTCTTAGTCTATCCTTCGCCCCACCTTTATCATGTTACAAACGGTTTGTTGCGAAACAAATTAGAATTGTTTATGACATCTGTACAATTCTCACAGCTTTGCTTTTCTGACAGTCAATATTTGACTTAGAAAATAGGCCAGCAACATTTTAAATAAGAAAATTGTAAAATGTAATTAAGAATGGGGTTACACAAACTTGATTAAACTAATCCTCATCACCGAATTAATACTATTTATCTTAATATCTTCATGTAGGTGTCTTTCTTGTAGCCCAATATAGGTGCCTAGAAATAGTTCTATCATACCAACATTAAATAAATATAATTTGTTTACGACCTCAATGTGTGAGACATAAATAAGTTTTCACCAAAGGTTAATTTTTAGTTTTGATTGTAAATGATATAACATAACATATAACATATTATGTATCGTAAGTACCGTAAGTAATTAAGTTCTTAATTTTGTGTTTTAAAATTAAGATTGTTTTAAAAGGCAAGATGGAGCTGGCATCTTGCTTGGGCAAAAGTCCCCAAATTTAAACAAAATAAAGAAAATCTTATATACTCCACGTTCCATCACATAACACTGGTGAAAATAGATTTTTCCTTTAGTTTAACCTCGCTTACCGCTTATCTTATCTACTGGCACATCTCTTTCAAAAAAGCAGCTTTAATGATAGTAAAAGTATCCGGGAATCCGTTCCTATTCCGACTTAATTCTAAATATCACACACGCTGTTAATTATCCTTACCTCCGGCATTGTTTCCTAATCTAGGAACTAAAAGTTTATGGTCTAATAACAATAGTTAATAATCATAAAATAGACACTATGACTACGTACTCACTTGAATAATAAGCATAGTTTGGACATTACAAACGTGATAATATTTTTAAAGGTTATAAATAACAAATACACCGCTATTTAGTTTAAAGCGCTTCTCTTATCAACAAAACGCTTCATTTTATTACATTTTGTAACTAAAATTCCTGAAATGTGTATCGTAGTGGCACCCTAGTGGGTAACAAATTAAAATAATTATTGTGGTTCCGCGGTTTTATTATGTTATACAAAATATGTAATATATTTATTTATGTATTATAATATTCGGCAGAGTGCCTTACCGATGGCATTTTTAGAATGTTTGTTATTAGTGGTTATACTAAATTGACGTGAAGACACACGACAGCTCACGCCACGCCACACAACATCCCACGACACAAGACAGCACGCGACATACAACTGCACTCGACGATGGCACACGACACACGACGGCACACCACACACGACGACCATGACGACGTTAAGTTCGTATCACTGACACACTAATTGATATTTTAGCTACAAACTACACATGATAGTTGTGGGGTAAAGTTCAATAAAAATGAAAAAGTTCTATAAAATTGATTTTAGCGAACCATTATTCACGGTGGGTTCATTCTTTCAAGACTTTCTGATTGAAGCCGATCATCATTCAAAAGTAAACCTTTCTGCCGGGTACTTACTAAGGGCTTACCACCAAATTTATTAGGTTGGAATCCTTAGGGCATACATATATTTTAAAGCATAAAAGCATTTATGTTAATAAACATAGACACTCTTACATATCTACGAACGTAGATACATCATTTACATGCTATTAATTCAGTTTAAATTATTAGGTAACTACTATCAAGTTTCGGTATAATTTAGTTATTTAGGCAACCTTGATAATACCTACCATCTGGTAGAATGAATCCCAGTAATATGTCTACACGTGCGTCTATATTACAAGAACACAATAGTATATTGGCAATGACCTTAAGTAATAATTTTACGAATGACATTGTTCAAATTCATAAAACATACGCCTTTAATGTTGTAAAGTATATCGCATAGCTGACCATTTGCAATTTGTTATTGATAAAAAGTTCAAAATGAGATTTTCCATGCAATCGAAGTCGCGGGTAAAACCTAGTTGTTGGTAAGTTACTTCTCATGAGAAAAATTATTACGGGTACAACCATAGTTCTGTTATGAACTTATGAAGTACAACCATAGTTCTGTTATGAAGTACAACCATAGTTCTGTTATGAAGTACAACCATAGTTCTGTTATGAAGTACAACCATAGTTCTGTTATGAAGTACAACCATAGTTCTGTTATGAGTACAATCATAGTTCTTTTGTTGATATATTTTAATTATAAACAATTATTATAATTCCTAGTCACCGGTACCCTAGTCCTATACTAACAAAAACGAGGGAGACAGTGAATATTATATTTGCATTTTGCATATTAAAATAAAACCTTGTGCCAAGTTCTAAGTCCAACTTCGTCTTAATTATATTAAAACCTCTGTTTAATCACTTCGCAGGTGTTCTTAAGCGGTCATTTCCCGACATTAGTTAAGTACAATATGCAATGTTTTCGGTCGGCCATTTCTGTCAGTGGATAATATGTCGCACATTATAAATTCTCTGCTTCAATACTCGAAATGAGTGAGTGAATATCACTGCAGATTGTATTATATCTATTACCAATTTGGTTTTGTGTACCAACATAACTATAATATTTAAAGTCAAGGTATGCTTTAATGTCCCACTACTGAGCAAACGCCTCTTTTCTCACTGATGATATCGATAGAAGGAGGACGGTCAAATAATTAGTTATGAGTTTGAAAAATAATTTTATATATTTATAAAAAATAGGTACTTATACTATATGCTGTCTCACTGTTGGGCAAAGGTAAGAAAAAAAGGAAAAAATATTGCAAGTAGAAAACTAAAAAACATACCTCAGTTGTAAAGCAACTTAAAACTGGTCGCACAATGTCTCCACCGACAATACTAACTTAACGAAGTTACATGAACAATTTCAGTTCGTCCAGGAAGTTTACCACATTTGCGGTTTCCAAAACATTTCCTTACACAACAAGGACTCGTGTCTCGCTTTCCCTTGAAGGATATGAATTTTACAATGAAAAATCTAAGTTACTGAGTTTGGAAATAGTCGATTCTGAGTTTATTACAGGTCTACGATAGTTAAAATGCAATACAGTAATACTAATATGGATTTCTGTACCAGAATGAATATACTTACAAGATTGTTTGTTCCTTTACATTCATTACTAGTTGCAACCCGCGGTTTAACCTATTCCTGTGGGAATTTTGGCCAAAAAGTAGTCCAGCGTGTTAAATTTTGACACTACCAGCTACCAGTCTGATTTTAATAATCCTTTCTATACATAGCCACATTCAACGGGAAGGTTATAGGTTTCTTTTCATCCCGAAGTCCAATGGAACGGGTATAACGCGGGTAAAACCACGGGGCGCTGTTGGTCTATCTATCCTACTAATATTATAAATGCGAAAGTTTGTGAGTATGGATGTATGTTTGTTGCTCTTTCACGCAAAAACTACTGAACGGATTTGGATGAAACTTTACAGTAATGTAGGTTATAACATCAGAATAACACGTGGGATACATTTTATCCCGAAATTCCAGCGGGAACGGGTACAATGCGGATAACACCGTGGGGCGCAGCTGGTACATATCATAAAACAAAGAACTCAAAAGCTGTCTGTGTATTTTTAATCGATTGTCTCCAAAAATACTGAACGAATTTTAATGCGGTTTTCACCAATGTACTTATAGAGTAAGGGAAAGGTTTATAATTGCTTTACGTGCCAAAATTCTCACAGGCACGGGTACAATGCGTGTAAATCCGCGGGGTGCTGCTAGTAATGTATAGTTTATACGAACGGTGTGTTTACCCAAGGTCCGTACAAGGCTACTTAACCTACTAGATCAGTTGACCCCTTGTCACCTGTCAAAACCCTTCCTCATACAGTGTTACCGAACTACTTAGTCCTCTATTAACGGAGGTTTAACCTTACTCAACATTATTTCCCATTTGTCGACAAAACCATGTTTGGTTTTTTACTAACTCGAGATTAGTTGGGTAGTTATATTGTTTGTTTTATTAGTCATTCTATTAAATTAACGACAGGTACAGTCAACTACAAAAGTTGATGAACACATTCAATATTACAAAACACACATAATAAAGGAATCTTTTAGTGTTGAAGTGTTTTGAAATATTGAAATTGTTCATCAACTTTTGTAGTTTGACTGTACATAGATACATTTTTATATGTGTTTTAGTTTATGACTATAATAAGTTTGTAAATTCGAGTAGAGTAGGTCAGTGGCCAGGTGTTTCCAGTTCCTAAAGAACTCCGACATGGTCTAACGATTTAAACAACCGGGAATTATTAAAATAATAAACATTAACTAAAGCTTATCATATTTATCACCGACGAAATCTATACTGATATAAAGCTGAAGTGTGTTTTTGCTCGGACACAATTATCACAGAAACTACTAATGCGATTTGAATAATTATTTTTCTAATAGATAGCCACATTCAACGGAAGGCTATAGTTTATTCTTCATCCCAAAATTCCCACATGAACGGACATCATACGGGTAAAATCGCGGGGCGCTGCTAATAAATATAATAAAACTTCTAAGCATTATTAACGCTAGCGATAGCACTCGCACTGGAAGGTTGTACTTCAAAAAATCAATGTAGGTAAGCCCATTCAAAGGAATAAGGTACATTTTACTGATATTTCTTCGTCTCCGTAGGGAAAACCGCAGCGTTTGTACGTAGCTAAAAGGAAAGAGCAATGCACTATCTTCACCAACAGCTACCAAGTAAATACTTAGTACTAAGTAGATATAGGTAGGGAATTAGGATGCCTATTTTTAAGAGCTGTACCTCTATAATATACCGTGAGGATTTCGGGATAAAACTAAGTACCTTATAAACTTTCCGATGAATGTGACTATTCAAACAAAAGTAATTATTTGAATCGGACTGGTATCTGGTAGTACCTGAGATTACGCTTTTAAACAAACAAAAAAAACTCTTCAGCTTTATTATATTGGTTTCAATTAAACATATGATACATAGGCACCCATAGGTACTCATTCTACTCGCGTAGGTATAGGGAAAAAAATGGAAAATTAGAAAATTCAAATTTTCCGACACCCTCTCCCCTTTTACATAGGTATACACAACTAAAGTGTGACTGAAGTCTCCAAACCCCTCCTTTTCTAATTAAAGTTAGGTAGGCCTGAGAATCACTTGTTGAAATCGATTAAAAGCACTCGTTAAATAAAGCAAAACGAATAAGCGTCGTGCTTATAAATGCGTCACCCGTGCCAAGGCCCAATGATACCATTTCTTTCTTATACTTATAGGAGTTATAGGTAACTAGGCACTTGAACTTGAACCAAGGAATTTCTTATCACTAGTCATGGCTGAATTCATTCGGAACGCGACGTTGAAATCGTGTGATCAGTAAGTACTAATACTCGTAGTTAGGTACTCCGTAATGTACGTAATTTATATTTATGCCTACTAATATAATAAAGTCAAAGAGTTTTTGTTTGTTTGTGTAATATAAGCTTAATATATATAATACAAGCTTCAACCTCAGTTTGGTTCTAACTAACCATGTCCGGGTGTATTTATTTATTATTTATTATGAATACTAGATTGGTACCTGTAGGTATACGGTATTGGGTAGTCTTAACTTTAAAGAATCTAATACTAAACATATCTAGATTTACGAGGTTAGGTCTTCATTTGCATCGGAGATCAAAAGATTTTGAAAACATAATTATATTTGAAGTTATTGCAGAACTTTAAATAAAAACAATGTTATTTATTTATTCATATAATTATACATCATGGTACTACTTGTTTTTATAAGGTTGTATAAATATTTTTCTTCAGAAGGACAAAATATAATAGGTTTAAACTTATCTCTAAAATTGTACAGGAACTGTGAACATAAAATAGTTGCCCAGCACCAACAAACAATAGTAGATAGTTGTTGCTAAACTTTACTGAAAATAAAAGGAAGGGTGAAAGGGGAAAACACAATGACCTCTATGAGACCATCGGGTTGCATACCATAGGTATTCTAAATTCAATGTTGTATTCCTTATCGCAGCTTTGTTTTGTTCACAAGATCAGTCGCGATCTCGCATCGGCCGAGGATTGTCGTGTTACGCCGCGGTCGGTAGTGGCTGTTACAAAAGTGATGATTCGTAAGTCTCAGTGAAGGTGTCCGGAATGACTGGGGTGCTGGACGAGTGGGATAAACTGTGGAATGTCACGTGGACTTATACTGAAAGTAAGTACTGGGAAGTTTTGCAGTTACTTAGAAAAAGTTTTTAAGAAATGTTTGGAGCGAAACTGACTTAAAACTTTATTATTTATTAGAAATATTATTTTTCTAAACTAAAATTACACTAAAAAATTAAATTGGCGTAGTTTGACTAAGCGATGTCACTGCATTGCAATTGTTAAGCAACGAGCAGCTCGGCCACTACTTGGATGGGTGGCCGATAGTAGCATTTCTATCTGAGTGCTACCGTGCTTCGGAGGGCACGTTAAGCAGTCGGTCCCGGCTGTTTCAATCGTTAGACCATGTCGGAGGCCTTTAGGCGGTCTAAAAACTCTGAAACCAGGGTTGTCCACTAACTCCTCGAAATGATGATGATGATACTAAAACAATATTTATAGTTTGTTTGTTGTATGAATGTACTCGTAATCGTACATACGATGTTTGTGGCAATTTCACGCTTAGCGCCCGTACGGATTTAGATCAAAAGTTTGTTTATAACCTGAAATTACTAAGGAACTTTCTTTATATCCTGAAATACTGAGTTACTTACAGTTAGTACTTATACTTAACTTTATACTCTCTATCTTGTGGTCGGTACATATAACAAGCGTTTTTACACACAATTCAGTTATGTAACTGTAATATTATGCTTCATTAAAATTGTTTCTGCTATATTCTATAATACTCTATTGTTATTTAATTGATAAGCTTTAAAAAAAATGGCTGGCTTTAAGAGTGCAAAATTATTTACGGAATCTAAGAATACTTAACCCGTTCTATTTGATATTAAAGAAACGAGTTTGAATTTTGGTAATAACTTAGATAGAGCTTAGGATACATATTCGGTACATATTAATCCATATCTTTATTATGAAATAATTAGTTTTTAATAAACTTTTTTAAGTAGGTATTCCATAAAATATTAAATAACAGCAATTGAAAAGGTTCAAATCTAAAAAAAATATGTAATTCAATAAGTTGATTAAATAAATGGCTTTAACAAGTTTCACATTTACGACAATTCGTTTCTTTTCGGAATAATAAGGATCAGTGAGACAAGAAATTTACCTAAAATAAAATAAAAAACAACATAATTTTACCTTTTTTGTATGCAAATTAAATATGCGTGCTATTTTGGCACACATAAACTAAAAATATTCATAGTTTCGAGTATACCGAGCTACAAATATGTACCTCTGATTAATCGAAACGTAACTCACATTAAATTATTTTTAAACATTTGAGAGCTGCTTAATTAGTGGCCTTTATTATGCTGAGGATAGACTTTATTTTGATCATATCTATACTTATCTAAAAGAGGTTGAGAATTTGATGGTTTGTTATTTTGTTTTGTATTAGATAGCTACATATGCTTCAAGAGAAAGGCTATTGTTATTTATAAAATAGCTTTCTATAGTCAGTAGTCCCTGCCTCCTTGTCTGTTTATTTCGTATTCAAGAATATACTTATTCCGACTTTTCTGCTACTGCATCGATACACACAATTGTATTCAGTATTCCCAAGAGTGAAATTCTTTTCACTCTTTTACTTTAATCGTAACCTTTGAAATCTTCTATGACACGGTTTAAGTACCTATTTAACTTTTAAGGTATACTTTTTATACTCAAAACTTTGCGAGAAGTTTTATCAGCAAGATATAGAACTATATTTTAGGGTACAGTTATGGACTACATGTCCTGCTCGTCCTCGGAGATAGCAGGATAGTGTCGGTTTTGTAGAACATCATCTCTATCATATGCTACCTTTTTACGTATATTTGTTTTAATTTCACGAGCGCCAGAATCATACCTGTAGTAGTACTGTGTTTTTGTGAGTGTAACTATTAGTACCGTCGGCAAGATACCTGTTTATATTCATCACTGCGAATAACTGACGAATAAATTTTCTCCATATTACTCAAATCTGCCATGCTGTCGCTTCTTCAAAGATAATTTTGACAGTATTTTGATACGGACCATGACAAGTATGACCGACACAAGCATGCTCAGGGACGCTCGTGAGACAAAACTGCTATACCTACTGAGACTGTCAGACTAGCGACAATTAATACACCGGCAGTATTTTAGAGTCTGCTCATTTGTCTATTAAATCCATCGTCTGCTCTTCGCACCGACTTTTTCAAGAGGCCTACGAGGATGACATATTTATACCCTCTACAGTATGACTGTATTTAGTCTTTTAACTGTCTTGCTACTGTCATTAATTCTTTGCAATAAATTAGAATTATTTATGAACTCTAACACATTATTTCTTGATTTATGGGCCTTTGTTGTATACTGTTTATATTTTAAATTGTGGTTAAGAGTTGAGAGTACTTTGGTACTGACTAATTGGGCTTTTGAAAAAAAATAAAAAAAGACGTGTGGCACTCGGGGACTGCCGCGGTGAAGCTATTGCATAGCATTTTGTATCAACTTATGCAATTATATTTGATATATTTGATATCTCTTCTCTCTCACCCCACCCGCCTCCTCTCTCTCACCCCTCCCGCCTCCTCTCTCTCACCCCTCCCGCCTCCTCTCTCTCACCCCTCCCGCCTCCTCTCTCTCACCCCCTCTCTCTCACCCCGTCTCTCACCCCTCTCTCTCACCCCTCTCTCTCACCCCTCTCTCTCACCCCCTCTCTCACCCCCCTCTCTCACCCCCTCTCTCACCCCCCTCTCTCACCCCCTCTCTCACCCCCCTCTCTCACCCCCCTCTCTCACCCCCCTCTCTCACCCCCCTCTCTCACCCCCCTCTCTCACCCCCTCTCTCACCCCCCTCTCTCACCCCCCTCTCTCACCCCCCTCTCTCACCCCCCTCTCTCACCACCTTCTCTCACCCCCCTCTCTCACCCCCTCTCTCACCACCTCTCTCACCACCCTCTCTCACTCCCTCTCTCACCCCCCTCTATCACCCCCCTCTATCACCCCCCTCTCTCACCACCCTCTCTCAACCCCTCTCTCACCCCCCTCTCTCACCCCTCTCTCTCACCCCTCTCTCTCACCCCTCCCGCCTCCTCTCTCTCACCCCCTCTCTCTCACCCCCTCTCTCACACCTCTCTCTCACCCCTCTCTCTCACCCCTCTCTCTCACCCCTCTCTCTCACGCCCCTCTCTCACCCCCCTCTCTCACCCCCCTCTTTCACCCCCCTCTCTCACCACCCCCTCTCAACCCCCTCTCTCACCCCCCTCTCTCACCCCTCTCTCTCACCCCTCCCGCCTCCTCTCTCTCACCCCCTCTCTCTCACCCCCTCTCTCACACCTCTCTCTCACCCCTCTCTCTCACCCCTCTCTCTCACCCCTCTCTCTCACCCCTCTCTCTCACCCCCTCTCTCACCCCTCTCTCTCACCCCCTCTCTCACCCCCCTCTCTCACCCCCCTCTCTCACCCCCCTCTCTCACCCCCCTCTCTCACCCCCCTCTCTCAACCCCCTCTCACCCCCCTCTCTCACCCCCCTCTCTCACCCCCTCTCTCACCCCCTCTCTCACCCCCTCTCTCACCCCCCTCTCTCACCCCCCTCTCTCACCCCCCTCTCTCACCCCCCTCTCTCACCTCCCTCTCTCACCCCCCTCTCACCCCCCTCTCTCACCACCCTCTCTCACCCCTCTCTCACCACCCTCTCTCACCACCCTCTCTCACCCCCCTCTATCACCCCCCTCTCTCACCACCCTCTCTCAACCCCCTCTCTCACCCCCTCTCTCTCACCCCCTCTCTCACACCTCTCTCTCACCCCTCTCTCTCACCCCCCTCTCTCACCCCTCTCTCTCACCCCTCTCTCTCACCCCCTCCGTCACCCCTCTCTCTCACCCCCTCTCTCACCCCCCTCTCTCACCCCCCTCTCTCACCCCCCTCTCTCACCCCCCTCTCTCACCCCCCTCTCTCACCCCCCTCTCTCACCCCCCTCTCTCACCCCCCTCTCTCACCCCCCTCCCTCACCCCCCTCTCTCACCCCCCTCTCTCACCCCCCTCTCTCACCCCCATCTCTCACACCCTCTCTCACCCCCTCTCTCACCCCCTCTCTCACCCCCCTCTCTCATCCCCCTCTCTCACCCCCTTCTCACCCCCCCCCCTCTCACCCCCTCTCTCACCCCCCTCTCTCACCCCTCTCTCACCCCTCTCTCACCCCCTCTCTCACCACCTTCTCTCACCCCCCTCTCTCACCCCCTCTCGCACCCCCCTCTCTCACCACTCTCTCTCACCCCCAACGCACAATCGCACACAACGCCGTGTCGAAGACTGCCGAACTGAAACGACGTTAGACGATGCACGGCCTTCAAGCCACACCTCCTTCCCGTCGGATCGGGTAAGCGTGAGGTTTTTTCGTTACGGAAATTTTGGATTTGGTCCCCGCGCTCAAGGCCCGCGATAGAAGCTATGCAATAGCTTAAAAGATTTTTTAATGTATTTTAAAACTTTATTATGAATAATATTGATATTTAATGAAAAATACTTAAAAAATATATTTTTTCAATTAATTATAAACAATTAAAAATTGATGAAATTTAAATAAAAATCACGTGACTATAAACGCGCCAAGATTGGTCACCGTAGTTGTGACGTTATAATGTTATAGCTATTTAACCATAAGTACGTACAGCGTTTACAATCAAGATTCCCGCCCTTTTATTCTCTTTCCCTCCAAAAGTTTGCGATGTAACCGAACCTCTTTTCATAAACATAATTATAAAAAGTTTGCGATGTAACCGAACCTCTTTTCATTAACATTAATTATCATTATGACGTCACACGCGCTCGTGTTTGTTCGGGAGTTGTCGGCGTGTCTTCGGTACTGGATTCAAAAATTAATTTTTATTTTGAAATAACTTTTGAATTATTGCGAAAAAAAATAAAATAAAAATAGTTTTGTTATAAAACTAATATATAATCTTTCCATTTATCACAAAAAAATTATTTTTTTCAAAAGCCCAATTGGGTTCCGGATAACACGTAAAAGGACTTACCTACGTGCGTTTCTATATGCGGTAATATCTTGTATTTGAATGTTTGTACAAAGAATTTAAGCACAGAATTATACATTTGCAATAGGTACTCTAGTGATCAGCCCTTCATTCATTTCGATTAGGTCAGTGGCCAACACCTAAGTAATAAATATGCTTTATGGCAATTTCACTAAGAACATTGAGTTTAGTTTCAATTCCGCCACAAATTACAAGCTAAAATAAAGTTATTATGTTAACCTTCTGTTTACACAGTCACAAGTCTTTAACTTTACGTTATAGAACAGTACATAGAGTAAAGAAAAAAGTTCTAAATCGTAATCGAAGTCTGATCTCCTTGAGTCGGCTAAGTAAGTGAACAAATGAGATTGCACTGAAGTCTCCAAGAAATAGAGAAGGTAAGTACTTCGCTTTTGCGTGGAATTTTCAAAGAAAATAGGTCTGGATATACGTTTTCTATCGCATAACTTAAAAATTGTGTCAGTTAGGTGTTAGTCAGTTAGGCGTTAGGTGCATTAGGCTTAGGCGTTAGAACAAAGTGTTCCCATCTACCCGCCGCCAAAGAACCAGCGATTTCATTCACTTAGGATTACGTAATATAATGTTGATTCGATTGTAATGGAATATTGAATATTATTATTTTTCCAACAAAAAATGATAACAGATGAGATCATAATATGTTATCCTTTTTTGTAAAATTAAATTGCCTTTTTATACCTAGTAATCATTTTGTAAATGTCTTAAAGACTAATCATATTTAGAAAAATACTAATCAGTTATGAAGTTAAACATAGGTATTAAGTTGTTGCTAGAATATTAAACTGCTGTTGGATTCTAGTAAAAAATAAAAACTACTTGATAGGTAGGTTAGCTTAGTCCAATAAAAATCTAGACTATTACTATGTTACTAAGCTATTAATAAATAATTAGCCGAAGTCATAAAAACTATAAAAAACCGATTAAATAAATAATTATTCGTAATTTATGAAGCTATTTTATCTGCAAATTAAATCTACATTATTTAACATTCCAAATTCACACAGTATGTTTAAAACAATAGATGATGTTTTACATAAATTAGTTATATTATCAGTGAGTACAAGGCGCAGTGATAAAATGTTCAAAGTTATTAGAATGACAGTTGTTTTTACTATTAATGCATACTAAACAGGTGACTGCAAAATACAGTAAAAGGCTACACTCTTTAGTTCTTTGTCAAATTACAAATTCGAAAATTCTCATTTAAATTGTAAGCAGTCGTTGTAAAAGTTTAAAATTGACAAGGTTCTTGATTAGCTCAGCATTCGGCATCAGTCAATCACCTTTTTTCACAAGTGCCTAATTTTAATTGAGCCACGTACGGATGTTCATAAAATTTTACCACGTATCTACTTAATCTTCTGAATGACATATACCTCTAGCTCATGTTTGGATAAGGGAGGTTAGATTGTAAGCGCAAGACACACATAGCGCGTGCAGGTGCGGGTGCGGGCCGGTTACGGGTCAAGTGACGTTGTATTCCTTGTATTTGTATTTGGCCCGCACTTACACTATATGTATCTTACGCTTTAAGAAACACAGAATTGTCTCAATTATATACTTTTTACTTAAACTCACACGATTTGCACTCATTATACTAAATTAATGTGGTCTGTCTGTATCGCGTGTGAATATATATGTAATGTATTTATTAAAATACGTACGTACCCGACGTTTCGAGCAAATTATACCGCTCGTGGTCACGGGATGATTCAATTTTTATAAGTATTTTTATAAATACGTTATATTTTCTAACGCGTACAGACCCGTTTCGATAATGCTTATTTATTTGTTTAAAAAAGGTTTTTATAATTCATTTTTATAAAATCTTCTCCCGCAGTTAAGTATTTTTATCTACACTAATGTTGTAACATTCTACTTATGTTTCCAATACTTGACTTATAATTACTACTGTTATAGCGCAGACAACTAAAACACTCAATTTAAGCAATTGCACATGATGTTATAATATCCACATCGATATCGTAAAATCTCATTATAACATCATTATAACGCGACCAATTAACCTGGCGAGCCATATGTCAAAATCCTCATACTAGTTGTATAAAATTTTGATATTAGGCTGGCTTTTGAAAACAGTTGGGTTATACGTGAAAACTTCGTCGAAACTACATACACAAAACTCTTTGGTAAGATCTCGCTCGCTCCTGATTGGCCCTACGCGCAGCTGCGCTCTCATTGGTTAGATTTTAATGGCGGCAAGTTCACTGTGACAATACACGTACGCGTGAAAAACTATTGTCAGCTTTTACTCTTGTTGTTTGATTAATTGCATTAGTGAAGATAAAGTAGTGTATGCAACTGCATATAACACGGGTATTAAAACACGAGTGTGAGTTAGTGTTAATAGTAACGAGTAGTACGAGAGTAACTTCCTTATATGACAGTTGCATAAACTACTATTATAGCATTCATTAATACATAACAAGTTTTTTAAATAACTGCGATGCTTACATTCTTCGACATTAAGGTACGCTTAAGAAGGAATTTTCGCTAAACGTTATTTCCCTGTCTCAGTAGCCCTTATGTAAGAGCCTTCATGCCCATCGATTCGATTGATTAGGAGTTCAAGCAATTGCCTGATCATTGCTATGTTGGCAATTCTGAGAGCTTTATCGGTACTTTAATTCTTCTACGGATTTCCTTCTCCCGGGTGTAAAAAGGTACTTTGCTACTTGGATTGTTGCCTAATCAGTGGCATTCGAACCAGAGACAATCGTGAAAAGGGTCTTAGAAACCCATAGACAAATTAGAAGTACATACCTATAACGTTCGCTGCACTTCATGAAAACTTCTTTACTTTTATGAAAAGAGCCGTTCACTGAAAGGAGTTTTATGAACTTTAGCTTTAGTTCAAAAAGTTTAAATTAAGAAACATCGAATAGAGCATAGAGCTGAGCAGCATTTTAAATACTAAACGCAACAAAGAGGTATTTTTAACCGACTTCAAAAAAGGAGGAGGTTTCTTAATTGGACCGTATACGAGTATAGTAGATTTCTAATATTTTTTTTTTATTTTATTGATAGGAACAACAAACAGCAGATACATGAATAAAGAAAAGAAAATATAAGTTACAAAACAATAATGTACCTGCCCACAGCGTTATTCACATGTTAACTCTATTATGTGTAACAAGTTAGAAGGCGGCGAAATATAAGAATATAATAATAAAAAGTTAGCAAAATTTAGTGCACTTACAGAAATAGTGAAGAGGAAGAGAACAACAAAAAAAAAATTAAAAAAAAAGATAATACAAATATTAGAACTACCTACATGTCTAAACGCAACAGTATGTAATATATAGGCAATTCATGTAAACAAACCTTTGATTTTACGAAATTCACGTATTTATACTACACACGTTTCGATCAATATCAATAATTTGCCACACACTATACACTTTTTCCTAAGTTCTAAACACGGACTTCATGAATTTTATTAATTTACAACATCATATTTTTAACAAAAAGAAAAAAGCGGCCAAGTGCGAGTCGGACTCGCCCATGAAGGGTTCCGTAGCAGCGAGTAACATAATAAAGAAGTTCTTGAAGTTCGTTGTACTTACTACTACTTACTTACTTAGCGTGTGGGTTGTGATCGATTAACGACCTCACAAACCAAAAAACTAAAAAAATAAAAAAAACTACTAACTAGAACTCGTTCAAACCAATTTTCGGTGTTAGATTACATTGTTATGTACATCATATATTTTTTTTAGTTTTATCATTCTCTTATTTTAGAAGTTACAGGGGGGGGGACACACATTTTACCACTTTGGAAGAGTCTCTCGCGCAAACTATTCAGTTTAGAAAAAAATGATATTAGAAACCTCAATACCATTTTTGAAGACCTATCCATAGATACCCCACACGTATGGGTTTGATGAAAAAAAAAAATATTTTTTTCATTTCTAAGTATGGGAGACCCCCCTAAAATTTTATTTTTTTTCTATTTTAGTGTGAAAATATTAATGCGGTTCACAGAATACATCTACACACTAAGTTTCAACAACATAGCTCTTATAGTTTCGGAGAAAAAAGGCTGTGACATACGGACAGACGGACGGACAGACAGACAGACATGACGAATCTATAAGGGTTCCGTTTTTGCCATTTGGCTACGGAACCCTAAAAAAGTGTGGTTGTGAAAATACAGATAGTAAAATACTTAATTTTTGACTATGGCTGTAGTGATGAGCAAAGCAAGCAAAAAAATATAACAGAGTATGAAATCAACAAAGTGATCGATTGATTGAACTTTTTCAACTCACTCGCACCGTTCATTGCAGTGATTTGTTTCTAACAGGGAAATTAAAACAAATCATCGTATTACTTTGAAAACTCACGACATTATTTTAAATTAAATATACTAGCAACGTAAGTTAATACACTAGCGCTAAAGCGATTAATTTTTTATTGTATGTTCAGTTTTGAGATATATAATTAAGCGGTATTGCCACTGTCGGTTAACTAAGAACTGTCATTATGCTGGCAAGACAGGCCAATACCTAGTCAGCCGCCATGCTTCGTTCGTCATTCGTCTCGTTCGCTTGATGTCGTACGTTACGGGTTGTCCTCTGTGTTCGATTTCCTTAACAACTTGGCTTTCTCTCTGGACTTCGATTTGTATAGTGATTTGGTGTGTGTTATTTTCTGGACTGACGATTTTTGGCTATTCATCGAGGACATCGATACCACGACCAACACAGTTTTGTTCGAATTGGAAGAAAAACTTAAACACCCGACTGATTAACTTAATTAATGTATACACACCCATAAACCAATGAACAGATACTATGTCAGTCATTAAGCAACTTCTGAATGTATATCAGTCATATTATAATATACAATACTAACTATCACTGCTATAAAAATTATTATGAACTCCTACCTCCGTAGCTAATGTATCAATCAATCAATCAGTTCATTCCATCTTACCCCATCACTTTTTCTTTCTCTTTAGAGGTAAATATTATCTTTGGTCAGAAAATCGGCCATATTTATTTGTACGTCTCGCCAATGCGAAAAAAATCTACTATAGGTATACGCTTTTTTACATGTCTGTAGATAATTATATCCCACTAGAATTACTAGTTGGTAGATAAATCTACTTAATAAAACGAAATCAAACAAAAAGCTGGTACCCTGAAGGTCGACTTCCAAAACATCTTATCAATGCATTCCTAAGGTTTTAAACGACATCGATCTTCGCCGGAAATTTCTCAAGGACATTGAATGAAAAGTTTTCGCTGTATCTTGAGATAGATTGAAGAAGCACTTAAAATAAGGTCGAGTAATAGAGACAAACCTTTTTCGATCAGATAGAGACAATCGTTTTCTAAAAGACGATTGGGATTTGAACTTTATGTTACTCCCAATAAGCGCCCGGGATTTTACCCGCATTGCACCCGTTCCTGGGGCAAATTCGGGATAAAAATTATCAACTTAATTAGCAAGTATTAGTAAACATACATAATAAAATATGGTAATTAGAATGCATAATATTTGTACGTACTCGGCGGTTGGCTTATAAACCTGCTATTTAGCCGAGAATAAGATAAATAATTTAATTTAGCCGAGAATAAGATAAATAATTTAATTAAAATAATAGGTAGGTACCTACACAGCCTTCCCAAATGTTGTTTTATTACATTTTTGTACGATTTAATTGTCTCTTTTAAATGCGAAGTCGGATTATGCAGTTTATAGTTAGGTAATGAGTTTAGGTAATCATTATGTAAGAACACAATAAACCGAGAATTTAAATTATTGCCTTTTCAGTGGTCTTTTATTTATTTTCAAGTCAATGTCAGCTGCTCATGATATGATTAATGTTTTATAATAAACACTGAAAGACACAATATGTTTAATTATTTTGTGAGAAGTATTTAATAATTTCCTCATTTTGCACATAATATGCTAGTACCTTCATGCTTGTAATACCTAATTAAGTAATACAAATTACTAACTTGTTGAATCGTCGTTTTATATTAGATTTATCTAGATCTAGGTACATACTTACGACAAACCAACTCAAAGTACATCATTAGAAATATAGGCTCATTTCCTTAATTAATCATCTAAGTACATTAATTAGGTGTTAACATAAGTGACAATGACTTGGCAAATGTACAGAGTATACAAGTATCTACCCAACAACATGAAAGTACTCGTACCTATTAACAAAGCTATGTATGTCGTAAAAATACGAAATAATGTTTAATAATATAATTTTAATTGAAAGTAAATCCAATTAGCCATTACTGTTCAATGCCATTCACCTTTCGTTCTAATTATTCCACTCGACTGTAATGTCACAATTTCAACAAAGGAAAGTAATAATCCTAGAGGCAATATCACGGAAAATTTAACCACTGGTATTTTTGTGCCCTTTCTTTTAGTGCCGAGCTTTGAAGTGAATTAGGCCTGGTTTAGGATTCGAATACACTGAGCACATTTTCTACCGCAACATGACGTGACGCAACACTCAATCTACGTGACGTTACAAAGTTGCACAGTGCGCCTATGTCCCCTATTTTGTGACACATTTATGTGTTGCCTGCTCTCGTTTAAATCTTGTACTCTATTTGGAATGACGATGTCTTGTTTGTTTCATACCTCGATGTTTTTATCGCGACAGTACGTTTCTTCGATTATCCATAAAGTTCAGAAGAAGAAGAAGAAGAAGAATACCGATTAGTTTTGTCAATAGAACTGATAAAATAACTAGTATGGGCCTCGCCGAGATGGGTCAGTCAAAAAATCGAGGGTTTGTTCCTCTTTTCGGATCAAATATACGCAACAAATATCTACGGACATTCCATAATGATTCCCTGTAAGTACTTTTGAGCATGATTTGCGAAATGTTGCGCAATTTATTCCCAAGTGTATCCCAAGCTTTATGCGACAAATGTTGCGTTGAAACAGGCAGATACGAGAGACGGTTGATATCGCTAACTTATGAGGGATTCCTTTATTGTTCGCCACGTTATTAGCTTATTAACATGATTGTGTAATTATAACGGGTAACTTCCATTAATTGGACTACACGGGTTGATATTGTAATGAAATGGGTATTTAGATGTACGTGGATGGTGTAACTTTACCTCCCTAAGTAAGGAAACTCAAAATCTATTGAAATAAAAAATATGAATGTTTTATTGTATATTTACCTTCCCCTTTGGCCCAGAATTGGTCAAGTTGTCCCCCTCTCGTAGTCAGAAGTCAGAATCTAGGTATGCCGATAACTATTTATTATATAGATACCGACGCAATAACGATAGATAGATATAAATCATAGCTTTATGTGTTTCTTTACTTAGTTTTATAGCAAGTTTGACAATGAAAACGTAAATACCAGCTATCTCATTTTATTAGTACATAGGTACCTATTAATAGTTAACTTGTTGATGTCTGGTTTTAGCTAGGAAAAACAACGTATTAATATTGCAAACTAATAATAATTACGGTCCTTTCACACAGATCGACTTGGAGAGGAAAACATCATCTTCGTCACTTTTAGAAAAGAAAAACTTTATCAAAACTCGTCTAGGGTTTTTAAGTGTGGCTTGCACAATTTATTTAGCACCATTTTTTTTGTGAACCAAAAGAAAACCGTTCTACATTGTATTATACATATAGTGTACGAAATAGAACACTATTAAAAACGAACGTCATTTGTTTATTAAACATATTAAGTTTAGTCTGAACGGAGTCTGTTGTTTGGGGACTTTTGTCAAAAAAGTAATAAATTAAGTATCTAATTTTAACCTGTAATCCGATTTATAAACGTACTAAGCTTGGGTCATCTCCGATTTCGATGTTTATTTACCAGTTTATATTGCCGTCCAATAAGTGTTTGTACTAAACGTAATAGAATATTGTGAAAGTTTGGCAAACTCCGAAAGTTAATAGGCATCGAAGTGGATATTAAATTTTATTTTCATGGCTCTATTCATAGCTAGAGGGTGAATTGTTGATTGAAAAACCTTTTTAGATACCTACTTGCAAAATATTTTTCGTGAAATCATTTTCTTATAGTGAAATCGTTTAAGGTTTCATCTTGTTATGTGGTAGTAAGCCCACGTCTTAAATTCAGTTTGCTAATTTTATAGCTTATAAATTTATCTACTCTGAGACAAGTTACGCAAACTGGTTCAGAGTTCTTTCATTAAAACTTTTACATTCAGATCCTTATAATAGAGCGCTTAGGTCTAACTACTAGTACTAACTTGAAGCTAAGGACTGTTTTCCAAGTACCTATAACTACTAACCTCATATCACCTCATTAATAAACGCGGTGTAACTAAAACACTGTAACACTGTGTTTTGTCTCTTTTGCTCTTCGGAAAATTGCGTATGTCAGAAAGTGACAAACCATTCATAATACGCGTTAATTAATATGGCCCATAAGGTTATAGACTATTTATCATCCCGAAATTGCTCCGGGAACGGGCACCCTCGGGGCTCTGCTAATACGAGTAGTAGTGTACTCGTACACTGGTAGTTTTATTAAGTAAGCAGTGTACACCGGTTTTATCCGCGTTGTACCTGTTCCTTGGGCAATTCGAGATAAAAGTGGCTATCAAAAATGGCTGAAGCAAATGTTTTTAATCCGTCCGGAAGCGCCAAAGAGTTTAGTTGAAACAAACATCCAAAATCTTTAACTTTGTTATATTATCTAGATGCAGAGCCTTATACGTACTTATTAACAACATTTTAGATATCGTAAAGAAAATCAAATATAGATTTGATTAATTTTTTACACGTTTAATCTTAATAATCCACCTCTGTTATACTACCGACAATTTCCTCAAATTACACGGTTCTGGTAATCTTGTAATATCGTGCCGCTTTATTGCGGTGTGTTACGTGATTCGCGTCAATCATGTCGTAATAATTGATAGGATAAAAGCTAACTGAATAATATCTGACTTACTAATGCTGCCGAACCTGTAGGTACAATTTGTACATACCGTCATAGAAGATTCATATTATTAACGAAAGTAACTTCCGTTGTTTCGACTAAGCGCTTTCTTATGTATTTTAAATACTTGATCAAATATTCGAAAAGAATAAAAATAATGAAAATGACCTACCTTTTGAGTAACCTACTTCCAAATTAAGTGACAGGCGCCCGTACTTAGAGACATCAAATACTTCCATAAATGTGAGTAAAAAATTACGTCAATTACTCGTAGTTACGTGCCGATTAAATGGACGCCTCTGAGTGCGGCAGAGAGCTAATAAAAAAAATACAAGTCTACAACTAAACCAGCCGACAATATACCTTCAGAAGCCAACGAGCTAAATCTTGTCATACCTAACCTAAGCTATACTTTTTTATTCTTCCTTCGTTTACAACGGTAACCCCTTCTCGTGGGAATAGCTACAACTATGTTAATGGAGAGAGGAGGCCCTGAAAAATAGATATAGACTAGACCTTGGGGACGGGTATAAACTACTTTATATCCCGAAAGTACCCGCAACGAAACCGAAATTCCCGCGTAGCGTAGATACCACAGTACGGGTACTCTGCGAATGAAACCGCAGGGAAAAGTCAAACATAAAAACTCCTCGAGTACGATATGTATTTGCCCTTACATAAGGGGTCTGACCTCCAAACACCCCCTTATATTATATCCCCCCATGGCACTACAACAAGTAGTAAAAAGACTACGCATATTGGGCTTCACTGTATGACGTCAAACAAACTAGTTGAAACTATTTGCATGAAATGATAAGAAAAATAACTAGTTTCATTTTCCACATGATCGGAATATTGTGAGAGTTGAACTCGTAACGTTTTGTAGGACAAAGTTCTTAATGAGAAGTCTTTGACGATACGGGAAGGCTGTTTCTGTTCTACGTCTTAGAGGAAACTTGTGTCTTTACTAATCAGAATGTACCTAGTTAGAATGTAAGTAGGTAACTTACATTATAGTAGATAGTTATTATACGCTCTTGTTACACGTATAGTTTTTCTTACGAGAGTTAAAATTGAAACCATCGTCACTGTTTTTCAACCAAAGAAAACTTTCATTGAGGAAAAGGAAACTGGAAAGAAACCAAATTCAATTTTCAATGGAAAGAAAACACTATCCGTTTTTTTCTTTACAGATAAAGTCTTCGGCTAGAAAATCGACCACATTATCCCACATTTTAAGTTCCAATAAATTTAAAAAAAAATTCAAGTCTCTTTATTATATCAGATCATTACAATCATTTATAATGTTTACTTTAGTTCGCATCGCGCCACCTACTGAGAAGAACTAACAAGAAACTCAGAGGGGTTGTCATTTTTTTATGATTGTATTAACAAATTTAAGCCTTAAATAGTAGAGCAATTCATTTCCAAACGTCTGAATCTAGAACATACTCTGAAAAGTCCATGCTTAATAAACTTCTTGAATTTAATAAATGAAAGACTTGAACTTCCTTATGAACAAAATAGAGTGTAGGACTACCATAGTCTAAAAGCAACGTGCAGCTCGGTCCCTGACTTGGATGGATGGGAGCCGATAGTGGCATTTAAATCTAAGCGCTATAATTCTTTGGATGGATCGTTAAATTGTTGGTTCCGCTTTTTTAAATCAATAGATAGACTATTTCGGATGCGTTGAGGTGGTGTAAAATCTCCGACACCATGGTAGCCGACTAACCTCTACGAACTTTACTTTTACTATAGTCTATAAAGTATTTTGTCTCTTTTGCACTTTCGGAAAATAGCGTATGTCGGAAGTTACAACACTATTTTGAGAGCTGTTGTTAATAATAAGCGTTATGAATAAAACCTAAAGCCCGTCACAGACTTAGCTATAATATATATTAATATTTTTATAGCTAGGCATATTACTATATATTTTCTATACTAATTTCGCGTGACTGCACACTCAGCTATAATATATATTTCTGTGACGTCACCAAGCGATACCGTAATATACATTATTGCATATTACTATACCTATACTAACACTAGGACGACCATCAATTAATGAAGGCAAAATATATATTTCTCAGTGTGTGGTAGCTTGCTATAATATATATTATAGTACGGTATATTAATATATATTATAGCTAAGTCTGTGACGGGCTTAACTATTATATACCTTGTTCAACTAATTAAAAACGTGTTCTCCTGAATTTATAGATATGCTTGTTAATTAGTAGTAGCAATCATAATTTATATCATAAAATTGATTCCATTGTTATTAACGCCATTCTAGTTGTAATGACCGTATTCTGCAATGAAAGGTTTATATAACTTTAGATTAAACAATGTATTGTGGATATTTATGTGTTTTCAGATAAGTGGTTTTAGATATCTTTATGATTATTTATTGTATCATTCTTATCAACAATATTTCCATTATTCTTCAACATCAGTGTTGAGTGAATAACGTACGTTTCCTTGAACTTATAAAAGGCTAGCTGCGCCTGCGGGTTTACGTGGGGCATACTGAAAATTTCTGGAACTGGCGACAAAAAAACTTACGATAAAAAAAATAAAAAAGTTATTATGGAATTTAAAAAAAGAACTCTCTGGGAGCATATCGCTTTTTAAAACGCGAGACTGTCATTTGTTTTTTTCATTCTGGCGCCCTTGGAGAAATTGCGTGCCGCTACTACAATGAATTTAACTCGAGAAAATTTTCGCTCAATGATATTTTACGATTTTCGCTGTGGCTTAAGTCAACAAGAGAGTTGCCAGAGACTTCAATTGGCGTTTGGTGATGAAGCCCCATGTCGTAGCTCTGTGTATTCGTGGTTCGGAGAATTTAGACGAGGACGTGTTCATCTCCATGACGATGTACGTGAAGGTCGGCCGATGACTGCGGTTACCGAATCTAATATTGATACCGTACGACAACTAATTGAAACTGACAAAAAAATTACTTGTCAGCAAATTCGTACTATATTAGGCATTGGAATGAGCCAAGTGCAAACTATTTTGCATTTTCATCTGAAGGTTCGGAAGCTTTGCACTCGATGGATACCGCATGATTTATCGGAAGACCAGAAATTACTGCGTGTAGAGTGGTGCCGCAAAATGATAAAAAAGTTTAATGGAGGACAGTCTTTAGCTGTCTATAACATCGTGACAGGTGACGAAACCTGGGTGTACTGCTTTGAACCGGAAAGAAAAAGTCAATCTGCAGAATGGGTCTTTCCTTTTGAAGATTTACCGACAAAAGTAAAGAAAAGTCGAAGCACCGGCAAGAAAATGGTAGCATCTTTTTTCGGCAAATCGTGCCATTACATGACAGTGGCTCTTGAAAACCAAAGAACAGTGACTGCAGATTGGTATGTAAACACTTGCTTGCCCAAAGTGCTAGAAAAAGTTTGCGAAAAGCGTCCTCGTAGTAAGGTCATCCTTCACCACGATAACGCGTCCGCCCATTCCGCTAAGATAACGAATGCGTATTTGAAGGCCTCAAATGTGGAACTGATGACGCATCCACCATACAGCCCGGACCTTGCACCTTGCGACTTCTTTTTATTTCCAAAAATTAAAGATAAACTTCGAGGTATACGATTTACAACCCCAGAAGCGGCGGTGAGTGCGTTCAATGAAGCCGTTGAAGAGGTGTCCCCTGGAGACTGGACCTACTGCTTCACACAATGGTTCGAAAGAATGCAAAAATGTGTAAATGGTAAGGGTATATACTTCGAAAAACAATAAATGTATCATAAACATAATATCTGGTCTCATTTATCTAAATCCAGAAACTTTCAGTATGACCTAAGTACCTGCGTTGTACCCGTTCCCGTGGTAATTCCGGGATAAAAATAACCTTCCTCTTGAATAAATAGCTATTTAATACAAAAATAATTATTTTGATTCGCACAGCTGATTCCCAAAATTATGGCAAACATACAAAATAAAACCTCTTGAGTCATCCCGTAACCACGATCGGTGTAATGATGTAATCTGCTTGAAACGTCGGGTGCGTATTTTAATAAATACTCTATAATATATTCTAACACAGTCCCGTTTCATTAGGATAATTTGTGCAAGGTTCATGAGAGTTTTACGAAAATACCTCTTATAAAATTAATAATAATAATATCAGTGTAGAAATATATCTTCATACTTAATTTGTTACTTACTCTGAAATTATGTAGTAACTTCACTAAAAAGTAGCCAAAAGTGCACTAAAGTGGCGAAAGAGACCTAAGTATCAAGTACCAACTTATTATCTAGTCATTAGGTCTGTAAAATGGTAAAATATACTTACATAATACTTTCTTCTCTAAAGGTGAAAGCTTTACTTCAAGTAAGTTATTTATTTAAAAATGTATATATTTGTATTCATAACCCATACATATAACGGTTTATAATACAATTTATAATTTAATCTAGGGGTTTACAGTTACATTTTATCTAATTAGTTACAGAGCGGTTTAGCTTCTACATGGTGTGGCGAATATTTTAATCGTTAGATAATGGCGAAGGCCTTTAGGCGGTCTGAAAACCCCGACCCCGGTAGCCTACTTGAACTTCTTAACGTCAACATTTGTCTCTCACGGACCACCGCTGAGTCACGGCTGAAACGTATGACTAATGAATATTGTATATTCACGAAAGGATCCCGAATATATATTATTTAAAAATACATTAAAAGAGTACTCCTGCGGATTATGTTTCTAAATTCGTGATTTTCGCCGAACGTTTACGAGGCGTTACGTGTTTGGGTTTTCGGTACCGTTGCCCGCCCGCCTTTTTTTTATGGATGGGGAATTCATTTACGCATCCCCGGTTGTTTGGGGAAACAACCGGGGTATGCGGGACTCAACCCCGGCACAAAAATTCGCGTCGGGTAATACCCACTAAACCCCATCCGTGTTCCTTAGTTATGGCCTAGGCTGAAATCGCGGGGCTACCTTTCGGCATACCAAGATGTCCGCTTCTTCAGACCGCTTAGCAGCATTAGGAAGCGTTCACTGAAGTCCACTGAAGCGGAGCTGTGCGGAGCTCAACTGACTAATCACAATGGACTACGAAAAGATTTTGACAGTCTCAATGCGCTGAGATAAGTAAATAAAACTCGTTTACAAAGACTTATTTTCCTAGCATCTCAATTACAATTTTTGATATCCATCTTGGTACCTACTGTTCAAATTGCGTAGTAATTATTATTTTACTTTGTTTTTTCATCTCAACACGATTTCATTTCAATTATTTGTGTTGATACCAATCTTGGTAGAAGAATATTATGACGACCTATTAATTTTTGAGACGAATATAACAAAGAAGCCAATTTTTCTTCTAACAGGATATATCTAACTGAGTAAACAAATCAAATACAAATGATAAAATATTTACCTTTGGTGTTTATTATTTTATGAAGAGTTCTAATGAAATTCAATAACGAATAAAAAAACCGGCCAAGTGCGAGTCGGACTCTCGCACGTAGGGTTCCGTACTTTAAAAAACGGCAAAAAATCACGTTAGTTGTATGGGAGCCCCCTTGAATACTTGTTTTATTTTATTTTTAGTATTTGTTGTTATACCGGCAATAAAAATACATCATCTGTGAAAATTTCAAATGTCTAGCTATCACCGTTCTTGAGATGAAGCCTGGTGACAGACGGACGGACGGACGGACAGCGAAGTCTCAGCAATAGGGTCCCGTTTTTACCCTTTGGGTACGGAACCCTAAACAACAACTGTTTTCTTTATTTAATTATCAAAAACATTTCTGGATTGCTAGTCTAGTTTGGTGCAAAATAATTAGTAATTTAAGGTTTTATTTGCATAAAAATTACTCTTTTTCTTAATAACTTAAATGTCAATCATTAAATGAGATAATTTGAAGAAAATATCTAATTGAATACTGCGATTGAAATTATTGTAGTCCAGAGGTCACAAAATATCTCTACATAATAATTTTGACAGGTTTGTACTTGTCAAAACTCACTACCCTTCAAAGACAGAAAGAATTACTTTTTAGGAAACATTTTTTTTTAGTAAACGACGAACAAATAGATAGGTCTCATTCATACCGTACGTAATAATCACGGATAAACAATCACATTGTTGAAACTTCCCGTGTCTAAAATCCCATACTCTACTCATATGTAAATGTAAAGCAAGGTGTACACGTGCTGCGAAGGTCGTGAAACAAACATATAGATGGTTTTGCTCGGCATGTGATTGTCACACCACAAAAGGACCCATGATTGATTCGCGCCGCGACGAAATTTACTCACGGTTCAACTCGCGTTATATAGATCTGCGTTAACAGACAACGAAAAAAATATAACAAAACTGAAGATTTTTGTTTGAACGCGATGAAATTATCAGTGGTAATTAATTTTGTGAAAAGAAATATTGACTACATTTTTATCCCTTGATTCCCGTTAAAAGGTACAGAGCCTGGGTATGCGGAAGATGTGAGAGATCTATTCAAATATATAAATATTTGAACCGCACCCAACTGGGGTAGTCCAATTGTTCCACAATGTACATGACATTCTTCTTCTGATCTTAAGCTGGGATCACACTACTGTATTAGACTTTGGTCTTGGAAAACTCGTTCCACCCAAAATACGTCCAAGATTACATTTTGAGTTAACCCGCAACCGCACGCGGTTCGCGGACCCTGTAACGGTTGAACTCGGACTGTATCTTCATACTACTAATTATTATGAACATATTCTAACAGGTCGAAACCTGTGAGTCTACGTAAGTTGACAACACAATTATTAAGTCAACCACACATAGCAGATACCCAGTGTGTTTTTAGCTTTATCCTGAAACACCTGACAACGTGTTACGATGTTATAAACCGTGGAAATTGAGACGTAAGACATTTTGGTGATGGTGAATTGTCTTTATTTATTCTCAAGTACTTTATTACTTAGATAAAACGCTCGTGTAATCTATGCAGTAGAATTGATATCACCACACTGTCATAGTATCATAAAGTCATCATTGGAGTTAAGTTTCAATGTCGTATCGATACTAAAATATTGCTATTAAGTTGGTACTTCAGTAAACAGCAGAATATAAATGTAAATAGCTTTAGTACCTACCCTAATTCTAAATTTGAAAGTTCTCAATGACATATTTTTTGACAATTTGAAATGGTTCTTAATATGCTCAGCACGTGTCTACTAAGCTGTTCTAAGAACCTTGTCATATTCAAATTTTTACGTGAATTTCTGCTTTCTAATAACTGTAAAGATGCACAAGTCGAAATAACAACTATAATATCAATTCAACTGGGATTCCGTGATGTTGTGTGCTTAAAGTTATCTCATTTAATTACTAAGCTCACAAAGCTAGTGCTTTAAGCTTAGTTTTGAACTATAAAGTGCTTTAAGTAGGTATCTTTCAGGTTGGTACCTATATGTTGATAATATACACTCACTACACATCTACACACGCTTTTAGACATGAGCCTAGATGATCAGCTAGAACCAGGGCAAGAATGTAATATTACAAAGAGGTAAAGTTTCTAACTTTGTTTGTAAAGTTTAATCAGAAACTATCCATTCGATTTGAATAATTCTTTTTGTAATGGATAGCCCCATAAAACGGAAAGGTTATAGGAGCATTTTTACCCACCAAATTTATTCGAAAACAGGCCCAACGCTGGTAAAACCGAAGGGCGCTACTAGTGTTTTATAATCTTTAAGAGCAATCATGATAAAAATGAATTATATTTAAAACAAGTGAAAAGAATTAGAAAATACAACCAGAGAATGCTCTACCTCTATCACTATATACAATACACCAAAGCACGGAGTGGAGGTAAATCGAAAACTCTCTTATTTAGTTCAATAGAGGGGGAACATGGGGATGTTCCCAATGACTTAACGATTACCACGTTAGTCTCTTCTACTATAAACTCTAACGAATGTTCAGTTTAGACTCTTAACTCAACGAAACTTATTTAAAAAAAGAAAATTTTTAATTAAATATTGCTCATTTAAAGCTTCGAAAAGCACATAAACAGAACTTTCAAAAGCCAAGCTTTATAGAAATGTTGTTGTTTTGAAATTTGGACCGATTTGTTGGCTTTTATACGAATTTAACATTTTCATATTATTTCCCCAGAGCTTTTGAGGTGAGCATTATTTCGTAGGAAACTAGCATACTCGTACAAACACTAGAAAACCTACTGAGGTAATAAAGTGCATTTTTATATGGCACAGATTTTACATGCTGTGTTTTATATGGCCCATCGTATAAGTATCGGCCATCAAACTTTATGTGTAGCAATTTTTAAGATATTGTATGTTGGTATGTCGTTGTTATGGGGTCCATATTGGCTCAACTAAAGTTCTTTACCCGAAATTGTTCTTCCTAACGATTTGTAATCCGAATGATCACTCTTCCTAAAATTTTTCATCCTAAAGTTTTCATTCATACTATTTGTAGTGCTACCGGCGATGTTCATAACACTCATGTTTCCGAAAATTGTAATTAATAATATCATTAATGTAAATATATTTAAACTCCTACTGTTTTTTATCATAACGCTTTAAAGGAAAAGGTTTGTTTTTAAACTATTTCTTGTGATTACAAAACGGTTCCCTATCCATTTGCATAAAAACTTTAGACATAATATAACATGGCATAATTTTGTTGTAGCGCTCGCCGGCCGCTGCCGCGGCACCGCTCGCTTCGCTCGCTCGGCTCGCGCGTAGTTGGTCACAGTTCTAACCTAACCTAACCTATAAAAAGAAATCTAAACAAAAAAGATATGACTTTGAATAATAGTATAAAAGAAACATGAGTGTTATGAACATCGCCGGTAGCACTACAAATAGTATGAATGAAAACTTTAGGATGAAAAATTTTAGGAAGAGTGATCATTCGGATTATGAACATTAGAGACAAAGTAGTTAGGAATTGTGATTGTTAGGATGAAAAATGTTAGGAAGAACATTTTCGGATTTCCAATTATCGGAGTTGAAAATTTAGGTGAACTTTGGCGCACCCGTTGTTATGACATTGTTTAAACTATGAAAATTACACCGAGTTAATAACCCTCTTTTTGCGTCGGCGTTTTAAAATAAAACCATTGCTATTGTTGTAATCACATCTAATGAAGGTCGAATCTAATGAAAAGATGCCACAGTGTAGTGACGGACCGACAGTGACGGCGACTACCGACTGTTAAACCGTTGAAATACTTTATTTACTGAAATGAGATTAGGTATACATTGACCGAGTAGTCATATTTTAGCAATTATTGGTATGCAATTATTATGTTAATCATTTGAAGGGTCCAAGGGAATAATGATGGATGTCAATTTTACCATAATTAGAGAAAATTAGATTCTAAGGTTCAAAGCCTCACGGTACCTCTTTGACACTAACCTTACACTTAGTAAAATTCTAGGTTTTTAGGTCTATGTATATTGTAATGGTTGGAATAAAAGTTAAAAATATATGAGCATTAAATTTATTAGTATTAGCAAATTAGTAAATAGCTTTGACAGATCACATTGATGAATTATTACAACCCCTCCATACCATAGACACCTACATCATTTTTTTACTGACATTCATCATTTTTTTACTGACATTCATCATTTTTTTACTGACATTCATCATTTTTCGCCAGTAACTCAATTTTTAACTGTTAATTAGTTAGTGACAAAAAGCGTTTTTTGCGTGCATTCTGATAGGTAACGAAAGTATTTTCGATGGACTTTCAAATGTAGCCATAAAAAAAATTATAAAAAAAACTGACATCCATCATTATTCCCTTGGACCCTTCATTTTATATTAAACAATATAATAGTCTGATATTATAATTATAGAATTCATTAATTAAGATAAGATTTTAATAGAATAACTAGGACATTACTTAATGTAACTATTCAATTAAGTTGTACACCGTGTTGTGCGATATTAAGTAAACCTTCAAGTTTAAAGGGATTTAAAATTAAAAGCTAAGGGCAGTTCCTTCGAATAAGAAGGAAATAGGGCAAACCAACAAGCAAACAATTTCAAGGGAGGAAATTCCAAACAATACCTACGGGAAGTGGTTTCGCAAGGACTAGACGCTTGACACAAATTCACTTTTAAGTTAAGAAAACTGATTTAATTTCGTACCTATACTTTTATCTAGATACCTCAAGACTTATTGTATTATTTTCCTTTTAATGAACACCTGAGGCTTACAATGAAGTCTTCTGTTGATAGATACACATAATTGGGTATTTGACTGATATTTAAAAATATACAGTTTGAGAGATGAATTTAGTAAAATAATTAAAATTATGATCAAAACTGAAATCAGAATCAAAGTCAATTAAAAAATTAAAGAAATTATAAGCTCTGAATTAAGGGTCTGAAAGATTATCTCTTGTCCGTTTCGTGCAAAATGATTTTTTTGTATGCGGCGTCTACGGCGCTACAAGTTTATGACGTCACATTCTAGTAGTGCTGTCTCTGTCTAATCAGCAACTTTGACCGCCCGTGTTACTCTGGAAATAATAGTGATATTTTACGGATTTAAGTCTCTCACACGTGATAAAAAGATGAGTTAATAGAGAGAATAAAAAAAAGTGAAATATCCTATTTTATGCGCGGAAGAGCGAATTAAGTACCTACTTACTGCGTAAATATTATCAATATCTTTTTTTATTATTTAAAATATGTACGCATAAAAAACAAATAATAGTTCAAAACCTACCTACTTAATTTAACGAATACATTAACACCACATTAACACGATGTTTACATAACAGCGAGATTAGCTATGGTTTCGGTCCTCTACCAAACAAGGTACTTGTTTATGGTTGTTTTGATGTATTACAACATAAAGTCCTTGATTACAACCTAAATTATTTACGTGTATAGTTCCTAAACTGCTTCTTTTATCTGATTAATATATGTAGAACGAAGGTTTATTCAAATAGGTCGAATCGAGGTCTATTTACTTTATTTAAGGCAGTGTCATAGGGGTGTTAATTTATAAAAAAAACATCTATCATGATCTTGTATTGCTTCAATGAGTATATTGCTAGATTTCGACATAAACCTAATTTGAACAAAAATATAATTTAGAAAATCCAAGTAAGTTTTTAAAAGGAATTCATTCCAACTTTCTTTTTTTAACCCGCACGCAAAAAAGGCCATTATAACTTTGACCATTTTCGATGAGGTTTTTTCATTTAACAACTAGTTTCTTTGCGGTGTTTTTTAGCTATGTTTGGCAAATTCGGCCGAGCCGTTTTTGCGTAAGAGTAGTTAAACAAATTAAATTTTCTTGAAGGTATCTTTCAGCGTAACATCGTCTTTTGAAGTCAGATTTTAAAAAATTTAAACGAGATTTATTTCGAAACGGTCCATAATAGAGCCAGGCAGAACGTTACTATTAGAAGGTACAGTCAACTTAAGTAAGTAACTTTACTAAAGCTGTTAAATTATGCATAACTGTTCAATCCAGCCATTAGAGAAGGTCTAATCCATAATCTTAACATTACAAACTTTTGCTATAAATGTTCATGGTAAGTACTTAGACCCTTTGTTCTTGTAAAATATTAACCCTTTCTGTCATCGTATTTCAACAAACGTGTACTACAATAACATTACGAATGACAAGTGGTCATAAAAGTAACCAACAAATACTCAAACTCAAATTAAAACTTACCGCAGTGAGTACTTCGCTTTTCCGTGGGACTTACTTACTTTCTTACATTTTGACAATTCATTGTTAAAATTGTATGGATGGCTGCTTGAATTTTAGTTTAAATATTTAGGCATAAGTAATATAAGCTTAAGTGGTGTAAAGGGACGAGTAGGATAAATTTGTGTATATAGTGCAGTCATTTAAGCTTAAATTAGGTAAGAATTGCGGAATTCGAGATACCCAGCTGTAAGTCTGTAAATACTTGTATATTGACACCCTAAAAGTTGTCTCAAAACCTACCGATGGTAGGGTGTACGCAACTATTAAATTTCAAGGTCAAATGTCAAAAAAAAGTTTTTTTCGCGAATATCTGAAAAACGGTGCAATGTAGCAAAAAAAAGTGTATGATGAAATGAAAGCTTATAAAATTCTCTATAACTTTAATTCTATCCACTTTTTCCATATTCCAAACCGTTATTGATCTACACGCTCCAGAAATGTAAAAATTAAGGACCTCGGGCAGGTAACTATGGAGCCTGTCCCAATGCTCAACAGTGACATGACTCATGTCATTTGAAAGGTCTTGAAGAGTTGTATATGTTACTCCTAGACAGTTATATCGAATTCGATGGCCAACTCGGTGTTTTCGACCACCGAAGAATTACCACTGGAGGTGCTGTGGAGCCTGGACGGAATGCTCAACAGTGACATGACTTACGCATTTGAAAGCTCTTACAAGTCACTTTTTGATGGTTATGTCGAAATCGACGCCAAACTCGGTGTTTTCGACCACCGAAGAAAAAACACTAGGTGTATGTGCACTAATGTGCAGTTGTCAAGGAGTGACTTGTAAGAGCTTTCAAATGACATTAGTCATGTCACTGTTGAGCAATACGATCAGGGTCAACTGCACATTAGTGCACATACACCTATTGTTTTTTCTTCGGTGGTCGAAAACACCGAGTTTGGCGTCGATTTCGACATAACTATCAAAAAGTGACTTGTAAGAGCTTTCAAATGCGTAAGTCATGTCACTGTTGAGCATTCCGTCCAGGCTCCACAGCACCTCCAGTGGTAATTCTTCGGTGGTCGAAAACACCGAGTTGGCCATCGAATTCGATATAACTGTCTTGGAGTAACTTGTACAACTCTTCAAGACCTTTCAAATGACATGAGTCATGTCTCTGTTGAGCATTGGGGCAGGCTCCATAGTTACCTGCCCGAGGTCCTTAATTTTTACATTTCTGGAGCGTGTAGATCAATAACGGTTTGGAATATGGAAAAAGTGGATAGAATTAAAGTTATAGAGAATTTTATAAGCTTTCATTTCATCATACACTTTTTTTTGCTACATTGCACCGTTTTTCAGATATTCGTGAAAAACACTTTTTTTTTACATTTGACCTTGAAATTTAATAGTTGCGTACACCCTACCATCGGTAGGTTTTGAGACAACTTTTAGGGTGTCAATATACAAGTATTTACAGACTTACAGCTGGGTATCTCGAATTCCGAAGTGAACTTACTATAATGACTGGGGTAATACTACATTAGTTGCGCAACAGGAGCTCACTACAGTCGGAATAGACAGATTCGTTCAATGCAGAGAAGTCTGTGTTAAGTCAATTTTACAACAACTCTGAACACAAATTCCCGTACTCAGAGACTTCAAATGTTTTCTTAATAGAGATTAATAAGCGATTATGACTTGTAATGTATGAAAAATAACGTCAATTAGTTAAGTGTCGTTTTAATGGACGTGCGTCAGTAAAAGGCAAAAAGTCTGTTGGAGTTATTATCTTCAGTGTTACGTCATATGTTTTAACTGTGTAATTCTTTACTCAGTAGAAGAAGATGAAGAAGAAGACTGTGTGAAGCAAAGAGGGTTTCTTTGGTTTTAACACACTGGAAGAGTCTACATTCTTGACTATAGTGTGCCCCCGATCTTAATGTATAACCAAGAAACATATTTCTTTCTATCCTCTATTAAAAAAAACTTATGCTAGTTGTAAGCCCACACCATTATGTAAACATGCATCTGACATATCGCAGAGCAAGTGCTTAACAATGGATATCCCTCGCATGTTGAGATTTATAGCGGTCTCCATCACTGTCAGGGGTCATTTGACATCATTACATTAATAAAATAACAATAAAATGTCCACTTCAAGAATATTTTGTTGTCCATGCTAGAAAATAATAGTATTATACGCAACTAGCAACGCCCCGCGGTTTTATCCATCCTATACCCGTTTCCATCGAAATAACGGGATGAAAAGTAGCCTATCTTGTTCCCTTAGGTCCCATCTATCTCTAACCAAATGTCATCAAAATCTATTCAGCGATACGGTTAGGTTAGCTTTACGGACACATAGACTGAATTAATTTTGGTGTTTATAGTATTACTAGTAGCCGTTCCCGTGGAAATTTACCTACTTATTACAAATTATTGAAATCGGATTGGTGATTTCTGAGATTATAGCGTTCGAATACAAATAAACAAACTCTTCATCTTATTATATTAGTACAGATTAGGGAGGACAAAGTTTGTACTGTTTGTAAAATAATAGAATAAATTCACTCAACCTTTTCAGGAGCATTGATTTTGGACAATTGAACTTTAGTTTTCCTTCTAGGACTCGTAAATAGAATTTGTTATTTATACATTGTAAATGCACGTAGCAGGTGACTGTTTGTATTTGCAAAGGGCATTTGTCGAAATCATTGTTATTACTTACTGATGTTCATCATAAGTTCGCAAACCACGTACAGAAAGCTAAATGGATTTCGAATTCGCTAACCATGTTGAAGGAAACTTTGGTAATGATTATAGCATTGTTTACTTATTAGTAAACGTTGATTCATCTGATTTTACTATACAATACAACCATGTTTGCCACGTCAGAGGCCTTTGGCGGCTCTATAACTCTGACACCAGGATTGGTCAGGTTGACCATCTACTCGATGAAGAAGACCATGTTTACATTTCCTAGTTACCTACATATGAGGGAGTAAGTAAATAAATAAGCTTATAATGGCTCACTTCTGGGCAGAGGCCTCTCATCTCACCGAAGACATCAGTACAGTGAGGAGGGTAAGGCGTAATCACCACTCTTGCCTAATGCATGTCGGTGATCCCAAACCCGAGCCATGTCTGAAAAGTAGAAAACTTGTTCTCGCACGACCTGGGAAATGAACCGGGGACTTTAGTCTTGGCAGGTGTGTGCACATGCCACTAGACAACCGAAGCGTGATAAAGATGTATTATAAACGATTAAACCCACAGCGGTAACTGAACCTAAACCAAGAATGTCGTTACGCACTATAATGTTTAAAACATTGATTTATATGCTTACTTAACTTACCGTATCTTTACGGCGAAGGTTAAATTTATGCAAATTTTCATACAGAATACAAATTTGCTTTGATTTTATTAACGTTTCCGGTTACTGAACTCATAAACGCACTTACGAGTACCTTCACAAAAGCCTTACAATAATCAAGTGCCTAACTGCTAAAAGATCAAAAGTTTCTGCTTAAATCAGAGGTAAATATTGTTTTAATTCAGAAATAGAGATATTCAGGTAGTAACATAAAGAATAAAGAAATAGGTACAGAAATGCTACACTTCTGAAGCCTTTACAGCTCAAACAGGTTTTGATCTCAACAGGAAACAATAGCTTTATTCTTTCGAAATGAAAGCTTTTCAGAATGTTTCTTCAATTTAACTTATTACAGACAGGTTGTTAATGATATATGAAGGTTCATTAAGATTTTCTTATAGACAATCTTATTTCTACACTAGCTCCGCCGCGCGGTTTACCCCACTTTGTACCCGTTCCCGTAAGAATTTCTGCATTTAATAAACTCTGTATTTATCTATACCCTTCCTCTTGAGTGTTGCTATGATATACAAATATATTTTTTAATATCTGACTAGTAGTTCCACAGATAAGCGCGCCCAAACAAACAGACTCTTCATCCTTATTAAACAAGTATTATAAGCGTACATGAAATAAGAAACTGAAGAATCGATGTATCATTAGAGAGTACCGCATCCATCAAAATATTGCGATGATTATTAAATATGTATCAAAGATTCCTTTCATCAAAGGGTTGTTTGCTACTCCTACAAAAGGCATGTGACGTCATCAATCATTAGTGATGGATCTTACAAGAATATGTGACGTCATCGTTTTCATATCATTGAATGATTTTGTTACTTCTTAAAAATCCACAAATACATAAGTTGCGATGAAGTATTTCAGTAAACGTAGTAAGTAAACAACGTTAATAGATACACTGAGCTTTCAATATACATCATTTATCGTGTGATAAAAAAGTGGAGTAGGTAAAATAACATTTAAAAGTTTGATGTGTTATTTAATTCTGTGACTTAATTAAATACCCCTCTTCAACTCAAACAGCACAAGGCATTTTAATTAAGCATAAATATTTTTAATGTTTTTCAGTTGAAAACCTTATTAACATACGTAGAGTATCAGTCGCTGGTAAATTAAACAAATAAAAGTAATTCAGGCAACGAGATAAAGACCAATTATTTGAATACAGAACGAACAAAAAGTTTATATCACGTATCCAATTTTATTATTAAAAAAAAATCCACTCACTACTTATCGTACTGAAAAAGAAGGTTGCATTTTAAAGTGCAAGCCAATATGTACAATCTATGAATGTACGATATATTTTTATTATTATATTAGCCTTGGGTGTCCCATTGTTGGGCAAAGACCTCCCCCCATCGTTTCCACTTCTCTCTATTTAGAGCTTCACGACGCCAACCAGGCAATATATAGATTATGTATAATATAAATATACTCGTATATTGTTGTTATCTACTCTAACACCTATTTTGACGGATCTGTATTTATCTTATTTAAACAATTCTCGTGTCACAATGTTCGTTCCCGTACTCCTCCGAAACGGCTCGACCGATTCTCATGAAATTTTGTGTACATATCGGGTAGGTCTGAGAATCGGCCAACATCTATTTTTCATCCCGAAATTACCGCGGGAACGGGTACCGTGGTTGAACTCCTCTGAAACGGCTCGACCGATTCTCATGAAATTTTTTGTACATATCGGGTAGGCTGAGAACCGGACAACATCTATTTTTCATCCCGAAATTCCCGCGGGAACGGGTACAACGCGGGTGAAACCGCGGGGCGCAGCTAGTAATTTAATTTTATAAATTAAATAAATATATTTATTCATTTACCATAAACTTACAACTACTACATTTTTGGAGAATACCCTTTTAGTAAATAAATACCTGTATGGGGATAAGCGGATAAATACTGGAAATTGTTCAGAAACTATTATTTAACACTTGATAAATATTATAAATTAGAAACATATATTTTAACATATTACAAAGACAAAATGTACTTCCACTACCTTTACAGATAAAGACAAATAATTAAAAAAAGACGTGTGGCACTCGGGGACTGCCGCGGTAAAGCTATTGCATAGTTATTTTTTGTATCACTAGATGGCGTTAGTGGGGAGCGTTAGGTTTTTTTGCGTGAGGTTTTTTCGTTACGGAATTTCTGGATTCGGTACCCGCGCTCAAGGCCCGCGATAGAAGCTATGCAATAGCTTAAAAGTGTATTATGCGTACAATACATTTAGTCAAATTTCTTTAGTGGACACGTTAAATTGTCGGTCCCGGGTGTTTCAATCGTTAGACTATGTCCGACGTCTTCAGGCGGCTATCCCGACACCTATCCCGAGTACCCATACCGGGTTTGCCTTTACCTACTCGAGCTTATTATTTTACCCAAGACATAACAAACACATGTCTCCAAACATATGCTAAAAAGGGATTCAGATACCTTACAAAGTAATAGTTTCTATTCAGATACACGTCGACTTTAATATTGTTATATCTGAAATCAGACTCGGCTCCCAGTGCATCTGTACTTCAATAGACTACACGTGTTATCACTTACACCAATGAAGCCTGTAAAGCTGTGCGTCCACTGTGGCGAAATTGTTTCATATGCAAGCGAAAGAATGTTATGAAATGTTAAAAAATTTTACCCTGAATATTAAAATGCGGTTTTGTCGTAGACAACGTAGGCGGTGGTAAAAATGTGTAAAAAAACAGCCAAGTGCGAGTCGGATTGCGCACGACAAAATATTACGTATGTTGTATGGGATGAATATTTGTTTTATTTTAGTTTTAGTATTTGTTGTTATAGCGGAAATACATTATCTGTGAAAATGTTAACTGTCTAGCTATCACTGTTCTTGAGGTACAGCCTGGTGACAGACGGACCGACGGACAGAATGCGAAGTCTCAGTAACAGGGTCCCGTTTTTACCCTTTGGGTACGGAACCCTAAAAAATATAAATAACTAGACTTAACCACTTTTCATGTAAGTGTTCAAGTTACCTAACCATGATAACGACTAATTTATAAGTTAGGTTACTTAAATAATTTACTTTACTAATTATATAAATTATTATTATAGTGTTTCTCCTCGGAGTCACGGGACAAGCCTTCTTTGGAGGGACGGTCTTTTTGAGAGGCATGCGAGGGGATATTATTAAAGCCCTAAGTGTCCCATTGTTGGGCAAAAGCCTCCCCCCATTTCTTCCATTCAGCTCTGTCAAGAGCTTCCTGACACCAACCGGACAAGTACATGTCAAGCTCGTCTCGCCATCTCCGTAATTATATAAATGCACCACGAAATTCTTCACCACAGTAACAATTAAATTAAGTTTTACAAAGAAGTACTAGGTACATTAGTTGGGAATTTATGCTAAATTATAATATTACGACTTTAAATAATGGTTAATATATTCAGAATTTAAAATTATTTTATTAGACCTTCCAACGGAAACTGGAAATTATGACTGTTTTATTAGGTAGGTATTATTCTTGAAATGTAGATTCACAATTCAGCGCATCGTCTTTTCATTCGATGCTCTTTATAATAGAAAAAACAAAAAACACCAATATTTAAACAACAGCAATACGCACAATACAGAACAAAGTACTTATTTGAAACTTAATATCGCGTCTGTTTTATTTGTAGAACTCGCAATTTGATTGATAATAAACAAACTCGTTCGATTTCCATTCAATTAATATACAGCGATAAGATATTCAACCGGAACAGACACAATATGCAGATAAAGTTTAATACATGCACAGTATATTTCATTGATCATTTGACAGGTTAAAATATCTCCAAATTGAGCTATTACGCTCCCAATTTGGCTAACAACCGGTATTTCTTGTTCCAGATCGTGCCATCATGACATTACCGGATCATAAAGTGCAAGAGACAGATTCCAGTGACTATGTTTCAAATTCAAGCAGTATAAACAGGACGGGGGGGTATTCTGAACCGTACGAACTCCACGTTATAGCTCCATTAACTCTCATTTACGGCGTGATATTCGTAACCGGTATCCTTGGCAACGTGAGCACGTGTGTAGTGATCTCTCGCAATCGCTCGATGCACACGGCGACCAACTTCTATCTCTTCAGTTTAGCGATCTCCGACCTCATACTCTTAGTATGTGGCCTTCCGTTAGAGCTACATAGGCTATGGAATCCGCTGACGTACCCTCTCGGCGAAGCTCTCTGTATTACCATAGGACTAGCATCCGAGACCTCAGCTAACGCGACAGTGCTTACAATAACAGCATTCACAGTAGAGCGGTATATAGCGATATGTCGACCGTTCATGTCGCATACGATGTCGAAGTTGTCTCGCGCCGTGCGTTTTATAATCGCGATATGGGTGTGCGCTCTGTGCACTGCGGTGCCTCAAGCGATGCAGTTCGGAATAGTACTGGAAGTAGAGAATGGACAGAAGATTAGTGCATGTACAGTGAAGGGGAGGGGAGTGCACCAACTGTTTATAATATCCAGTTTCGTGTTCTTTGTGGTTCCAATGTCGTTGATAACTGTGTTGTATGCGCTGATTGGTGTGAAGTTGCGCACGTCGCGTGTGCTGCATCCTGTGAAGAAGATGTCAGTGGACAGTCACGAGCGGTCCGCCATACCGCCCATGCAGTACCGGAACGGCGCCTCACAAAGAAGAGTCATCAGAATGCTAGGTAAAACCACTTCGTTTAATACTTTATACAAAATACCATCCAAAAATATACAGAATAACAATATATGCATTTTGTTGGATTCCAAGCACTCTAGTATAAGCAAATATGTATGAACAACAGATGCATTGAATAAAGATTGTATGCGTGTATTATACAGGGCGGAAACTCGTGGCGAAATAAATTAAATGGCGAGGAAATATAATATTTTAACTCTAATGAAACTTATTCTATTCGTAGTTGGAAACTAGTTCAATATATCAACTACATACTCGTATAAACCTTTTCAGTGCGACCGCAGAATGAACCAGACTTATAAATGATAGGTCACGCGGTTTTGAACCCAAGCTCACATAACAAGTCACTTTCAGAAAGCAATTTATAAGGTTAGCTTTGACGATAATAGAAACGCTATCATCACACCCTGTATGTGTCATGTATACGAGTGGGTGTACCAATTCACTGTTCATTTGCACTCCCACTCGGTGGCGGACCCAGGATTTTGATAGAGGGGGAAAGAGGGTCTTTGGTTTACAGGAGTTTGACACTACTGAGCGTAGACTTTATCGAGAGATACTTTGTTGAGTATCAACGCTACAGTGGTTTATATGTATGTGCATTCGCCTGCCAAGACTGGGTTGCCAGGGTCAAAACCCCGAAGAGCGAGTGCAATTTACTTTTCAAGCAAAGTTCGGATTTGAGATCACCAACCCATTATTATACATTAGGCAAGTGTGATCATAATTTCTTATCCTCTGGGATTGTGGTTAATCCTTCTAATCCTAAGTGTACTGACAACATCAGTGAGATGAGAGAACTTTGCCCATCGAAAGGATATTACAACAAGCTAATCCTTTTTTGGGAGAATTAAGATGATTTTAGGGACTCTTGAGCCCCCTAGCCCCTGAATCCACCACTGCCCTCCTAATTCGGCATGCGAGCAATGTTGTTATGGGATCAAATACAATGCAAATGGAAACGTATTGTTTAATAAGAAGTAAGATTTTCCTGTGTTTGTGTAGTTGCCGTCGCCCTATCCTTCTTCATTTGCTGGGCTCCGTTCCACGTGCAACGACTGCTGGCCATCTACGGGAACACGATGGAGGAACCCTCTGATACTTATTACATGGTAAGTCGAATTATTTTAAGGCCCAAAAGAATGATAATGGAAGTCTAAACGCTAGTTCCCTTTTGTCGGCGTATGATTCGGATCTGTAATTTCTTTTGCATGCCGATACAAAATCGGCGTCCGATAAAACGGTGTCATAACTTAATATAATGTTCTGCACTTGGGACGACTGATTACAATTCGGACTCAACAGCCGGCAAGAGGAAACGGGCTGTAAAATATGTAGATAGGTTTCATATTAATCTATACCACATCGCAGACTAGGTGTATATTAACTCTAAATCAATTCTATAATATCTGTAAAATGTTCAATAGACTAAATTATATGTGTCCCTCGCAGGGCCACTTCAGCCTTACATATTGCGGCACGTCTCATGTGGTTATCGGGCAGTTGGCACGGCGGTTAACCCTCGGCTGCCTGTGGGTCTACTTCGATATCATAAACCTGTCACTCGAGTAATTGTTCCAAGAAACTGTTGTTCACAGAGTTTCTTATCTTCTTAACCCTTACAACGTTAAACAAAATAAAGTTTGTTATATAAAATGACGGCGATACGAGATCGCCCAGTTTGTTCTTGTTTATCTATGCAATAGAATTTGATAGTTGAGTTTAACGTTCGCGAGATGTAGGGATTTAACGAAGTTGGGTGTTGTAAGCGTCGTGATGGTATCCACTTTAAGGGTTAATAGACTTTGTATATTGTTATTTTAAACAATCGACAAAGGTGTTAAAAGAAATTGATAGGTATCATCTACCTACCTAGTAACTGTGGTTACCATCTAATCACAATCTAATCTTGTTCCTAAATTACAAATTCAAAAAGACCTTAATTCTAATAGTAGCAATATTACTCGTAGTACCAATAAGTACCAACATATTGACAATATCATACAGTATATCGAACTGTAAGCCACCTGTTCGGTCTTGCATTGGTGTCGTGTTCAACTGTCAAATTTGACACTAACTTGATCCGATTTCACTTTTGTTTAAATTCGATCTAGTATTTAATGAATCCCCTCGCTATTTTAAAAACATCAAAGAATTCTAAATTGATTTAATGTGATGCTGTTACGTCACACTTGTACTCAATCATCACACGATTTGCCGATTTGCTTTCATACTTTTAAAAATATCTGTATTCATAGACTAACGTTACAAAACTGCGAATCGAGTACCTATAGTTTAGCAGATATTAGAGCTCCCACACAAAACTGCGATGCGATGCGATGCGAATTCGCATCGTAGAAACTTGCGATGCGAATTTCTACGATGCGATTTAGTGCGGCGAACCGTTTGGTAGGGTGACCATTCAAACTTAAAAAAAATGTTTTTCAATTAATTATAAACAATTAAAAATTGATAAAATTTAAATAAAAATCACGTGACTATAAACGCGCCATGATTGGTCACCATAGTTGTGACGTCATAATGTTATAGATATTTAATAACAGTCCAGCGTTTACGGCTGAAACGGCGGAGTGAAAACTAACATTATGACGTCACACGCGCTCGGGTTTGTACGGGAGCTGTCGGCGTGTCTTCGGTACTGGATTCAAAAATTAATTTTTATTTTGAAATAACTTTTGAATTATTGCGAAAAAAAATAAAATAAAAATAGTTTTGTTATAAAACTAATATATAATCTTTCCATTTATCACAAAAAATTTTTTTTTCAAAAGCCCAATTCCTGTCCTGAAATGTTCTGAAATGGTGTCACCAAGGATGACGTAATATGACAGGAATGTGCGATGCGAAGCACATCGGAAATTCTTACGATGCGTCGTGCGAATTCGCAGATTTTTGCGATGCGATGCGAATTCGCAGTTTTGTGTGGGAGCCCTTAGTCCCAAATATTTGTCGTATTTGATAGTGAATTACGCCTCTTTTGTGTATTCCTTTTTTACATATTCTTGTGTGTCTGACGCCTATTTTCCTTACAGGCGTATATCGTGCTTACATACATCTCTGGAATCCTGTATTTTTTATCTACGGCAATCAACCCGTTTCTCTACAACATCATGTCGAATAAATTCAGGAACGCTTTCAAGGTAAGAGAACAATAATATCCTTTTGGATACTGTGCTAGTTTTTTTATAAAGTAGCACGACGCCGCGGTTTTACTCGGATTCTGCACGTTCCTGTGGAAACTAATCGACTACGAAAATATTCGCTCAATTAGTTCTCACAGCTTTTTCTTTAGAGAATTCATAAACAAATACTGCTTTATTTTTGTTTTGTATTTTGTTGCAACAGCTTAAGAAAATCCAATATTAAATCATTTTAATTGATTATTATTTTTTTGATCCGGAAATTCCCACGGGATTGGGCATAACGTGAGTAAAACCGCGGGGCGTTGCAAGGCTTTTAATATATAGATGAACCACACCATACTCTTGAATTAAACATTTCTCTGTAAAGCATTGGCTTTACAGAGAAATGTGAAAGTGTTGGTGATTGCACCAACACTTTAAATGCACACTCTTCGATCACAGAGTCCCTATGTGACATGACCGACAGGCGCCCCTCATCCCATGAATATTCAGCCTTCATTTCCACTTCACAGTGCAACTTTGATTTATAGTTGACAATAGAACTACATAACAAATATTTATGCTCTGTTGTAGGATTTTGTCGCAATCAGTACGCAATGATTGATAGCTAGAGGTTATTTATTATTTGGAGGATTTGTGGTACTTTACCTACCTGCGGTACAGTTGTCTCATTAATATGTAATATATGTAATATTTGACAAGGTTTTACCTTGTCAAATTCCAACTTTTATATTCCTACTACTATGTTAATGAGAATATAATAAAGACAAAGGACCTACTAAAGTAAATTTTCTAAGGGTGACTGTACCGTCTCCGCACAGCTCCGCTCCCTTACCTTCGTTGTCCTTGCCACAGTATCTGCATGACAATTTCAAATACTACATCAATAAAATATCCTGAAAAATATAAGGTTCGTAATGTCCAAACTACGGACCTACGATCAAAGTTCAATCAAACTACGCTCCAATGAAAACGAAATCCTTCATGCGAAACAATTTATTGTTGGTTAGGTGTTGGGAGCAAAACCCTGGTCGGAATTCTGTTATTGAAAATACATTCGATATTGGAAGGTCACATCCAAATCGATTTGTTACTTTTATCAATAGCGATATACTCGTACATAGTATACTACCCCTTTTCAGCGAGGTCCGAGGTCTGTGCTTATATTCAGCTACAGTCATTTGAATAAGGCTATACTCAGTAGGTAAATACTATGGGCGTTCCTTCCGCTTTAGAGAGTAACAGCTTAGAAGCAGAACTCCATCTTTTAAACAGCTGATGTAAATCCTCTATTTAAATATTTCACTAGTAACGAAACACGTAGCGTAGTTTGACTCAGGCATAGTGCATGCAATGTGGAGCCAAGTACAGCTTTGAAGCTACTTGCGTGTGTCGTCACGACTGCCATAGGGTCATGTGGCAAATATTTTGTAAAAAGAACATTATAGTACTTCGCTCGTCCGTGGAGGATGCGGCACACCAAAGTTTTTGTTTTTAGAATATCTAAAACTTCTAAATCGTAATCAATTTAAATCAATCATTTTATATTATACTAGCTGCGCCCCGCGGTTTCACCCGCGTTGTACCCGTTCCCGCGGGAATTTCGGGATAAAAAATAGATGTTGGCCGATTCTCAGACCTACTCAATATGCTCACAAAATTTCATGAGAATCGGTCGAGCCGTTTCGGAGGAGTACGCGAACGAACACTGTGACACGAGAATTTTATATATAAGACGAGAATTTTATATATAAGATTTAAAAAATAAATCTAAAGTAATCAATTTTGAAACTTTTCGAATGAAATTGTATGCACTTCAAACAGTCCGTCACACACAGCACAGAGCATAGAAGCACCGCCGCGCCGGGCGTGGAGCGCGTGGTGCTTCTATGCTCTGTGGGCCGCGTTGATCGCAACGTGACGTCATCACAGTAGCGCGCGAAGGAAATGAGGTGAAACTTTGAAATGAAATTAAAATCCTCCCGACTTCGATGAAACAAATACCATTGTTATTTTCTTTAGTACGCGCATTAAATGCGCTAAAATAACTTTTATAGTAATATTTTGATGTATTATTGTGACTCATTGACACTATCTTGTGTTATTTTATCAAAAACTTCACTGTTTGCTCGCCAATACCCCCTAAAGTGGCTTTTCTATCCGAACGCTACAAATTACATTGTCAATCCTATAGCTCTCAATCGTCAGACCGTATCCAGTGAAAAGCCTAAAGCTCTAAAAACTCTTACAGTTTGAATGCCAACTGACGTACACAAAGTGTGATTTCTTTTATATACCAGTAACAAAATAAAATTGAGCAAAAGCTGCGTCATAAATCCATTTCCAATGTACTTGGCAGTTAAGTGAGTCAACATCGTTTAATATTATTTGCTCGTTGACTTAGTTTTCGGTAACATTTCAGTTATATTGAGATGGAAGGCGGTTCAATTATAGGCTATGAATCGACAACTTTATGTGTTATGGGTGATAGAGGCGTTTTTCTTTCAGTCAGCTCGCGTATTTAGTTGTCAGGGGGTCAATCTCATCCCCTTTAATCATTGGATATTACGGGGGAGTCATGGAGCAGCATCGGTGATTCGATTAATATATTTAGCTCATTTATATATTAATACATTTATTATTATTTTTAAAGTACCTGGTTAAATTGTCACTGCACCATAACGTACCTACAGGCTTTCATAATAATTATAAAAGAATCAAAATAATGGTATTTCATCCAAAATCTGATTTCGCCCAAATCTATCCCTATTGCCCCACTAATGCTGTTTACTGGTATTGTCCTGCTTGGAGTTCTAAACAAGTCAAATGGATTAGTTGAATGTTATCCAAATATTTGCAGCCGAATTCTACCAACAGGAGAATCGATTGAGTTGTTTGGTCCTCACCGCGTGTTGGTGACAGCACAATTTAGCAATTGTAAACGTGAATGAAAGCTTAATTTTCAAACGTTATTTACAAATGCCAATCTCCCCTAACTAAACTGGTCGACGCCAAAACTTAAAACTGAATACCACAATTTTGGCTGAAACTGGCCTGATAAAACGAACAAAAACTCAGCTTTTTCTAAACTTTTCGCGAGAATTTTGTTTACCTCGAGCTTTAATAAGAATTCTTTAACGAATTTTTTGGTTCTTAATTACAAGAAGTAAGCAAGTTGGTATTGTAAGTATTTCAGCTGGATTCTTTTAGGTCCTCCAAATGTTTAGACTGCAGTCATACGCCCTTACCCAGATACATCAAAAGTTTCCTTAGTAGAGATTTAATGAAAATTTGACATGTACTGGGTGAACAATTGCTTCAATTAGTTAAGTTAAGGTGTCGATTTCATGGGCTGAGGGTGGCAGAAAGGCTAGTTTTCATTGCTATCATTAGGGGATCACCAAAAGATTTAATATTACTTTGAGTTATGACCTTGTTATATTGACATGCAAAATGACATTTAAAATGGCGTCTTAGCTCCAATACTATGAGCTGTAGTAACAAATTTCTTTAGTTTTGTTTTTGTTTTAAGGACTGTATCGTAAAGAAACTTTTTAGGGATTTTCATGTAATTCAAATGTTATACAGACCTTTCCAATTTAGTTTTTTAACTTGACCCGTTTTTCAGAAAATCTAACATAACGGTGCCCATTAGTGAACCCATTTTAACCCAACAGCCGCAGCAGTACTCAGTTTGAGCTAACATTGGCGCGTCACGGTGCAATCCAATTGGCAAGTCATTATTGTTTTAGTACGCAAACGAGACTTGTAATCAATCAATTGATTGTTGGGATGCACTCCGCACTTAGAGGAAAGTAACGTGGGTTGTTACTTGCATTTTATTGGCAATACGATGACAGTATTAGCTAATAACACTGATCTACGTATTTAATAATGTTGCATAGTTGAATATTTGGTTTTTGTTTGTTTGTTTGGACGGATCAAGGGTTTAGGCCCATCTCGTAGCCAGATTTGGTAGCTAGCTTCCAAATGGGAGAAATAATCCTGATTCGAAGCTGGCTACGAAATAGGAATTCGAAAGTCCAAGATTTAGGATTTTAACTACTAAAAAAAAATAACCCTAACCTACCGAATAGATCGTTCCCATTTAGTAGCTAGCTACAATATGGGAAAACACTTTTCTCATTTCGTAGCTAGCTACCAAATCTGGCTACGAGATGGGCCTAAACTGGATCAAGATCAAGAGGATAGACTTTCAAGAAGAAGGTATAAAGATATTTTAAATCCAAAATTCAACTAGAAAAATAATGAAGTTGAAGAGTTAGTTCGAACGCGCTAATCTCTAGAACTGCACGTCTGATTTTAACAAATCTTTAGGAACACGATGGCCTCATTCAAGAGAATGGTTATAAGTTACTTTTCAGTTCATTTTTACGGGAACAAATGCAGTAATCACAGCGGTATACTCAAAGGGTAACAAATAAAACCAACTTCCTTCTCGTTAGTATAACGAACCGCAAACATCCAGTTAATCTGATTTAAACTGAGATTAAATGTTACAAACTTCAATAATTTTATTTGAAACTAGCTGTGCCCTGCGGTTTCACCCGCATTTATTTAGTCAATGCTTACCGTTTAAACCTTTCCTGGACTTTCATGAATATTTCAAGACCAAATTTAGCCGAATCGGTTCAGCCGTTCTCGAGTTTTAAGCAGACTAACGAACAGCAATTCATTTTTATTTATATAGATTAAAAATATTAACTGAAATAGGTACCGTTGATACTCATGCTAGCTATGTTTTTGTTATAGCAACAGTATACTATTGGGTACCAGTAAACCACTTAAACTTAGCAACTATTTCGTAACGCGATTCAATTAATTATACCTACCAATATTCCTGTGTGTCTTCTTGAGGTTTAATTCAGTATCACGTGCGTAGGTCTTTGTTTACGAATCCAATATATAGATGCTTATGTTAATGTTAGGTTACACCAAATGCCTACACCCTAGTTACCACACAAAGTATAATACAAAACAATTTCAAGGCGGGGAAAAGGCAATATGGTTGACATGTGGGGGCTTACTTCCTTCTGTTTAACAATAGGCTTAAATAACTCGACACAGGAATATCTCACCCGTGTGATATTAAATTCTTACGTGTTAGATATATTAGAATCTAATTACTATCTTTATACGTATGGTATAAAAAAGGGTCTAAAAAGGTCTAAGGGCGAAAAAGCGTTTAAAACCGTTGAGTGACCGTTGTGTTGTATTTTGAATAGATGAAAAGTCTCAATATTTGTTAACATGAGAGCGAAAATAGACCCAGGAAGTACGGAAGAAACTCCAGGTAAGTATAAATAATAAAGTTTTGATTAACCCATTATCGCCCAGATTACTTGACCTCTTCCGAATTTGATGAAATTTTAATATATTGTTAATATAGGTTAGATTTATATGAATACATCGAAATTTAAAAAAAAAATAATGTACTTTTGGAAATATGGGGTGATGCCATATTGCACCACTAGCCTAATATGTTGTCTTTTTATAAGCTACTACTACATTAGATATGCCTGAAACTTATGTAGTTATTATCTTGTCTATATATATTTTGGTAATTGAAACACGAATCCAGAAGGAACTTCTTTTATTATATATATAAATAAGTAATAAAATTAATTATTTCATCGTATAATTTATTTCATACTACATATTTCAATTAATAATTTTCATCGTCTTCGTCTTCGAGAATAGCAAGTGCGTCGTGCAGTGTACAATTTCTGTAAGGGAAAAATAACTGTATGTAATAAAAAATAGCCTGGTAACAAACTAACGGACGGGCCAACAGACATTCATACTTACAGACCGAGACACAAACAAAGACACGTTCAGCCAAATACAGACAGACAGGTATTCATACTGCGGGACTGACAGGTATATACAGAAAACAGACAGAGAGTCGATCAAACATAAAAAAGGCATACGGCCAGACATACAGACAGACAGACAAACTGACTACAGATAGACATACTAAGAGACAGACATACCTACAGACATACCATTCACAGAAATTCAACAAAAAGTGATATTGTATTCGGCTAGAGATGCCATATTGCATCCACCGCATTTACAACTTCATAAAAACAAAATGGACACCAAATCACACTGTATTCAACTGTTTTCTTATTACATACTTTCATACGAACAAACCAAAACCGATAATAGCACGGAAAAGTACCAAAAACAATAAAAAAAATTACTTACTTGAAAATGGCATCCATGTTTTGGCGCAATTATTTTTACACTGAACTTCTCTTGACGATGGTGCATCCAAATCGGGCTGTAATTGGATAAAACAAAAACCAATCCGCGGCTTCGTCTCAATAGTAAATAAATAAATAAATAAATAATTCAAATCACATTATGTTTTACCGAGAATGGCGCGATTATTTGAACTACTATTTAGTGATGCAATATGGCATCGCTAGCCGTTAATGGGTTAAATCACTTCTGCTAACTTTACTTAACTTGATATCCATTTTCAAAGAAAATCAAAAGAAATATTCTTTATCCGAAGTAAAACGCAAAATACTGAAGATTAATACAAAAAGTATGTTAAAATCTGTCCTTCTAAGAAAACCTGGAGGCGTAAGATGAACCGATAAAAGTGACACGATACGGAGTTAGTAAAGTTACCGACAGCGATGTCGTGGAGCGATTCGGAGGAAGGCGGGCGAGAGAAATATCGAGTGATGAATAGCCCGCACCTCGCTGTTTACTAAGTATACCGAGAGATTCCACGGGTCGCAGAATCAATGATACTTCGCACAGTCAAAGAATACACAATAGTCTATAGGTACCTACTAGAATAGAACTGCAAAATTGTAGAAGTCGTCCCACAAAACAATAATAAAACCAGGATAATGGACTTCAAAAGAAAAACTTCAATAAAACTCCTATTTTCCTTTATTCCTTGAAATTATATTAGATTTTCTTTCCGTTAAGGAAAGAATTGACAATAATACAATAAACATTACACTTAATGAGCCAAGTCGGGTGAGTAGACTCGTGCGTAATGTCAACCTCGGATATTATTTAAATGGTGTTTTAATTTGCGTCGTTTGTTTCGGACATTGTAATGGTTTTAATTTAACGCTTCAGCTAATGAAAGTGTCACTTTATGTGTCGTGATTAATACGTATTTAAATTATGCTGCTCTGTTGTGAGTGTAAATATTGAACAATTAATTTTACGCTCGGATTTACGCCAAAAATGTATGCCGTAAAATTAAAAATGAGTAAAAAAAAAGTAAAAAAAGTATTAGCCTGTAATGTCCCACTACTGGGCAAAGGCTTCTCATCTCACTGAAGTTATCAGTACAGTGAGGAGGATTAGGCATAATCACCACGCTCGCCAAATGCGGGTTGGTGATTTCAAACTCGGGCCATGTTTCCTACTTTTCAAAAATGAGTAATTACGGAAAAATGATTTTTTGTTTTCATCCTACCTATATTATCCTCTTTTTTCATTAAAGTTGATAATAACTATAAGTGAACCACCATATTCAAAATATATACGTACAAAGAGAAGTTAACAGTGATGGAGGCATTTATCTTCAAAACTGGCCAATTTCAAATGTATTTTATCATTATCCGACCGGTCTTGGACCGAAACGGAGTGAGGGCGGTTATAAATTATGTTTCATATTCTTAGCTCCTCTAAACTACTTAAAAGTTACCCTGTTTTACAACAAAATACCACGTCACCTTCCATTTTGAGACATTTAAAATCCTTTTTTCTGACCGAAAAGATCTGGAACACTTAAGAAATGAGGTAAATGAATATTTGATGGCGGACCTTCTTTAGTGTCTTATTTTCGTTGGTCATGATTTAAAGTCCATTGTTACCGTGAATATTTGATAAACGAATTAGCCATTGTTATGTTCTTGTTTCAAAATGTTTTCTTTGGCCGAATATTACCGCATTGTAATGGTATAATTAGTTAACTCTTAGAATATTCTTTTCGTAGAAGTTTTATTTAAAAATGGTTTCCCTGAAACTCTTTACTAAAGCACTAACCAGTAAAATATTTTTCAACTAGGTGCATTAGCTACTTAAAATAAAGAAAATAAGTAAGTGCTTACTTACCATTACGGAGCATTCAATTTAATATTGCAAGAATTGCGTTTTTCAAGTTTAAAAATCTTATGATTTTTTTGAATTTATGATCTAAGTTTATTGAAGATGCGGAACCCGTTTATTAAGTCCATAACTTATCTCAATAATTTAAAAGTTATGTACTTTTTGTTATTTCCTAGTAGAATAAGGTACAGTTGTGACTTGATATAGTATGTATACAACCAGTTGCCTTTATATAAGACACCTTGTTCTTACGATACAAGAATGAATACTGTATAATAGTGTTATTTATGGCATGAATAAATAATTTATTATAATTAAAGAACTATGGGAGATGGTTATTCCATGGTTATAGTTCAAAATATTTATAAGCCTACCGGTGATGATCTACCGATAGTATCGCTGACATCAACAGAAATCAGATGTTTTTCAAAAAAATACCATCAAAGTTTTAATTATTACAAAATCATCGTGTTCGTCGTCACTGTCACTAGAAGTCACTGTCGCTCGTAACAAACCTGCACTGTGGCACCTCCAAACACGCAGCCTTTGATACCTAGTAAAAAAAGGTAAAATTCGAACAGGTAAAGTAGCATCTAGGCCCTAGGCGTTTAACCTTTAGTAGAAAGAAAGACATAACATTCAAACAGGTTCAACATAACATAACATAAGCATCTTCAACGCAATACAAAAGATAGTTCTAAGTTACCATAATAAACTAGTTTATACTAAAACCAAATACAAAAAACTGGTTCAAACTTTCTGAATGGGGTGAGGAACGAAGGTGGAACGTGATATTTTTACGAACAACCATCAACGAAATGGTTGAGGTATAGACGAACTTTTTATGTAAACATTACAGTCTTTACGATAGTCTGTGGCGTCATTCGATTCGTTTCGCTCGGGCTTTTGGCCCAGTTGACAAGGGAACGTGTTTGCGTGGAGAACACGCAATATTTAAAAGAATAAGAAGGGTGTTTGATATATAATATAACGTGCACAATTGCTAAGTTAGACAATCACAGGCGCTCGTTTGAATAGTTTTTTTTATTTGGGTGTGTCTTATAGATTGTTTGATGATTGATTGGACATCCGTGTCATGCCGTGACAATTTGATATCACAATAACATTTCCTCATTAAAAGATAACTCAAACTCATAGACGCAATATGTTTGCTATAAACATCTACAAACCTCCTTCTTGAAGTCGGTAAAGAACCCATCAACATTGACAGTGTTCCGTAATCCTCATTTAAAACCCGTCTTATTTGTTTCCCCATTTCAAAAGAAAGGCACATAAAACAGACGTAAACATTAACTAGACGATATTATTTAATTTCTGTCGGAAACTTGCTTTGAGGGTAAGGGCAGTTTTAGATTGGCTTTAGTTAGCTGACTGGCGCCGCAATAGAAATGTTACAAGCTTGACGTATGCGGTATGTTCATGGAATTGTAACTCTAAACAAATATACTGAAAGAATCTAACGCACTGATAAACTTCTGCTTGCTTAAGTCGGTTAATGTAGATTTTAAAAATCTTTATGTAAAACATCGTTGTCATTAAACATGTTCTCAAGTTACAAGCAGGCGCCACCGAGTTTAAAAGGTGACGAGAGACGCATACTACAAGTGTTTCGCATATAATTTTTCGAGTATATCATTCAAACTATGTCTGTATTTACTGACTCGCAGGCCGCAGCTTGTGAATTCTCTCAATAAAAACTACGCCTATGTCTTTGTTTACGCCTACGTTACTATTAAGTCGTAAAAGTAAAATAAGATTACTATTAAAGTAAAATAAGAAACTGAAAGTTAAGACCTTTGCCTCGCACATGTCTGAAAAATCAAATTGAATGCTTATCAGAGTCATTCTTACAAATCGTTCTGAAAAATTAAGAATATGAAAAATGAGAATGTGTGTGGTACTCGTTTTTCATGCAATTCTAGGCGTTCTGAATCCAAAATCTGAATTTCCGATTCTGATTTCAGATTGAAACTCAGCATGTATAGTGCCGGCCTAAAAGCTTAGTTAACCCTTAGACACCGACCTAATGAGAGGAGTGGTCGTATTCCTAGAACGATTGAGGCTCTTTTCCAGTTAACTATCTCCTCGTTAGCACTTGATGAAGACAAATTGATTCTTACAAGTGTTATTGTAGTTTCTTTTATAACTGTATGTGTGAAGTAGATTTGGGGTTCTCAAAATAGGCTAAGGGCCAAGAAAAAAGCATCTCAAGTTGAGATTTCGGTTGTCTTGTTTACATGATATTGTGTGTATCCAAAATGTAAGTAGCAAGATAATTGCATAAAATAGGAAATTCCACGTCTATCCAATTTATCTGGGATTAAGCACCATTTCGAGGAAAATGATATAGTTAAGGAAAAATATAGGCGATATTATGATATTGAAGGGTCATATCCTGCATTTAATTCGTTACACAAACGATATTACTTGAGGGTCAAAACATAGTGGGATTGAAGGAAGTTACGTTAAAGTTATTTTCTGGACTATTGAATATCCAAATAATATTTTCGAAAACAAAACCTCTTCCTATATTGGGATGTTTATTGATATTCAAAATTAATAAAGGACCTTAATTGTTAGTGTTTAACTTAATCCGTAGCTACGAAAAGATGTCAATTCTATTACATCTAACCGCTTAATCTACCTGCTACGAACGTAGCTCGTAGCCCGTTCGTAGCAGTTTCGCGCTACGCCATTAAGTTGTATAGTTTCATACAGCTAGTTAAATTAACTCTTACTCTAACTTAAACTTAGCGGAATTGTGCTTCAAGCGGAAGTATCTAATTATAACTAACTAGCTGTACCCCGCGGTTGCACCTGCATTTATTCCGTCACTGCTTACCTTTTAAACCTTCCCTGGACTTTCATGAATATTTCAAGACCAAAATTAGCCAAATCGGTTCAGCCGTTCTCGAGTTTTAAGCAGACTAACGAACAGCAATTCATTTTTATTATATAGAAGATAAGTAAAAAGACTTTATTTTTTACTTAAAGGATCCTATTATTTAAGTTTCTTAGTATGTATGTCGTTGCGCTTTCACGCAAAACCTACTAACAACACGGGTAAGACTGCGAGGCGGAACTGGTAAAAAACAGTTTTAAATATAAAAGATATCATTGATATTCAGTTAACAAATGAAAGCAGTTTGTTTTCCATCATAAAACGTTACTGAATAAAACTTTTTGTAAGTTTTGATGACGTAATCGTATCTGATTTTTATACGGACGGTGTATCTATTTGTCCACAAAATATCTACGAGGGCGTATTTTATGTGGCCATAAAGGTATCGATACGACGCGTGTTTCTTATAGCGTTCATTAAATAGGAATGTTACGTCATTTTGTTATTACATCGCCCTTTGATTTTATGGGGCTCGATTCCATAGATACCGGCTGTTGACTAGTGTTATGCTATAAATTTCGTGTATCGTCTGCGGTCACTGATGAAGGGCGCAATGTAACACTTGTACCTTTTATTGCCTCGTATCGTATAAACCATGTATAAACGTATGTATATGTGTTAAGTCAGGTTAGTGTGTTAGTATTTGAATTTAGAAATGTATTCTTTGTGACTGCATAAAGTTGTTGGCACGGATGGTATCCAACCGGCAGTAATCACGTGCGGTGATTTGTCACCGTCAGTCAAGGGCTTTGCCCTAAAGTGGAGTGGGACATGCATTGCAGTACATTATATAACATCTATCTATACTCATATAATAAAGCTGAAGAGTTTGATTTTTTGTTTGTTTGTAAGCGTTAATGATGCGCTCAGAAACTACCAATCCAATTTAAATAATTACTATTTTTCGTCCCAAAATTCCCACGGGAGCGAGCATAACGCGGGTAAAACCACGGGGCACTGCTAGTTACTTAATTAAGCTATCTAATAATTCTCTAGATATACCGATAACGAAGACGATCCTACTTTTGCAAACACATTACAACTAGAGATAATAATTCCGAATTCCTTTAAAAGCATCTCAATGGTGAACCTCAATTCTTTGGTTAGGAAATGTTATAAGCCCTCTGGCATTTAGTAGGCACCTGTCGTCGAAACGTCAGAGATAGAACGGCGCTAGAATTCATAATTGCCTAGGCCTACGCATTCGTTCCTAACTACGAAATGATGACATGCCGACGTTTACTCACCAGAACATTTCGCCATATTTTGGTTTACATTTGCTACTAATTTTCGTAGCCACAGCTCGTAAAGTCTACATACAATTTACACTTTGTTATTTTCATGTGTATACTGTCAAGGAAAACCTAGATGTACAGAAAATATTTCGAAACGAAAGAAAAATTTAGGTCGACCTGTCGATATTAATTTCGTATGTGACGGACTTTGATCCTTAAATATTGACCATTAAAAGCCTGTTAAAAGCCTGCCTAGGATTCACCTGTCCCGCAATATCTGTAATATTTTTACTAAGAATTCATTTGAGCATTTTGGCAGATACGGTTACCATGAAAATTAACGATCATTATTAGTATTATTATAGTAGGTAAGTAAGGCAAAGCTTTCCTTTCTTATGTTAAATTTCGTTCATACCTTGACTTTCTACATGTTCTACATGCCAGCGATGACTTGGTAATAAAATGTATTTTATTTTTGATATTTATTTTTTAAGTTCATGTTTATGCGTCTTTTGTACTACGATCGACCTGTTTAGGGTCCTGCCCGACCACAATCGGCCATGCATGGTTATGAGCTAGCCTGCCCATATAGGCACAGTCATCAAGACTGTCGATTTTCTACCTTCTCTCACGTGCAATGTCAACGCTTCATGATTTTCATTCTTAACAGATAGTCTTTAGCCTGCCCAAAACTGGAACACTATAGTTGGCCACTAACTTACTTGTACTGTCTTAACAGATGACATTAGCGGCTTGCTGCACGCGGCGTGGGCGGCCTGGCCTAGGCCGGACGTACAGCGCGCTCCTCGCGTCGCAGCGTCAGCGCGCCGCCCACAACTCCGTGGAGCGCGCCCGCGGCCCCCGGCGCCTGCGCCGGCTCTCCACCGCCACCACGCACCTGTTCGACCCACCGCCGCGAGCGCAGGTGAGGTTAGGCCCAATACTCATTATAAACGGGAATCGTGGCCTTGGTGTAATGCTTTGGTTGTTGTATGGTAACTGATAGTTATATCACTTTTATGTTTAACCTCTAACTGCTTGTTCTAGTAATTTTTCTCGATCAGTTGTCTGAGACAAAAGATCGAAAAAATACAACTTGTCTCAGATATTAGATAAAATTTTGTCAAAGCTTGATCAGTTATTTAAGATATCTTGTAAAGGATTATTGGGATCAGTTACGTTATGTGGTAGCTTCGATATTATATCCTCCTTGCGAGTTGTTATAGAGACAATGGAGTGGTGCGCGTGGAAAGAACTCCAACAGTTAAACCAAGCAAAGAAAATGAGGTGTACAGTTGTTTGATGTTTTCCTCGCGCACTAGTCCGCTGGTTGTTGGTTGAAGTGCACTTATTCTATCTAATTTTAAAGTTCACGGGTGCACTTTTTGCATGATAGGTACACGGGCACTACCTTGTTCAATATTTATAATATAAGCTTAAGCACATAAAAATTCTTAATCAATGCACAAATATATATAGGTACGTTAAACTGTGACTGAAAACGTATGTGTATAATAATAATGTAACGTAAGATATGTACTATTTACCTAATATTTCCTGGAATGATTTACTAACGTAAATAAACTGCGAAAAATTACAAATACCTAGTTTGTTTTGTGTAAATTGTATCCGTATAATCACAGTACTAAAGAACTCCCAGCTCTACAAAAGGCAAACACCGAAAGGCATTTGGTAACGTTCCTAAATATAATTAGTTGCCTACAGCGGGCCATAAAATGTAATATATTCGATCCCCGGGGCCTTCCCTTTGCCCTGTTTGTTCTTACTTTGATCAGAGACTATTTGCATTGTACCTCGCACGATGTACCTTGTAATAGTGAGTTCTTACGCTTAATGATTGTTTTTATTTACTTTGTAACTTGTATATGTTGAATTGTATTGCTCTCTATCGGTATTGTTGCCTTGATTATGTTCTAGATAGTTCTACGAAATAGACAATTGCTGTTAGGGATCTTTGCCTTTGTATATTGTAAATGTATACCTACTACATATGTATACATACCTACTCGTAGATGTTTGAACATTGATTATTCCTTTTTGATACTCGAAGTATTCGAAGAAACTCGGCTTATATCTAGGTACATAATATAAGCCTTCAATGACGATGTTGCTTAGTAATCGCCCTTCAAATAAACATTCTTATTGAAACGAAGTTCCTTATCGCGCGTTGCGAAGGGCGCTACACGGAAAAAAAAGTAACGACATTTTTTAGGCCAGAGAGGGACAGACAGAGAAACTTGCGCACGCCAGAGAGAGACAGACAGAGAAACATGCGCGAGAGAGACAGACAGAGAAACTTGCGCACGCCAGAGAGAAACAGACAAAGAAACATGCGCGGCGCTCTGTTTCTCTGTCTGTCTCTCTCTGGCGTGCACATGTTTCTCTGTCTCTCTCTCTCTCTTATTGAAAGCAAGCTAGATATTTTCGTTTCGTCTTTCTATTTCGCATTGAACAGTGTGGTGTCGCGACGATTATTTTTGTTGATAATAAATAAACTTCGTTCCATCCGGGTGTCCCTTGACACTTCTCAAGTTTTTTTTCTACCTTTAGTAGATTTTATACTACAGCTATAAGTGTGTAAATCTATACAAATTATAACAACAAAGTCCCGAGAAGCTGTATGTCTGTTGTCAGTTTTCTCAATTAATATTGAACGGATTTCATTCGGTTTTCACCAATATACAGAGTAATACAAGTGGGAGGTTTGTGACTAGTTTTCTTGCCAACATATTTTGTGATATTAATTAGGACCCATAGACTCATAAACAAAGTCTATCCCTTGTAATTACGTCATGAATAGTTAATTGGAGATAATAATTGATTATAGGCATAGCTTTTCATCCAAAAAGTAATTGCCAATAATAACAACAAAGATATTATTATCTCTCCTTGTAAATTTGATTTGAATACATAAGTTGTGGGAAATTTAAAGTTTAAAAGAAAAAAGTACGTTATGAAAGAAATATAAATGTCCTTACATAAGCATTTCACTTCCTTTTGCCGGTGAGTAAATGAAGATATCCGTGTGTACTTTATTCATAATTAGGTTGATTAGGTACAAACAATTAAGGAAATTATTACAATTTCCAAACCAAAAAGATAAACCAGGTACCTCGTGTCGTGTGTGATAATACCTACTGTTAGAGTAATTTTCAGCTCGTGGATACTCTGACGCAAACGTTTGTTGTAAAACATATGTACTTTACAAGTAAACGCGATGCTAAAAATATAAATTAGGTAAATTAAACTTCGCTCTCCATTAAACACAGACAAAGATAAATGAGTAAAATAATAAACGAAGTTTTAATTAGATATCGTAATGAACCAAACATTGATTAGAATATTTCATTTCATATTTTGTGAAGGAGATTTGCTTTCTTAATAAGTATAGAAGAGTTTTGATTAAATATGTGATGGAGGTTTCCATAATACGCCAAAGTTACTAAAGTAAAAGTAACTTCGAGTAGGTTTGTGGACTACTCTGGTGTCGGAGTTTTGAACGACTGAATCAACCGGGACCCAACATTATACGTGCGCTCCGAAGCACGGAAGCGCTATGATGGAAATGCCATATATACAACTGGGGTGGGATACAATAGGGGACAAAGTTTTACTCAAAATGACTTGCAACGTTGAATTTACGTGACGCTGCAACTTTTCTCAATGTCCTGCAACATGTGGCTCCCTTTGCCTTAGTGTATCCGAGGCTTAATTTGACGGCTCGCAACTAGTTAACTTGCTATATTAACAAAGATTTACAATCTATTTATTGTTAATGTTTAAAAATAATAAAAACGTATTAACCTTGAACTTGATTCAATTAACAGTGGTGCTTATGGTCGAGTGTTACTGTTAAATATTAAACATCGCGTGACTTGATTGATTGACAGATTATTAACATTAAGTTACATTTCAGTTGAAGGTGCTGTTTCACGGATTCCGAATAGTTGTAGGTTGTGAAAAGTTTAGTATTGTTTACTGCCTTTTTCACGTAAAGAAATCGTTATTTTTGTTTATAATGTCAAGATACAGATATTTAAACATGGCAAAAATTTAAACTCGTATTTTAAAGAAATTATAATACTATCTCTTTTTTTAAGTATGACCGATTTTGTTCACCATTATGTAGAGTAAACTTTGAAGGTCAACAAAGACAAACAATATTTATTTCCAACTTCCAGAGGTCATTCAATTGTAACTAATTTGCAAATTAGGTGAAGTGATTCCAGAGTCACCACAGTTCACGGGTCAGCTCAGTTTTATACCAAAACAATGGACCTTAACACAGTGCGTGTAACGTAAGACGGAGAACTATCATTTAATAATATTAATTGTTCACTGAAGGCCGACATGCGTGCACACATTGTTACTCAACTCCAAAATGAAGGATGTATTAATTTAACTACCCTCGGAACTGACAGGATTGACGGTACGATATTAATGTTTATGTAATCGTTATTTTGGTTGAGTATAAAGAATGGTTCGTCGCTGCCTCAATTAATTTTATTGTGTTCGAGTAAGCTGGTAGTAACCCTGGTGTTGAAGATTTTAGACTCTCTTTCTCGTGTAACGATTAAAATAAACACGTCAGACACTGTAAAGCGCCCTCCGAAACACGATATCTATTGATAATATCAGAAAATCGAAGTAAATATACCCTCTAAGTAACCTTAAATCAATAAGATACCTTTTGTTTTATAGTTTTCTTATTTTAACGTAATGAATCATCTTTCCGGAGTATTTTACGCCTGCCTGGGGGTTGTGCTTGGGTAAAGAGCTATAACCCACCCTTATACTCCCAAAATTTATTGTTCTAAGCATATTTGTGAAATTTTTATCGACGCTCTAAGGCATTTTTAGGTCTGTCGATATTTTACGTCAAAATATGGCCGAATAAATACAACGAGTGGTAGTGATCGGTGTTAGGTTTAGGATTCCAGTAGGATTTATAGCGTTTGTTCGCTGAATTGTAGCCACGCAGTTTTCAATCGTTATTTACGAGTTACCGTAATACTTTGAGTTCGTCTACAATTTATTTATAACTAGATAAAACAAACAGATTCTGTATACTGTATGTTGAGGCGTCGTCGTTTAAATTGTGCGATTGGCCGGCTAGTTGGCCATTTCAATAGAACGCGAGCGAGTGAATAATTTTTAAGCCTTTGGTTTTATCTAACTCGCTCAGTCTGAAGCCTTTCGGAAGGTTACTTTCTACGGATAGTAGTCGTAACATGAGCCAAGCCAGAGGCCTTTGGCGGCTCAATAACTCTGACACCAGGATTGGTCAGGTTGACCATCCGCTCGACGAAGAAGTAGAAGTCTAAACAACGCCTCGTTATCAGCTACCTTTTGAGCTATACGAGTATCAGTTTACTCTCTGAAAAGCGAGATGGTATTATGTAACTCGCCTAATAATGGAAAAACCCTCAAACATTTTTTTTGCACTAATACCTCTTTTCTTAGAAATACTAATAATAAAAGGTCTGAGAAAGAATATTTTGAAAAGCGTTTTATCTACACTAAATGATGTTATAATATCCACATCGATATCAAAAAATCTTATTTTAACATCATTATAATGCGACCAATTAACCTGGCGAGCCTTATATCAAAATCCTCATACAAGTTGTATAAAATTTTGATATTAGGCTGGCTTTTGAAAACAGTTGGGTTATACGTGAAAACTTCGTCGAAACTACATACACAAAACTCTTTGGTAAGGTCTCGCTCGCTCCTGATTGGCCCTACGCGCAGCTGCGCTCTCATTGGTTAGATTTGAATGGCGGCAAGTTCACTGTGACAATACACGTACGCGTGAATTTAATGTTTCGCAATGTGTTTTGTTTTTAAAATTTTGTTAATTTTAGTGAAGATTAAGTAGTGAAGATAAAGTAGTGTATGCAACTGCATATAACACGGGTATTAAAACACTCGTTACTATTATGAAACTCGCTGCGCTCGTTTCATAAACTCACTCTTGTTTTAATACCCTTCTTTATATGCAGTTGCATAAACTACTATTAACGAACTTCTACTATTCCGTCTAAGGGACATTTTTTCATCCCCAAGCAATATTTATTTATCAGAGAGATATCCTTGATAATCCTTGACAGTAATTTCTATGAGAATCATATCAAGTTGTCAAAGTTATTCGATAATAAACGTACGTTTATTATGACGGTTGAGAAATCTGTTATGAACAGAAAAATATATCTTGTCATCATAACTCTTACCTACAGGACGTTCCCTACAGTTTTATCTAGATCAATCACAAAATAAGTGACGTAATTTGTAACTGATGCTTTCGTCTCCTTGTGATAAATCAAGCACAAATTCAGAGTAAGATACTATAGGCACTGAGAGCTTATGCTACGTAGACCTTTTTGTCCGACTAAAATGTACATGAAGTGTAATTCATTCGATTATTTTCCTGTGTAAAGCGCCTCATATAATCGTAAAACTAAGTAATTAATTACCTTCATTAAGATTATAGATATATCTATGGTTGTTAAACTTATGGTTGTCAGTAAAATATGCATTCAGTAAAGCTATTCGAGCTTTACTGAAAATACTTCCCAATTAATCCCCCAGAGATATTACAAACTGATGTTGAAATTGTCCTCTCTACAGAAAATTTCACTTCTTAGGTATGACTAGACATTATCATTTTAATTTTGTTAAAAATGTGTTTTTATTGCTGATAATTTTGATGTACCTAGTTGAGTTGGTAGAGTGGTCTACATAACTTCACCGATAAAAACTATACTTTATTTACATTAACGGTACTGATAGAGAACTCACTATAAATTTACCTAGAAAACTAGATCTATAAAGACTTCCTGAAGTTAGAGCATGAAGTGAGACGAGCATTTAACAAATTTCTTTCATTTCAGTGCTACAGCGGCCGTGAACTGTCCATAGTCAACGAATCGCCGAGCGGCAGCGACTACTGGGGCCAGCCGTGGCGACGCTACAACGAGCCATCAGACTCCTACGCGTCGCCACGGAGCATCTCTAACTCCAGTCTCCGAGAAGTCGACGACGAGTTGACCGGCGAAGAGCTGGCGACGTACATGCATTATGTCAACGGTAATATTGGCGGACTTACCTGAGACACGTCTGTCTAAAGCTAGGGACAAGCTATCGGATGAGAGTGACGGACGCGGCTGACAAGACTGCGGACGTAAGTTGCGGACGCAGCGTTGGGACGTCTTTGAGCATTATACGTCCGGTGAATTAGTGCCGCGCCTCTCAGCCGCAGCTTACAGCTCACCGTCCGGTAATTTGTTTCCAGCTGCCGACGGCCAGATCTCATTGCCAATCGGCGAGTGATGTGACTTGTGACCGTCGAACAGACTACTGAGTGTATATTACATTCATCAAGTGAATTATGATATTTTGAGGGGTACCTAACGTGAACTTAAAAAAAGTTGTGTTGTATTAAAGTACAACTTACAGGGACTACTTACGCGACGCTTGTTGTTAGTTGTACGACATACGTGCTTAACCCTCAGCTTTTTATCTCACGTGTATAATTTATGATCTAGTCCGGAGCGGCGAAAAGACAATAGTAGATTAGGGAAAGGAACTTCGCCTTAGCCTTAAGACAATTGGCACGCACCGGTATTTACTCACCCATGGGTCTATTAATCACTTAAGGTAGCCCGTAACTGAAACAATGTTACCCTATCCCACGATATTGTACTCGTATTGCAAACTTACCCAAAGTTCAGTCCAATGCCGGTGACGTGCTGTCCATTAATGTAAGTACTGACCGACTATGTTAATACTAAATATTTGCTAGTATTATTCATTATAATTAAGGGAAGGTGCATTATTATTCATAATGTTAGATAGAACAAAAATATAGCTGACATTGGCTGTGTAAATGTATGTGCTAAGCACATGTGTAAATATCGTTACAATATAATTGTTATGTAAAAAAATTGAGCATCACTGTGCTCTGAGATAATGTGAATGAATATGTAAATAGATGATAAAAACGAACGACTGAAAGCCAAAGTGTAGTAGCTGTAAATGAGAATGCGGTGTAATAAAATAGCGGGCAAAATTCGATCAACAGTACGAAGTCTGAATAAGGAATCAGCTGTCAAAACTTTTTCATTTAGCCCTGAGATTTGACCATAAAGAGATGTCATAACGCTTTTGGTATAACTCGTAATACAAATCGTTTCTGTCCCAGCACATTCATCATTAGATGAAATGAGGGACACAGAGATAACCGGGAATCCCTTTTGTCGTAAATATGCATGATTTATAACCTAAGTATCAATTTCTATAGAAAACTTATCATAATATACGGGTCACAATGGTTCCGAATAATTCGCTAATAAATAAACATTTATAATAATAGTCAGATAGGATTATAATACGTTAATAGTTATCGATGATAAACGAATTATTTCTGTCACAGAAAAGATGCAATCATAGGTTTCTCAATTCGTATATATGTTTTTTTAAGTACTTACAACACATTATTTCATTTGTAGATACATAATAAATTCCTAGTTAATAGTTAAAAGGCCGCAGTGGAATTTATCAGGAAGCTAAATCTAAATCAATTGTCTCAATTGTGTTATTATTCGATAGAATAAGTTGTCACATTTTGTAACAGAATAGGTACCAAACGAGTCTCATCACAAGAATAGTTATACACATATACTTACAAAACTAGCTGCGCCCTGCGGTTTTACCCGCGTTATGCCCGTTCCCGTGGGAATTTAAGAACCACTCGACCGATTTTGAGCAAACTTCACATAAACCATCTACTAAATAGTCCGAACAAAGCCTAAACATTTGGTTTGGATAGGTGAGCCCGTTCTTGAGTTATAAATTTACAACGAAAAGTGGCATTGATTTTTATTAGAGATGAGCCAAACTATTATATCTGTGTGGATAACCAAATACTCAAATATATACCACTACTACCAATATATACAAAAAATACTAAAAATAGCAATATCTACTTAAAATATACCAATAGCTACTTAGATACAGATTACATATAAAAACAAAATGTTAAAACAACGAGAAATTCCACGTCAAGTTAAGGTCACAACAATCTGTGGTAACTTTTAAAAAGTAAACAAACTTCGATTTGTAACTCATTGGGTTAACGGTTACATAATTACTGTTTGTTTATTAATTATAATTCATGTTTTAAATTCAACCTCGCTAGTGACCTTTCGAATTTAAAACACGAGTCACAATGGAGACTTTCCAGTATTTCATCCGGGTTAACCGTATCCCGAAGTTTTAAAAAGGGGATATACATACTTTAACGTAATACCTGCTAAAGTTACTTCAATTGCTTTCCGAGACAATATTCATACGTATTCCTTTGATCTCGACTTAGAGATATTTATTACACATTGGATTTTGAATTCGAATTATATTTACGTAACACATTGGAATCCATTGTTGTCTTTATTTATCTTAAGTGCCCTGTACCTCTTTGGCCTAACGATTTTTTTTTTTTTAGTTTTATTTGATCTGATATACGTACATACGTACTTACGTACTCAAAGACGTCAATTAAATCGACAATTGACTAAATGACATCATTTTAAATGTCAAAAATCCCTCATTAACTTCTCTGAAGTTTTGAAAATAGTATGTACTTGCTATATTTTTAGTAGTTATTTTTATTGCTTCATAAAATATTACCTCTATAAAGCATGTGGATAGATTATCTACGAAAATGTTTAGAGAAAAGTAATATTTATGTTATTATTTATTAATATGAAAATGACATCAGAGAAAATATGAAAACTTTTAAATAAATCACCGCTCAATTTTAAATGTCAATCCCCTCTCCCCCTTCTCTACCCCCCTAAGTCAGATGTTTACAAAGTAATTGCTTTAACACTTCAAAGTAAGAAATCCAATTATTATTTCTTAGATAAAATAACTTAAAATAAGTTAAATATAGTTTCTTTAGTCCTAACTGTATAGACGTGAACTAACTCTAAAACATTTACGTAGTTCATTACAAAGTAAACGACGGCTCTAGGCGACATTAGGACACTATTATTATTTGAACCTTGAAACAATTTCGTTAATAAAACTGTTTCCATTTACTGTAGATAAATAGAAGATGCGTAATAGACTTACTACATATGAGCGTAGGTAAATTAGACACACAAGAATAACGTAGCTAATTAGGTACCTGTATAATTAAATACCTTTAAGTAGTTATATATACCTACTGTAAGTCAGACATTTAAAGTGCTTAAAATAAAATTAAATAAAATTCATTGCTTGTAACGTTCATAAAAGTAAGAAGTAGTATCTTTAAAAGTAATAATATTTAAAAGTTATTGGAGAAAGCTCAGTTTAGTTGGTAATTTTTTCTACTTACAAAAAATCTTTCGAACCCAGCAATACCGTGTCCAAACAAATCACATTATATTTCCCGGCACTGCCCAAACTGCTCTAAATCAAATGTAACCCGCTATTAACCTGCGCACTAAACCTCGTATCAACCCTAAAAAGGTTTTACTGCGCTAATATTTCCAATTCAGTTAAAAATAGCACTCGACCTCTAAGTTAGGGAGTTATACGCAATCTCATTGAAGATATCTGGCTGGCTCGGCCGAGTCATTCGGTGTAAGTTATCGTCTCGGCGCACCCTCGGTCATTTCGCACGTTCGCAAAGGATTTTATCTCGCCCGTGACCGTTCCGACTTCAAATGGCATCACGTCACGACAACACACCAAATTGCCCAAAAAATTGTGTCGGGAATGTAGACATCTCGTAAACGTAATGGGAGAGTCCATAAGACTTAACACTAGTTGGCTACTTTACTGCCTGCTGCATTGGGTTAGTAAAAAAATATACTGCGAATTACTTAGATTCGATGTTTTGGAAGTTCGTTTATAATGTGCTATAAAACAGGAATAAGTTAAGGAATTTAAGCATAATATCAACTAATCTACCTTAAAAGTTCAATTTATAAAGATTAACTAATCATTTAATTGCTATGCAACTGTAGCATTGTGGCATATTATGTTAGGACACCCTTTTTGGCAAAACTGAACGAAATCGGTTATCAATATTAATAAAAATGATAGAAAATGGATAAAGTAGGTACCTAATAAGGTCCAATAGCCTCATAAGACTCGTGTACAACAATTTAGGAAATGATAAAACTTTTCGTAATTGCAGCACACTTTTTCTAAACAACTTCCCTTTTCGATCAAAAATTATAACTTGGAACGTAATTTTCCTACAATTACGTTTATTCTTCACTTCCAAAAGTAATGTTTTTAAGGAAATTTGTTTTGATATGAAAGGCATTTTAATGAGAGTTTTTTTCTACTAACAGCCGCTCGCGGTTTTACCTACGTAGAACAAATTTCCCCGGTATTTTGTATAATATATATTCTCACGTTTGTTATCAAGATTAACTAAAACTTTGATTGTTATGCACTATAACATTGTGGCATATTATGATTAAATAATAAAATTTTTGAAACTAACAAAACTCAAACTCTTTAGCGTAATAGTAGTTCTAGCAGCGCCCCGCGTTATGTCCGTTCCCGTAGGAATTACGGGATGAAAAATAGCCTTCCCGTTGAATGTGGCTATCCATTACAAAAATAATAATTCAAATCGTCTTGGTAATTTCTGAGATTAGCGCGTTCAAACAAACGATCTCTTCTTTATTATATTAGTATGTTTCTGTTTTTCTATCTTCACAATAAAGTAATCCATTCAGATAAAATATTTACATATTATACTGAAGACTTTTATTGTATTAGTATAAGTAAATACGTTAAATTAATATTATTTTGGCGTTGTTAAATGTTTCTGGTCGACGTATTCGATTCACGGTGCGTTGCAACATATCAGTAGAAAGCGGGTGTTTAAAAAATCATTTTACGTTAATTGGATTTCCACGTTTTTTTAATTAATAATATTGAAGTAAAAATAGCTTTCCTGGTACGACGTTGACATTGACTAGTGACATTATAATGGCGTTGTTTGACTTAGGGATGTTAGTCCATTGCGAATATTAAGCATCATGCGTGGGACCTTGTACTTAGTGGTCGGTTAATGGCATTTCTATCTGAGCGCTACCGTGCTTCGGAGGATATGTAAAATTGTCTGTCTTGGTTGTAACATCGGCAGACCATGTCTTTAAGTCGGTCTAAAACTCCGACTCCAGGGTTAGCCACTTACCTACTCAAACTTAATTTACTTATAATAAACTAGCTGCGCCCCGCGGTTTCACTCGCGTTGTACCCGTTCCCGCGGGAATTTCGGGATGAAAAATAGACGTTGGCCGATTCTCAGACCTACTCAATATGCTCACAAAATTTCATGAGAATCGGTCGAGCCGTTTCGGAGGAGTACGCGAACGAACACTGTGACACGAGAATTTTATATATAAGATTATGTTGTCAGAGCTAATAGTCAAATTAAGCCTTATTTTTTCTTATTTCTATTACTAATTGCTGTCACTGCCGCCTCCGCACCGAGGCACCCTGTTAAAATTTAACCTCATTTTAGTAAAATTCACTAAAAAGACCAATAGTATCATTTGCAGTGAGAAAGACATCTATTGGTAGGTAATACACTCAATTCCCTGGCCAAGAGATTTGCTTTCATCTCCATCAAACGTTGTAGCTGGAATAGATAGCTCCTTACGACGTACCTATAAAGTTATTTTATTTCAGTACCTTCGGTAAAACCATTAAAAAAATTGCAAATACATCGCAATATTCAGCCCGTGTCGTATCCATTACAATAAAAACGGAATATTTCTCGTCTCTAAAAATAAAAAAACTGTTTCGGGTTTGCTTATCCAATAATGGAACGTCATACATAAATGTGATGGATATTTACATTCTTATACATATTTATAGATGTCTGGGTTCTCTAGTTTTTCCATGTTTGATTTACAACCCCAAAACATTTGAATTGGTTAAGGTTCCTTTGGAGTTCCTAAGTACAAATATTGAAGATTGGTTTAGGCTTTAAACGTACTTGTCGAAGTTAATTAATCTGTTACAGTTCTCTATGTAATTGTTTCGTTTCATCAAAGATCATTGGATTCTGGGACTTATTTGTTTAGTACCATTTTAGTGTATATCTTTTATGTACTATGTATTAGTTTATTATTTATTTACTTAGGTATAATGTATTGTACATTGTACCTAAGTAAATAGGTGATAGACTATTGTCCATTAAACGTATATTAGGCCTGTAAGCGGTCTAAAAACTCCGACTCCAGGGCTAACCACTTACTGAAACTTTCGAATTCACCATTAGGAATAGGGAAGCCCTTAGTTGAACACGGTGAATGCACAATCTATTTATATCTATTTTATAATTTAAAGCTTTTCGTTTTTTTTTAAACGTGCTAACCACACAACCAACACATCCGATTTGAATAATTCTTTTGGTAATGGATAGCCACATACCACACACTTACTTTATATAAACGTAAAGTATCAATTACTTGAGTCATAACTGACGTAGCTACTTACGTTCTGAAATAAGCAATTGATACAAAAACACTCTTCATCCAATTTAAGCTCTTTCCTTGTTTAGTCAAAACAATGTACGAATCCCACGCACTCGAGTTCTCGCTAGCACGTGTTTGCATCCGAAACGCAAACAACATGAATACATAAATTAGGATAAACGCCCAATAAGTTTACCACAAATATCGATTCCGGTTATTAAAGATTCTCTTGGGCCATACGGTTTATTGGAAATGGGACCATGAATGTAGGATAAAAGGAAAATGTGTGAAAACAGCCTTGAAAAATAATGATATGGCGGTCTCGAGGTACGCATTTGACTATAAAAAGTCTTTTTACTGTCTATGGTTACGAGAAAAGTGTTTTAACTAATCATTCATTGAAATATTAACCGCCTTATTAATGTTTAGTTACCCAGCGTTTGCTGGGTAACTAAACCATTATCCTTTTTTTTGAAGAAAATTTTACCTATTTGTATACAAATTATTGTCATACAGTCAATAACCTGACATGTAAGGTATTCATATTTGTTTGAAATCGATTTCGACAAAAGATGATTTTCCAATATCAATACCAATTGGCTTTTTACGAATTGTTTAGAACCTACTCATATTTTCTCTCAATTCGGGACTTCAGTTTTAAGTACCTTGTCCTAATAGACCTATTAATACTGAGAATTGATAAATCAAAGTATAATATTTTTGTGGCACGCAAAGACGTTTAAATAAGTAAACAAGTCACTAGTAAACATATTTATTTGCTCAATATTATTCCCTTGCGAACAGGTTATTTGATTATTTTGAGAATTATCGGGTTTATTGACTCTAGTTAATTCTTTATATATTTCATTAATTCGGTTCAATGAACTGGATCAAGCAAAATAACGATACATTGAAATAATTGATTTGTAACGTAAGATAAACTATGTACGGTCTATCCTATTTTCATATCTTTTGATCTTGTTGCCAATGCGTATTGGTAGATACTCTGTTGCGAGTGTACTAAGTTTAAAATATAACCTTCCTATATTTATTTTAGGTGATAATTTCTCTCTCTCTCTCTCTCTCTCTCTCTATGTATCTTTTTCCAATGTTTATAATATATATGAAGTTAATAGAATTCGTCAAATTATTTTTTTATTATTACAAGACCAAACACTAATTGCTGATACAGTATAATATGAGCCAATTACAGAACTCTAAAATATAAAAGGACAGTAAGTAGTTCCGAAAAAGGTTATTACCTAAACCTAAGAGCAATCATTGTATTATCTATGATTTATTATCATATCATATTATATTGCCCAAAAAAATTAATGGACACCGAAATTGGACGGAAGAAATTCGACTAATGGACTTTTGTCGACTAGAAATCGATTTCAAACACACATGAAATACTAAGTCAGGTCATTGACTCGCATTGACTGTATGGCAATTATTTGCGTGGAAGCCGTGAAACTGAAACCGCACGTTAATAAAAGTATACTGATACGATGATATTTTTAGTAACCGTTATGCCCACGCAAAGTATGAATATAATTATTATATTTTCATATCTTCTTCGGTTACGCAAAGACAGAACTCGATTCCCAGTGAATCTGTAGCCTTTTTGAAATCTATTTTTATAATGAAAAGCTTAGGCTATACCCCCTTCTTAACAACGGTAAAAACACTTCCAAACCCCACTAAGAGAAAGCTACGCATTAACGCCAAACCGACGATCTTATTATGGTAAGATTAGCGTGATAATTGCACGATCGTTTGAAAATATAGCCGCTGACTTTTGCCTGGCGGGTAGCCCCAACGAGCTTTGGTTTGTGCGTAGCCTTTAGTACATAGAATAGGTAGTAGTATCTTCTGTCTGATCCTTGTTAACGAGTAAAATAAAAAAGTGTCGTTCTTTTTGTCACCAAATCAAAAAAAACATTCAATTATATTTCATTCGTTCAGTCATTCATTAAAATAACTAGATGACTGCACGATGCACAGACGTCAAACAATGACAATTACAAATCTGACCCCTTCATGTTTTCGGGCTTCCGTTCCAGCGGTTCCAGGGTTCAGTAATGCAAAAAGAAAAACCGGAACCCATTAAATAAATGTATACTAAAGATTAGCAAACTACATCGTTAAGTAAATTAAGGAAAACTGTTTTTGTGAGGATCTCAATTATATTATTTTTGGAGTAGTTTCTAGTTATTTAGTAAGGGGCGAAAAAATAATTTTCCTTTATTTCAGAAGAGAAAAATACAGAACCTCCTCCGCAAATGTAACTAACTGAAGTTATTTACTTTTTTGATGGGAAATTTTTACGTAAACATTTTATTTATACTGAAAGAAGGTAACTGATGTGAAAAATTCAATCTTTTTATACCGTGTACACTTGAACTTTTACATCTCAAAAGCAAATTTTTTTTTTTTTAAATGCCACTGCGGTCTTTATTTCGACGAACACAAATAGATACCGAAACGATTTGATATATATGAGACAGGTTTACAGACTAATGTAAATACAATTGAATTTGGCCTGGCTACATTATTACTAAACTTGGTGTCAGGTAAGTAAGTTCTAGCCACTATCAAACGTTGAGGGTTGCATAATATATCTATTTAGTACCTTAATTTGTTTAAAAAACAAAAGCTGTTCGTTCAAAATTGTATTTTATATTGAATGAAATAGAACACTTTATAAAACGGACGTCATTTGTTTTTCTAAATAATGAAAATCCCCTAATATGCATTTGAACTTTTAGCTTTTTACGCTGCATTTGTGGCGCCCTCTATGACGAACTAACTTGCCTGACATTAAATCTATGCTTAGTTTATTATTGCTGTGATTGTGTGATATATAAACAATGTTATTTGTTGTCAATTCAATGTATAGTATTGAATGTTATTGTAAGATTAATCTGCATGTTAGATACTAAATGATTGTACTTAAAAACTTTGAAGACTAAGGACTTTAAAGGGTTTTAATTTGACGAACAAAAAGTGTCCCGCGGACAGATTGATGAAAGGCCTACGGAAGCCTAGAGGGATAATTGTGGACTACGCAATCAAAGTTGAATTGATAAAACACCTAAGACTTTTAAAACTTTTCTCATAATTTCAATTACTCAGATGTAACTTCTTAATTTAAATATGTAAAACATATTAGGATCAAACCAGAAATGTGTTAAATATCCAAAACATTTTTACTTACCAATTTCAAACTGTTTCAACATTCACATTCCTGAAATTAAAATCTCAATTTGTTTTCTAGTTAATAGGTACATCCTATATAATGGAAATAATATACATACTGCACTTCGTTACATTATGTAGTATGAGTTATACGCCACGGGCTGTACACGCCAATCATTACGCAAGGAGGCTTTACAGAATTAGTGGCACGAATCCGATGCGAGCCTAACGTGGTACAATCAGGGAAAAATATAAATAAATATAATACAAATCTAAAATTAAAATGACACAACTAAAACAAGCTAAATAAACACTAATGTAGTGTAACTTAATGTGAGGGATAGCTATAATCTGAGTCAAGAAATAAATAAATAATTACCAAATAGAACAACGTCTAATAAAACTGTACAGTATTAAATATGTGTTAATATACGTTTAATGTTTGCACATTTTCTCTGCATATACAATACAAAATATTAAATCCCCTATTAGCAGCTATTGGTAAATGTGTCCTATTTATTTCACTGACTGTACAAAGCCGGAAATACAATGCGAATGATTGAAATCATGAGTACGTATTATGTTGGATATGAGAACCAAAATGCATGTGATATACGAGTTCATGTGTACTTATGTATGGATTTGGGTTTAATACCTAGAGTTCAATAAAAATGTTGAAATACTAATTCATTTCCACATTCGTTTCCAATAATTGAAGTCTGAGCCCACTAGAGTCACAATAGCCTTTAAAGTTAGACTGTCTTGATAACTTTGTCTTCGGCACAAATTCTGTAATCTTATAGACAAACAAACTTATGAGAGCATACTAGAGACAAGACGTCCAACAACGTCTTGTCTCTAGTATGCTATCTCATAAGGTCTCAAAGACAGGAATAACTAATTACAATTTGAACTAGTGGGCTCAGGATCATATTGAAAAGAAAAAATATTAATGTAATTATTACCGATTTAAAAAAACGAATTAGATACTCTACTCGTTTTTAAGTCTATGACATTTGTTTAATTCTTCTCTAATTATACTCGTAATCTACTAAAGTCATTTTCCTAGTTATAATAAGAATTACGATAACATTGTTATCATATAGGCCTAATAGATTAAGTAAGTGGCAACTGTTGATTGTGCAATGTACCTAATAGAATAAAGACCGAAAATAAAATATAATTGATATTTTCTACTTGTTTTATTTTAAAACTAATCTATATCTGAATATATATCTCTAAATACTATGTCCTCGGTTCGACTTCCGAGTCGAGCGAAGCATATTCAACATGTCTTGGCTTTGATAATTATTATAATATCCCATTACACCATAGTCAAGCGTCTTGAGAACTCCTTAAGATTTCTGTAGTACTTACAGTGAGGAGTCACTGCACTGATACCTACAGTGACATGAGAAGCCGATGAAAAGAGATGAAGTTGCTATGGAAAGTGACGTTTTAGGATTTATTACAGCATATATTATTAGAGCTTTTATAATCATTTTATAATTCTAAATTCGTTTATTTAAAGATCTTTCAATAATAAGTACACCATACTTTTTTCATTAATAAATATGTAGTTACCTTTGTTAATTTTTTTATCTTATATATTTTATTGCCTGCCTTCTAAATGTGAAACAGGTGTATAAATATATTATAAACTTAAAAGTAAGTCTCTTTTAAACTTAAACTGATATAAAAAGCTAAAACAACACAAAAGCAATGATTCAAAGCATAAATTTCAATTGAGGTTTAATTAAGTTGAAAAGAGAGACGGATTTATTAGCTAAATCGTTTAGTTTCGGACGAATGTTTCTCATTGCCCATAAATATTCATCCCGCGATGTATTGCGGCTACGAAATACAGATTTAGGCCGATTACACTACAAAGAGATAAAGTAGGTATTTCAACAGTACTAGCCTATTAAACGAGATGTTTTGGGATAATTTGTTAATTATGATATCTTATAGAATACTAGCAGCGCCCCGCGGTTTTACCCGCGTTGTGCCCGTTCCCGTGGGAATTTCGGGATTTTTTTTTACATAAAAACCTTCCTCTTGAATCACTCTACCTATTACAAAAAACCGCATCAAAATCCGTTGCGTAATTTTAAAGATTTAAGCATACAGACAAACAGACACGAAACAGAGACGACTTTATTTTATACTATGTAGTGATTATTAATTGTGTAACTTGACTTTTACGCCGCAGTGGGCATAGCACAGTAGGCACATTGCAGTTAACTAGCTATTGTGTATACCAACATAAAAAGTTAGCCTGTATTAGCCTGTAATATATGTCCCACTACTAGACAAAGGCCTCTCACCTCACTGAAGATATCAGTAAAGAGAGGAGGATTAGGCGTAATCACCACGCTTTCCTAATGCGGGTTAGTGATCTCAAACGCAAGCCATGTTTAAGAAGTAGGAAACATGTTTTCACTCGACCCGGGAATTGAACCCGAGACCTCAGTCTCTCAATCATGGTCACCAATATATCCACAACCATTGACACATTACGAAGAAAAAAATTAAATTGATGAGTGTACTACTGATAAATTACTGATTACAAAAAAGTTCCTTATTTCAATTAGTTATTTAATAACTCGTTATAACTTTATACATATTTAGCAATTTTCTGTCTAGACGGTCAAAGGTATCTTAATTAGTAAGATAGTTTTGTATTGTCTTGGTTATGAACATTGAACACTCAATTAGTGTCAATCTCTCTTCTAGTTGTTTGTACGGTTGTTTCAACAATTCCTTAGATATTATCGAAGCACATGTTTATTTTTATTATTTGTTAAGACACACATACATCATAAATGTGGACCAATGTCGTCAATTTTTCAGCCGAAGACGATTGCTTCTGAAGAGGAAAAAGGTTTAGTGATTTTATTTCATTCTTACCCTATCTATAAACCTTTTTCCTCTTCAAGAGCAATAGTCTTCGGCTGGAAAATTGACGACATTGGTCCACATTTTGTGCCAATCCAAAAGAAATAGAGTATAGTGTGGCTGCGGGCCGTTGCAGGTCGTGTGACGATGTATTCCTTTTAATGAAACCTTGTATGAAAGGCGTCACACTGACCCGCAGCCGGGCGGGGCCCACAGATCACACCTGCATTATGTCTGTCTTGCGCTGCAGTAATTTCATAAAGTACAAACAAAATATAGAGACTACCAAAGACACTAACGAATAAAAACATTTTCTAATGTTTTCATAACCAAGTTGGTATTGAATGTTTACAACGCTTGAACTCACAAGTTCTCAGCTTGCAAACTTGCTCACTGTAAACTTAACTATACTTTCCTCATAATTATAATTAATTAAGTAATGTAATACTGTTGCGGACCTTCTGTAACTTTTAAAATTAAAGGAGTTTTGCAGTTTTCTCTTTACTTTTAAAAGAACATTTTAAGTTGTCTCCGTGGCAAGCTCTTGTATTTACTTTGTCATCAAATATGTCTGTAATTGTGTTACAACGTTTTGCTTTTACAATGGCTAAGTGAAACGCACCTAGAATTCTTAGTAACTAAAATGACCTTAATGCCTCGTAGATGTTCATGGAAAGCATGTAAGTACTCGTACCTGCTAGATTAGCTCAACTTTGTGGCTAGACCACTATGAGAGTGTCTTTCTGCATCGCTCTAAGGAATAGCTATTAATCCGAGTCACTTGCAGAAATATCTAGAGAGGCCAATTGTCACTAATCAAATCTAAAAAACAAAATTGTACCAATATTTTGTACTAAGATTATCGCTGACATTTTCAACTACTTTTGTTAGACAGTACTAACCTAACCTAACCTAAAAGTAGATCTAAAGAATGGTCCAAACTATACTCTTTTACAGCCCTTTTAAAAGCCAACATGTTTTAAACCCACTCTAAAGGATGTGGCTCTAAAATGTCGATCAAATAAGATAGTTGGGAAAACCCCTAAGCCTTACAATGCCGTATGATGCTGTCAAGTTTACACAAAACACGGTCTTCATAATAGTATACACTTCTTAGCAGCGACATAGTTCTAAGTACAAAGTGGAATAAAGAATAAAAGCAAGAGAATCGTTGGCCGCTAGAACTTTGTATAATTTGTTGTTGAGAAACTGCTCGAGTGTTCTAAAATGCGCTGAAATTAAATAATATTTTACCTTGTGTGACTTTGTGACGTTGAGTTGGCTACGAGGTAAGCACTTACTCCATTTTTTGAGTTGGGTTTGTTTATTTAGCCATATTGCTCGAACGGGTTTTGTAGACCCTCGCAAAACAGCTGCCTCGGTGTAATTTTAACTAAAACTACAACGGAAAAAGCAATATCTATAGTTCCATTTTCCAGACTTGACCGAGCGAGGCTGACACTTAAAATGTGATTGTACTGCTGAGTAGAACACATTTAATTGAAACAAAGGAAACGGGACTTGGCATTTGGCATGTGGCTATTTCCTTTAACAAAAACATTGTTTGAAACCATCTTACAGAGATTTTTTCACAGAAAAACCTACGGATACTATAGTATCAATGGAAACCTGAGAAAGCACAGCGAGTCTACTACGTCATTAGTTCGTGGAGCGTAATAATTACTTTAACTTTAATTAACTGCAGAGGCCGTAACCAATTATCTTTGTCAGAGATGTATAGGGTGGTGTAGGTCAGTACGTGACGAACTGAGCTTAGGTCAATTGCCTTCATTCAATGAAATATAACGTCGCGGTTCCACCTCTGGAACATTTTTTTGATTTCGATAAAACCTAAAAACGTGCCCTATCGCCACAAATATGACTTAGTACTAAATTATTATGAAATGCTAGTAAATCCTAGCAACACTAATTCAACCTTCAATGGTGAATATCGAAATAATTTTCTTCGTCTCTTCCTTTGATGAGATGAGAACTTATTAATTATCTTCATCTTAAGATCTAACCAATCTTTAATCTAAGCTCCTAAAATAATAATTACTATCGGCTTTGTTACGAAAAGTATATAGTGCCCATTTCATCTAAGTATTTAAATGCAAATATTAACTTACAACAATTAGGTTGATCACAATTAAATTCAAATTAGTATTCAAGTTGTTGCGACGAAGTCTAGCCATTTCAAAACAATGGTTTAACTTCTTAATTGAAATTAAATTTGTATTCACGTAAATAAATGGGTAGGAATCTTGAAATAACTTGTTATCTTTATTTTCAGCTAGTGCTAAGGAACGATAATTGAAATATAATAATGGTATGAAAATTTCTATTGAGTAGAGCAATCTCAATAGAGCAATGACAATTCATTAAGTCTCGCACACAGCACATATCTTTTACAAAAAAGTAAATAATGTCCCACGGCTGGGCAAAGGCCTCTCATCTCACTGAAAATATCAGTACAGTAAGGAGGATAAGACGAAATCATCACAAGGATGGTGATCTCAAACTCGAGTAGAAAACATATTTTTTCAAGTAGAAAGTGTTTAATATAATTTGTATAATATCATTCATCATTCAGGTCAGTGGCCATCCCTGGTGTCGAAGTGTTTAGTACCACCTAAAGGCCTTCAATATATCAAACTTTTTATATTATATATTACAGGTCATACGTCACTTAATAATTTTGACGCGGGTTCAAAGCTTCCCTTTTCAAAAGGCATCCAAACAATGTCATGTACTTTCCTAATTATGCTGTAAAAGGTTTAATTAATTCAGTCACCAGCAGGGCCAAGTTGCTGCCAATGACAAAGGTGTTTCTCTTCCCGAAAGATAAATCTCTCCCTATAATTCTATATGAAGAAAATATAGAAAAGCTAGAAGAGATCATAATGGTTTCTTAGATTTAACCGAACGCTACTCATTTTTAATTAAAACTACGTTTACGGACACACTTCGTTTGTACACTTTGCGTGTCGCTTTGCGTGTCGCTTTGCGTTTTTATCTGACGTTTCGGCGCCTTTGTCGGAACCATAAAATAAAAGCGAAGTGATTCGTGAATGTAGTTTCAATTCAAAATAGAAGAGATCATTAAAAAATCAACATCATAACTTGTTAGAAAAACCTAGCCTTTATCGTGCAGTACCGTGCCCTCTGTGCTACATTAGGAAGAAAAATCCTAAAGAACGATACATACAGTATCTCCAGATTGAGCAATCAGTCCAGTCAGGTTGTTTACACACGAGTTGAAATGTCCTTTTAGGAAAGGAAAAAATATGTGAAACCAGACACCATACGGCAAAGTAGGTCACCATCCTCCTGTTTACACGGCACCGGAAAATAAATTAGCAACGAATGACCGTTTATTGTGATCATACAAGTTTCGTTCCGATTAACCGAACTTTTTATAGGAGTTGTCTTGCAAACTATTAGTAGAACAGTTAATCTTGACCTAGTTTGGAAAGGGACAGGATATTGGTTAACTTATGTTGTAAAAAGAAACATTGTTTACTGTAGAAAAGATGATGACTTGCTTCTAACTTAAGTATTCGGAAGGCCTTCAGTTTCTATATTTATGGGATTTCTATCTAACAGGTAACATTTTATTATCTCTCTCAGTCCCCATTGTTTCAATTGTTAGACGACCTTAGACCATATAGTAGGCCTATAGACGGTCTAAAAACTTCAACAGAAGTTGCGTCACTAACCTCCACGAACTTATTATCTACTTTTAGTTTTGGGGATAAAATGAACTAGACAAAAACTACTTCAAAATTATGTAATTTATACAATGCAATAAATACCTAAGAAGTAGGCCCATTAGAATCCACTTCGTTTTCACATAAATAAATTCGTTATCTAGGAACTCAGCCTCTATAAATATAATGTACCAGTAAACAGGGTAATTTACCCAAATTATTGCGCAATGAAAAGGGAATAATAATGAAATAGAATCGTTACCACAACAATGTTAGTTCTAGTGTGGTACGAATGTATTCATTAAAGTGGTCCTTTTCAAATAGTGAGCGAATAGACGCCTACTATACAGCAACTTTATGGAACTCAGCTGTTTCGGACCTTGTATATTTCGAGGCTTATTATATTCTGTTTAATGGATGGTATGTCATGGCTAAGAATAAGATAGCAACTAGAAGAATAGGGACTTTTGCGTAGGTAGGTACTTCGCCTTATAAACATAGGCATACAAGCAATCAAAAAAATATTTTCCATCAATCGCTTCACTAATTTATGTTTTTAATAACAAAAAATAAACTCTCTGTGTATTGTTGTTTATATTCCGAATATTTACATAACTGATTGGTCCGGAAAATAATTAAAAACTGCGGTTAAATGAATGAAATAACAAAGGTATGTAAACGGAATGTGAAATACTGTTTATTGGTCCCGTTCAATTTTGCGACTCACTGAACCATGTTTACATGTAAAAAGCTATTTACCTATAGGTAAATATAGGAAATGCAGTTTTTTTTTACAGTTTGCCTTGTTCTTACCGAGTCGTTTTTACCAAAGCTCATTTTACCGAACACGGTTCACCAAAGTATTAAATTACCGTTCAGCCGGTGTTTGACTAGGTTACTTTAGCTATATCCGAAGTAATGAAGTTTTGTTCATTAAACTTAGAAACTATTCTTGAGTGTATTTCGCAAATTGAGTTATATGTACGTACGTTAGTACATATAACTCAATGATTTCGCATCGGAAACTATCATTAAATAAATGCCAAAAAATTCGGCTGTTGGTATTGAAATGAAGAACATAATACGGAAATTACATATACCCTGCCAGGGTATCCCTGGTATTCATTTTGTAAGCCGCTGCCGGAAAAAAATATGTTCAAAATGACAGCGGTGTCGTTGGTAAATTGTACGCAGTGGCGGATCTAGAGAAGCAAAAGTACACGAAACCTTTTAAATCATCTGAGTTCTCTCAAAAAACGTGGTCCCTTGATAAATAGACCTCCACCAAAGTCAAACTTCCGCAAACGAAAATCCACTTAGATCTAAGGTCCCAAAATATATCTGGGGTACAATACAGTACAATAACAAACAAAATACGCCGCACCATCAGGGTCAAGCCCCCAAAATCTACCTAGTTATGCACCCACCGGGCCGCATAGTAATACATAATGCTGACCGTGCATAGCTCTAGCGGGAATGCGTGGGCGCATGACCAGAAAGGATGTTTAGACTATAAGTTAGAGATAAGAAATATGACTTTAGTTTTAAGAATATAATTCATCATTAGTTAAGTAACCCTAGTTTAGTTCGGACGTCAGTCCTTAGTGAATAAAACTTTTCACTAATTATTAATTAAGTAACCTTAGCGTAGTTTGGACGTTTATAACAGTCCCTAGTGAATAAAACTTTTCACTTTAGTTTTTAAAAAGTATTTTATTGCTCCCAAATACTTTTCTGGCGCAGCCGGTAGGATCGCACTACTGTGTGCTGCTGATTCGTGCGCGAAAAAAACGATTAAAAAGCGTGAAAAGCGCGTTCGGTCTTCAGCCCGTGGCGATCCGCGAACCAGAGAAATTTGAAAAGGACCTTGGAGACAATACCTAAGCATGGTGGTGACTGGCAGGTGAGTGAGATTTTTCGCCATCCTTTCCCCACTATTCTTTGTTATAGTAGGAATCGAACTTTTTCCTTTATAACTTTTATTTGACTTACCTAAAAATCGGTAGACCATTTAATTTAATGTATTAAGTAGATTTTATTGTTATTAAATAAAATAAACTTAGTTTAGAATAAAAAGGAACTATTTTTGGAATAATATGCAAGAAATAATATCTTTAGTTATAAATAGTTGTGAAGTTTGTAAGAAGCTTAAGTATGGCAGGAAGCCCCTTTTCAGGAAATTTAGATTATACAGATGCTTTACGTTATGATAAGGAAATATCCATGATAGAGTCGAAAGAAAGAGCTCTAGGTAAGAAAATCAAATCAAATCAAATCAAATCATTTATTTGCGTAAATAGTTGTTACATCTATTTACAAACCCAAAGGGTGTGCAAAATATAAAATCAAAACTAAAATATAAAAATAAAAAAACTAAATTGTTAATATGGCGTTACTTTTGTAACATATATAACGCATATGCAAATTTATTTATTTTAATACATAATTGTTCTACATGTGTTTTCCATGTTAGTTCTGCATCTATATGGATACCGAGGAACTTAACTGATTGAAGTTCTTTTATAGGATCATGGTTATATTTTATATTTACGGAATTAAAGTTACTATTCTTATTTTTCTTGTTTCTTATCATCGGATCCAAATTCAGGGTTGGGATTTTTAGATGATTTCTTTCGGTCTCTGACTAGTTTTCAGTTGACACCAAGACTCTAGTATAACCACGTTTAGATTGTGATTTCACCTCTTTAGAATTCTCTGATGGTATCCTTTGGGGCGATATAGAGTTTTTATTAGATCTTCTTTGAAATAAAGCTGGTTCCTTACTATATGTAAAGGAAAGTCAAATAACATCTATAATGGAAGTACCGTTAACAGATAAAATAGTTTTCGATTATTACAAATTATATCCTCTTCCCATTTACCAATTTCCTACGAGAAAATTGTTATTATTTCCCGATTTTCCGTACCTTTTGGCGAAAAGACTCCAAATACTTGCCAGTATCCCAGCCGTGCGAGAAAATCGACGCAGCCACTTTCCTGTGTACCGACGACAACGTAGCGCAGTTTCAGCCTCCCACATGTGCTGAACAGCTTCTGAAGTTTCAGACTAACCTCACGTTTTGCTCACCATATGCTGTTGAAGTTGAAGACATCAAGGTACAGCGTATTAGCATGGAAAGTTGGATCATATTCACGCGAAATTCAACCATAATGACTGAAAAATGTGAAAACGAGAGTAACAAAGTATTACTACAGGGCACATACGTCGTTTCAACATCTGAAAACTGTGCTTTACACCTGAATGAGATTGAACTTACCTATGAACGCACCTTTACTGAAAAACTTCAGTTCAGAATTGCAGCCGTTACAACCTTACCTCAAATGAAAATTGAAAATCCGACATCCTTACCTGTAATCAATATAAAGAACATCGATCTGGAAGAAATGAAGCACATTTCCCGCATCCTGAAAATTAGCGACACATTCAGTGAAAGTGATAGTGAAATGGGCAATATAGTGAATATCAAAAGTGTTAGTTTAGCCACGATTTTTCTATATGGATTTTTCATAGTTATAAGTATTATTTTCCTTTCATATTATGTTAAGCGAAATCATCGGAATCCAGTAATTGTAGAACCCGATAATTTCGCTCTTGATGAGGGAGGAGTTATGCACCCACCGGGCCGCATAGTAATACATAATGCTGACCGTGCATAGCTCTAGCGGGAATGCGTGGGCGCATGACCAGAAAGGATGTTTAGACTATAAGTTAGAGATAAGAAATATGACTTTAGTTTTAAGAATATAATTCATCATTAGTTAAGTAACCCTAGTTTAGTTCGGACGTCAGTCCTTAGTGAATAAAACTTTTCACTAATTATTAATTAAGTAACCTTAGCGTAGTTTGGACGTTTATAACAGTCCCTAGTGAATAAAACTTTTCACTTTAGTTTTTAAAAAGTATTTTATTGCTCCCAAATACTTTTCTACCTGGATTCGGCCCTGTTTACGCACGTTGTAAATACTGCGTACACAAATGAAATATACAAACAAGTTTTCCTCATAGTCTATTTACGTTGCGGCCCCTACGTATTAATCAAAAACAATCTTTTGACACGAGTGTGCTCCAATAACGATGAATGGAGACCTTTAACGGTTTCTGTTAAATGAAGAGAAAGACAACACATTTTTCAAATGAATTTGGCATTTGATTGATGCGGTTTAATAAACACTTGGTACAGTAGTAGTCTATTCAACGCGTACAAGTACAAGTTAAGATATATGTACTTGTACTGTACAGTATCCATGCTTGTGAACGAATAAATCATGTTTTGAAAGTGATAATTCAAAGCCATATCAATTAAGCATTTGTTAGAGCGTTATCTTCCGTATTCACACACCTTATAAGAATGGGACGAGGAGTCCATTCCGAGTTCCAACTTCTGCTAAGCGTAGGATGGGACTTATCTTTATGTGAAAAGAATCAAACTTTTTAATACATACTCGTACCAGTAAGATCTTACGGACCTAGGTCCTAGATTATCTAGATAATCTAGGTAGGTCGTCTTGGTCCATAGATCAGAAGGCCAGAGAAGCTTGAAGATTAAGAAAATAAATACAAGGTTATTCATAGAAGGACAAAAAGGACTTTATTTATTCGCCAAAACTTTGCAACGTATTTTGATACCTCGGCCGGATATTTTTTACAAAAATTCTGAAATAAATTCCCTACGCGCGAAATTTATGAGCAGTTTATACCTACTAGCTTTAACGCCGCATCCCCAAAATCAGTGAATGCAGCTTAAAATATACATTTTATGGCCAAGTTTGGTATAAACTATGCTTTTTATGGAAAGTTACTAAACCATGCAGGAATTGGATTATATTTTTTTGTGATATTTGGTTATTTTTCAGTGCAGTTTTGGTGTATGCTAATTCCACTACAACGTTCATTGAGTGAGGGCTTACATTTATTTGACAGCTGTATGTACAATGTATAAACGGATTTTTTTTCACCTTATTCATAAATGCTCTATAAAATAAAAACTGTTATAATGTTGGACACTTTTGCACTTTCAAAAATTCCGTATGTTGGAAAGGGAAAAATCATTTAATATATAGCAAAAGCATAGCCAAAATTCTGTTGACAAGTCCATTGGCACAGTGGTAATGAGAGCGCTTGCTGTGCCGGGGGTTGCGGGTTCGATTCCCGCCCGGAGTCAACAATATGTGAACACATACCTAGTTGTTGGCGACGACGAGTGACAATTATATATTCTTATAAAGTATTTGTATATGTATATGTAGTAGTATCAGTTAGTTAGATTCCATAATATAATGTAAGCTTAGAGCTTAGTCTGGGTCTACTTACTGAGTGCGAATTTGTCCGAGTATATTATATTATTATTATTATTTTATGAATATGGCCCTTGGATTTTAAGGAAACTCTAACCCTAACCCTAGCCAAAGAAATGGCTAATCGCTAGTAATTTGAATAAACATTCTACCCACATCCTCTTACGAGATAAGCATTAGGCACTAAACACTATAATAATCGTCATATTTACAAACACAGCGAATAGACGCTGTCCAAGTTGGAGCCCTAGATAAGAGGGAGCAGTCAAACAAACTTCATCCCAAACATAATTACTGAAATGTCAAGTCACTCCTACACGAACAGGCAGAGACAGTTTGATGGCGTCTCGACGGAGAAGCCAATTAACTGGACACTACTGGTACTGAGCAACAACTGAAGAAATGACAAGTGTGATGGGTCAAAGAGAATTTCATTAAGTTCGGGCTGTTCGAATTACAAAAATCTATTTTATTTTATATAGTGTTAATTTATGACTGGTCTGACCTACCTATCGCTGCCAGAAATGTAAGAAAATGTAATGTAGCAAGTGGTAGCAAGTGGTATCGTGGTAGCAAGTGTCTCCTAAAAGTGGTAGACGATTAACTCCTTCAAAATAACTTTATTTTCAACATAATACTTAACACTCATTAACATAACATAAAATTTCTCAGAAATATAATAATAAAGAAATATTGTTTGTTCTTGAGAAGCTACTGCTCAATTTCAACTCAATTTTCAACATAATTAATAAAACAAAAAGATAATAAATCATCCCGTGTAAACTTGAATGAAGTTTGGGTACATGAGAAGGACTAAGTTATAGGTGTAAATGGTAACATTTGAACCGCGTTTGTCTGTTTTGTTCTCATTTTAAAACTTTTGGGGTGAAATGAAATGTCACATCCTCGCAATTGAGTTAGCAAATTATTGGAAAAAAAGGGAGAATTAATATTTAGAAATTACTAACGAAGTAGATTCTTAACTAATTAAAAAAGTACTAGAAGAAGAAGAAGACTAGATTTGTTTTTTTACAAAGCATGATAATGACCAGTCCAATGGCTTTATTGTAATCTCGAAAACCATATACAATTCATATTCATAAAGTACAATCATGTCAATGGAATTATTAAGTTTCATTATAGCTATTTCCACTTACAACGATCTATCTATAACTGTCAAGTATCACTTTGAGGTAATCAAAAGCTTCAATGTTAATAGACATAATAGTATAATAAGTAGTCTTCCGTGAGTTCATTAACATTAAATATTAACTTTAACTTAACATCGTAATTCACATGAATTTCAGGAGCTTTTAAAGCACTTACCTCCTTTGCATATAAAAGAGGTTCCATAATATTGTTTACAGATTGAGACCCCATTCGTTTGAACCGTTTCTAATTTTATTTGCGAGTCTCGAGTGACCCTTGCTGACAAGAGGCAAATTGTTTTCCTTCATTAAATCGGAACTTAGAGTTATGTATCAAATTTAAAGGTTGAATATAACAGAAACGTGTAGTTATCAAAACTTAGATTATTAATCTTCCTGAGTTTTTCTATAGAACTTATCGGTTTCTAACTTGTAGTCACTATACAAACTAGAGGACAGGACAAGAACTTATTCCAACATTAATTTTATATCTATACAAATTTAAAATGCTGAAAAGATTTTTTTTTTGTTTGTTTTAACTCGCTTATCCCAGGATGTATCACTCGAACTTGAACTGATTAACGTGATTAGTTATTAGTAAGGAAATAGCTAGATTCCATATAATTTGTAATTAATGAAAACGTTTACTTAGCCTAGCAGTTTACAAATTAATTAAAACAAAGAAAGCTGTGCCTCTGTAATCTAAGGGCGTAAGTTCCATTTGAAAATTTAATTTGGAGTACCAATAAACATTAAAGTAAGTGTTTGCGCAATAATTAAGGGTACAAGGAAAAATTCCGAGGTTACATTTATAGAGTTTCCTTCGGTGCTGTAAATTCGTCGAGTGGCGTAGTTACAAGGTTACTGCCGCCGAAATGAAATGACTTGAACGCTCGAATCAAATTAAATTTCAAATTGAAATTAACCTGTTGAAATTAATTGACACTGATCTTGAACTCTATATTTCTTTGGAAGTCAGATTTCATAGAGTTCTGTTTCAACAGCAAGTTTCAACGGTCAGATATATTACATGAAATTAAAATAATCTATATTATTAATGTTTTATGGCTTAAGAGCTTGTTTTTTAAATGTTTGAACGCGCTTATCTCAGGTATTACCTATCCAATTTGAATAATTATTTTTATAATAGATAACGACATTCAACGAAGAGCCCATACTCTATTTTTCATCACGAAATGCCCACTGAACGCGCATAACGCGGGTAAAGTCGCGGGCGCTAGTATTACATAAAACTAAACTTACAATAATGATTCTTCTCAAAGAACTTAAAATATAAACTTAAGTGGGCTTTAAGACTTCTAGGGGCGCTGTTTAACCAGCTTATGTTAGAAAAGCTCTTTAATAAAGGATAACAAGTCAGTGATTCGCCCGGGGCGGTGGGAGACGCAGACTCTAACCGCTATTGCTTGCATTATATTTTCAACTTAATCTGGAAAGTTCATCCATACTTTATATAGATTTTATGGGTAACCATATTGTCCTTTTAATACTTACTAGCAGCGCCCCGCGTTTTACCCGCGTCGTGCCCGTTCCCTTGGGAATATCGGGATGAAAAGGAGCCTCTCAGCATCTTTCCATTGAATGTGTAAATATATTACAAAAATAATTATTAAAATCAGATTGGTAGTTTCTGAGATTAGCGCGTTCAAACAAACAAAAAACAAACCCTTTAACAATCCGAAAGCCTAACATAACCTAACTCAATTATTTTTATACGCAGTTGTAACTTGTAGCAAGATCATCGAAACCTTTAACAAAGTATAAAGAGAAAGTAATAATACTTGTTTACGTCATGAAAAGAGTACTAGTAATTAAAGAGAAACCTTATAAAATTCGAAGAAGGTTAGATTCCTTTTGTTTTGTGCCAAGAAAGGGTACGAACGGAAAGGACGAAAATAGAAATGGTCCTATTTAACTCATGGAGCCAAATAAAGGATTTTTTGTGATAAAAATAAACTGGAAATCCTTAAAAAATAAATAGTTGTGAAAATTGAGGAAAAGAATAACCATTTTCTTTTGGTCGGGTAAAATCTTTTTTAAGGCATCACACTATAGAAATACCGAAATAACATTTCTATTAAGCGAATATATTTAAGTTAAGTCCGACTTATCGTTTTAATAATAATTTTTATCTAAATCGTTTTTTAAACACATCCCAAATCGAATTCTTGTCGCAATCATAACGTTAAAATTGCACCATCAAAGAAATTCAGGAAATGATTTTCATATTCCTAAAGTTTGAGTGCTTGGAATACTTTTCTTACTTGAAAGTAAGTGGGAATATTTGAGAAGATATTTTTTTCATAACTTCGGAACAGAAAGTGTAGGCGTCCACCCCTCTAGCATATCAATTAATTATAGGTAATAAACACCACGAGCCATTTCATAAATCATTTGAGTGAGTGGGATTAGCTACTAACTAGTTAGGACTATCTAATAAAACATTCTTAGGTATGGTGCAAATAAAATCTGTAATGGCGGACAAGAATAAGTATGTGTGTAAACAAATGTTTATGGATTTAATGGGGTGCGTTCATATCAATTAAATCAATATGTAGCATACTCTTTATTATGATACTTATAAATTTTGAATATTTCGATATTATAGAAAAATTTGATAACTCGAACATAGCTCTGCATACCTACACTCTACACATTCTATTCGCCATTAACCCGCAATAGGCAAGGGTGGTAATTACCGCTCATTCATCTCGTCCAATGAAAGCGGCCTTTCCCATACAATGAGACATTACAGTACTAATACTTACGTCATCGAAACTTACCTGCAAGGAAGGTCAACTAACAATTTTATATTCTTCTCTCCTGTTGGTAAAATAATCTTGCGTCTACAATCAGCCATCACAATACAATCAAAGGCCTAAATATCTGCGTCGTTTCATCTCGAACGAGCAATTTTTACCTTTGAGATTGGAGTAATTTCTTGCCTTCTTTACCCTCGAAAGGCGTTAACAGCCGAGCCATTTGTTGGTGAAGGTACCTTACCTAGGACTAACAGGTACTGAAACAATGCAATTGGGCTTTTTTTTGTGATAAATGGAAAGATTATATATTAGTTTTATAACAAAACTATTTTTATTTTATTTTTTTCGCAATAATTCAAAAGTTATTTCAAAATAAAAATTAATTTTTGAATCCAGTACCGAAGACACGCCGACAGCTACCGAACAAACCCGAGCGCGTGTGACGTGATAATGTTAGTTAATGTTAATGAAAAGAGGTTCGGTTACATCGCAAACTTTTTATATGTTTATGAAAAGAGGTTCGGTTACATCGCAAACTTTTGGAGGGAAAGAGAATAAGAGCGTTTCCACATTATCCGATCCGATATCGGTGTCGGACGCCGATCCGATATCGGGGTAAGTCAAATGTATGAAATATGTTCCGATATCGGGCCGGACAATATGAAAGACAGGTACTTATTTCATACATTTTACTTAACCCCGATATCGGATCGGCGTCCGACACCGATATCGGATCGGATAATGTGAAAACGCTCTAAAAGGGCGGGAATCTTGATTGTAAACGCTGTACGTATTTATGGTTAAATAGCTATAACATTAAGACGTCACAACTACGGTGACCAATCTTGGCGCGTTTATAGTCACGTGATTTTTATTTAAATTTCTTCAATTTTTAATTGTTTATAATTAATTGAAAATCATTTTTTTTAAGTTTTTTGCATTAAATATCAATATTATTAATAATAAAGTTTTAAAATACATCAAAAAAATCATTTTTTTTTAAAACCCAATTAACTGTTTATTATACCCAACAGATGATCTCTTTATTCGTAGGTTTATGTTGTAGTTCTACTATCCATGCCTCCGCCAAATGTAATTACTCCTGAAAGAAAAAAATACCGACCGAATTGAGAACCTCTTGTTTGGGTTTTTTAAGTCGGTTAAAAAACCGAAAATGCAATCAATGTTTCGACTACAGACTTCAATTTGAATATCGCATAGTATTTGTATAGATAGTGGTTCGTTACTTTAATTACATTTATTCTCTTTTTGTAATATCACAGGCTTATAGTTGTGAAGAACATATACCTATACATACTCGTACATCCACGCAAATATTCGTAGACAGTTGTATTATTAACTCGCAGATACAGTATTTTATTATCGTGTCGCTAGCTAGTCGCTTAGTAAATAAATCAAGGCAATGCTTACAATAGGGAGGTAGATAGGTACCCTTCCCTTCCGTATGATAACGATCCTCCACGCTTCCTTATTTAGTAAGTAGCTTACTTGTTACGTATCTACATCACTTTGATAAATAAATGTTCTATTCAACGTTTAGAGGAACACACACATCTTGCTTACAAATTATTTTAGCCGCAACGAGCGCTGCTTACCGCGGAGAAACTCTACGCTGCGTATTTCAACCACATCGTTTCATTTTAGCAGCGTTTGGGCGGGCGGGCGCGTATTTTTTCAAATTTATTATCACTGCTAACAAAAGCAGTGACATACATAAATTTAAGGTAAATTAAAAAAGTTTTAAAGCGTTTTGAACCTTTTAATGTAATTGTACTTATTCATCTTACATGAAGATTAGTTCAAAGATTAGGCACCTATAATTTTTTGCGGGTGACATTTATAAAGACAAGTTTTATTATGGTATTGGAAAAGAATGGTAATTTCCCTTGTAATACCTACTTTAAAATTTATTTCCGTGTACAAATACCAGAACTATCGTATTTAAATAAAACCTTTATTAAAAATCTATTCCGCTGATGTCTTGGTGAACTTTGGTACAGCTGAGACGGCACTAAACAAGGAAAGTTTAATTTACTTAATTGGATTTGGATCTAAAATAACTTAGTTGAAGAAGAAAGCTATTAAATTTAATACACAATATTATAATACTCAAACTTAAAATAAATATTGACTAATATTTTGTTCGCTATTTGACTTATATTTTGTCAAAATTGTATAAGATGGTTTTCTATTCGGCAATACAAATAATCTCTATGATGGCTTTTCAGTATTTCGTAATATAATACACATTAGGTTTGTTGTTTGGATTATTCTTACACATCTTACGATTGTACTACGTTATATTTTTCATACATGACCGAAATAAAATGACAAAAGATTTGCCCAAAATAGAGCCCCAACATGAGATTTCCATAACTATCCACATTATACTGATGATGGCTATATGTTTACCATAAGAAGTGAATATTTTGGTTGCAAATAGTTCTAGAGGGATGTAAGTAACCACTTACGATGACGAATAATGATGATTCATAATCACGACGTTGATATTTTCTTCTACTTCATGGGAATATTGATTTAAATTGTGTGTTTGCTAAACAAAGCGTTTTAGTTCTAAAGCGCCAGACAACTTTAACTTTATTATCATAATCTGATGTTTATATAGTTCTTTATAAATAGTGCAAGTGTAAGATAAATAGTGCAAGAATGCAGTGACCGCAACTGTAAAGAATACAGATGTGGTAAAATGGCGTTCGGAGACCTCGCTAGTATTTGAATTAATAAATATTACAGTACAAATTCACACACGGTTACTTAGACCCAAACCAAGCTCTAAGGTTGTGTTATCTAGAATCTAACTGATACTATTACATATACACACACAGATTCTTTACATGAGTATAACTGACACCCAGACGTCGTCGCCAACAACTGTCTGCACATATTGTTAATTCCGGGCGGAAATCGAACCCGCAACCACACAGTACACGACACTAAGCGCTCTCACAAACCACTGTTCCAACGGGCTTGTCGGCATAAGGTTTTTATATGTTCTTACAATAAACACTCGATTATCCTCCGTAATAGCCTTTTTAACACGGTCTAGTACTAAATATATAGGCACTAGGTACATAATGGAACAACTGTTCGCCCTGGCCCATCGCCAAACATTCCGCGCAAACATAAATTTTCATTCAGAGATTTAAAAGCTAACACGTATTACTTAATTTATTTTACTTAAAATATCTAAAGTAACCTAATTGTACTTCAATTAATAAGTCATAAAAGGTTTCACTGAACCATTTTACACTAAATTGAATATCGAATTACTTAATCTCAAAATTATTCGATAATGAAGTATCAAATTCAGAGTTGTTTTTGCTTCCAGCTACGAGAATGTATTTCGAGAAGTTTCCTTTCTATGACGAAGTGTTGACGATAACGAACGGATTCTGCCGCTCTAGGAGAGGTCCATTAAATCGATACTTAACTAATTGACGTAGTCGTTCATACATTACATATCAAAATCACCCCTACTGAAGGATTTGACGTCTCTAGAGTTCGGGGCGAAAGCAATATTTTCTTTATCTTTTAACTTTTAATCGTAGCTAACCTAAAATGTTTAGGCACGATTAAAATAGTTTACAGTTAAATATAATAATTTACAAAAATTCTACACTTCGAAGATAGCATACTTAACATGTAGGCAATGTTTGAGTAGAATCAACGTCAATCAATCAATGAACCAACAGTGTTGAATGGAATCGTTATTTTGCTCATATGATTTGTACACTGAGACTAGTTCCAGTAGTATACGTGCCCGATCTATGAGATAACTAATTACAGTTAATCTTGAGCGATCGTGACTATTCATGCAATCGAGGAATCAGTTTCTCATCTGTCATTGATTACTATACGGACTTGTAGCCTCCACAATCTGAGTGATATATAACAGATACAACAAAATGTTTAGACAGTTGGTAACTCAGTAATCAATTCAATCAATATACATATCAAAATAAAACCAAGTTCTTGTGGGTCTAAAAAATATTGTGTCTTGAAAAAATATTGTGTCTTTAAAGATCGACTGGACTTGTTTTTATTGTTAATGATATATTTTTAGAAATTCACGTTCTGGAGGTTTATAAAATTGCGGTATTTCGTCTAGAAAGAAGGTTGTTTTAACTTATCTACTTAGAAGTTAAGTTAAACTAGAAACTGAAGTTTTGTAATTAAGAATATGCAGATTTTAAAATGCAAAAATATTTTTATTTCATAAGTCGGAACGTGCCATACCATAATTTAAACAATGTATACTCAGAATTATAACTTTACTGCTTATTTATACTGTGTGATATTCGGCCAATATTATTTTACCAAAATATCCTGTTTAATAAAGTCGGCCTTTGATAGAGATAAAATATACTTTATAACGGGGAAACTGCTGCTTCGAAGTAATTATTGTATCCCTATCGCTCCCAATCTTACGCATTTGTGTCATGGGTAGGTAGTTAATTCAGTGCAGCAAAACACATAATATTATATTCAAAATAAAAGCCTCTATAGTAATATTATATTTGTACCAGTTATTTTGAGTTAGAGCTTAGTTTGGGTCTAACTAAACGGATGAAATAGTCTAATATTATTACTACGAAAGTTTGTGAGGATGACTGAATGAATTGGTGCATGTTTGTTTCGCTTTCGCGCCTATGCCACTGAACCTATTTTGATTTAACGTATATTGATAAGACCTTGGAGATAGACATAGATTTTTTATCCTGAAACCATAAGATTTCTACCTTGCGTGTCTATGTGTGTCTCCTGGTGCCCAATTCAATAAGGGTAAGGACCAGCCCGTTGGCACATTGGCAGTGAGGGCGTTTACTGTGTCGGGGGTTGCGGGTTTATGACATTTTTGTTGGCGCAGGGCGCGGTTACGTGTGTCACATTGTAATAATATCAATTCACACTATTTTATTACAATTATGAGCTGTTAGATTTGGCACTCGATCAACACATATTTGGTAATATTAATTTGTATTACCTGTAATAATAATAACCCTAAACATTTACCACTGTTTATAGTGTTAATGTATAAACTGAACTAACAGTAATTTATGTTCCAAACGTACTACGAGTATCAATTCAAACATAAATAATTATATGAATCCATTACTAGAGGTTCTATAAATTACTTAGTTATTATATTCAAGCCTCGGCGATCTAGTGTTATGTGTATTACCTGCCAAGACTGTTTCCTACTTTTACCATTTTTGATGATGAACACGGCTCCCGTCTGCGATCCGCAAAAGGCCAACCCGCAGTAGGCAAGCGTGATGATTACGCCTCCTCACTGTAATGATTTCTATTAAACGTTTCATTTACATCGTTATGAACAAAATACTTATTCTATTCAAATATGTTACCAAACATATTCTTTAATGTTTATAAAAATAGAGATTCATTCATACACTGCCTTGATGCCGTCCAATTACGGCAATTCTGAGAATGTAATAATATGCTATTGAATGATAAAAATATGTTAAAAAAGAATCTAGCGATACGCAGAGATGCATAATACTCATGACATGACGCACATGATCATAGGATATTGGAGATCAATAAATTCCTGGAAATTTCTCAATAAACAGTGTTATGTTGTACTACAATTTACAATCAGACGTTATGGGCTATGAAATGTCAGGCTTTAGTACTTAGTCAGATTAAGTAACATTTAAATGTTAATTTGTATTACCGAAGTTTTAACATGATAAAGTTCTTAGTTGTTTAAATATTCATGGGCCAACTGTTCACAGATATTATGTACTGTACTTACAATCTTACTTCCAGTGATTCGTGATAAATTATAAATGCCAAAGTTTCTGAGGACAAATGGATGTACGTTTGTTACTTTTTCACAAAACTTGACCGTAATATAAGTCATACAATAGCATAACACATGGAGATACATTTTATCTCGAAATTCCCGCAGGAACGGGTACAACGCGGGTAGCACCGCGACATAAAATCAATGTTCATTACATACTTACATTATATTCAAATAAAATAATCTTTATTAAGTACATGTTTAAATACATTAACAAAACGAAAAATATATGTATTTGTGGTATGCCCAGAAGTAGCGATTTACGTTACGGGTATATAAATTAGTCTCATAGATGTCTAATACTATAGTTTCAATGACGTTACCTTAATGTTTCAATCTCGATAAACTCCTAATTCGCAAAGCCTTTCATGTTCTTCCATGTGAGTCTTTATGTACATTGTTATTAGGCGATTTATTGGGTTCACGTACAAAGCAAATAGCTTCGTCTGGGCATACGATTGTAAACTTGAACTTAGCTAATACAAATAATTCGGTTGACTGGGCTTTGGACTCGTGGGACCCGTTTTATAAGCCCACTTTATGAAGAAGTGTCTGTTGGTGCTCAGAAAAGGGACATATTTTTAAAAACAAGCCACAAAGTGTGTCCTAAGCGTCTGTAACTGTTGATTGTGGGCGTAATGTGACCATAGATTAATAAATAAGTTTGTTAGGCTTGGAACTATACAACATTTATGCCCGTACACAGAGACGTCAAATGGTTCCATAGTAGAAATTTAATGAGTGATTTTGACATGTAATGGATGAAATATAACGTATCAATAAGATAAATATCGATTGTCTCGGAGTGCGGCAGTTATCTGTGATTTAGTTTAGTTAACTTCAATCCATAGATGCTGCTACTGGTTGAGATAGTGCTCGACGCCAACATATTGGCTCCGGACCGATGTTTTCTCCCTTTTAACAGATTCTGAAAAGGTAAAAATAATATTTTATTAAATCACAATGTTAACTTATCGCAATTATTGAGTAACGCGCAACCCGGGAATTATTTACATGGATGGACAATAATCGAATTTAAATCTGAGCGTTATCGAGCTTTGGACGGCACGTAAAATTGTCAGATCCAGGTCTTTCAATTGTTAGGGTATATCAGAGGTCTTTATGCGGTCTAAAAACTCCGGCGCCAGAGCCAGAGCTGGCCACTTACCTACTCGGACTTATATATCACGAAAGTATAATGGAAAATAGTAGACTGTGGTAAAGGCGTGGTGTTGGTAATCAAGCTCCCAAACGAAGCTGAATATTGGTCCATCAATATGCCGGTTGTCGCGGTATCCATGTACGTGAAAGCAATTTTAAATATTTTACAGCTGCCCAGTGCGCTAAAGGGTCCCATATAAGTAACATTGACAAAATACCAGGCGAAATAAATCTCCTATAACTTACTGGCGAACTATGGAGAGGAATTTTGATGTAACCATGTCCTACAACGTAAAGTACCCCGGGAAGTACGGTAGCAACAGTCGGCTACCCATCCAAGCAGTATTCGTGCTGCACGTTGCTTAACATTCACTGTATCCAGCCGATTCGAACTACAGTTATAAAGTGCTACTAAATCTTCTTCTTCATCGAGTGGATGGTCAACCTGACTAATCCTGGTGTCAGAGTTATAGATCAGGTGATTCAGCCTGCAATGCCCTAACCAAACTGAGGACAGTCTCACAAAGTGATTTTTGTGAGGTATCCCCACCGGGAATCGAACCCGGAACCTCCGGATCGTGAGCCGGGTGCTCAAACCACAAGACCACGAAGGCTGTTAAATTAAGACACTTTATAGTTGGATACACCCATTATCTCCTACGGAGAGGAGTACAAATAATGTTGGTTGATAATGTAATATATCTAATTAAGTAGGGCCATAAATTAAGTATGTTTCGCATTGTGCCTGAGCCTGGCTTTGTGTTGTCTAGTTGACTAACAATTTAGTTAATTTAAGAGTTTTGTTTGGAATGTAGTCATTTGAACACAATTACCGAATATGCTACCAACTGAATTTTAATTAAAATTAGTCATTGTTGTAACGCCTCGGTGGTCTAGTGGTATGTGCACTCGCCTGCTAAGACTGAGGTCCTGGCTTCAATTCCTGGTCGAACGAAACGTGTTTCCTACTTTTCAAACATGGCTTGGGTTTGAGATCACCAACCCGCATTAGGCAAGCGTGTTGAATACGCATAATCCTCCTCTTCGAATTGATATCTTCACTGAGATGAGATGCCTTCGCCCAGTAGTGGGACATTACAAGGTTGTACATTTTTTATTAGTTATTGTTATTAAATAACTAGAGAACCCCACTGTCTTAGCCTTCATAGTCAAGTTACTATTTATATAATAAATATTAATTTGAAAAATGCCAGTTATCTTCGAGAAAAAATTCGATAACCGAGGCTTTGGGAAATACGCAAGAATAAAATAAAATGTTTTCATCCAAGTATTCGTTCATGGATTAAATACTAGCAGCGTCCCGGTTTTACCCGCGTTGTGCCCGTTCCCGTAGGAATTTTGATAGCCTTCCTCGAGAAGTGTGGACTATCCAACACTGAAAAAATTTATCAAATCTAACCAGTAGTTCTTGAGATTAGCGCGTTTAAACAAACAAACAAACAAACTCTGCAGCTTTATATTAGTATAGATAATGTTTTTTTCCGAAATCACATACCTACGCAATTTTATTATTTCATTGAATGGTAAATTATTTCAAACATCATAATATTATTCATACATTTTTTATAATATCCTTGAACATGTAAACTGTGTAAACTTTAACAGATTAATATGAGTGCTTCTCCATTTTAATAAATAATTACTTTCCTTTACTTACGTGCTTAAATGACTTCAATCCTCTTAGGATAAGTCACAAATAAATTGGTCTACTTTAGTCTATGTAAGGTGGTCTACTATCTATATAAGTAAAGTCTTAAGTCCTAACTTAGTTTTGAGCTAATCTCTGATAAGGGCCACTACCTAGGTTTCCGTTATGTGAAAACTTTGTTGTTACGTTTAACTATAGCGAAGATGTATAGTTATATATACAAAGGTGTAAGTAACAAATGAAGTAAAATAATTAATTATTATTATTTTATAATGTTTTCGTTGCTGTTTATTTATTAATTTACTATGTCATTATAAATAAGTATTTTTTTATAACATTTAAAACTCTTTTGTTTATGGCGTATGTCAATCACAAATTTTGGCAGTGTTTTGTTTTAAAAAATCCCAAAAATAGGGTTTTATAGATAACTAGCTGTGCCCCGCGGTTTCACCCGCAGCGCCCCCGTTCCCGTGGGAATTTTGAGATTTTTATTTCCTATAAACCTCACGGAGCCCGAGACCTTTCCAACGAATGCAAAACCGTGGAAATCGGTTCGTGGGTTCTGGAGTTATAGAGTTATAGCGTTTAATAGCAGGAAGGAAAACCCGACTTATTTTTATATAGTAGATAAACCTCACGGAGCCCGAAACCTTTCCAACGAATGCAAAACCGTGGAAATCGGTTCGTGCGTTCTGGAGTTATAGCGTCAGGAAGGAAAACCTGACTTATTTTTATATAGGTAGTAGATAAACCTCACGGAGCCCGAAACCTTTCCAACGAATGCAAAACCGTGGAAATCGGTTCGTGCGTTCTGGAGTTATAGCGTCAGGAAGGAAAACCCGACTTATTTTTATATAGTAGAAAAAAAACCTCACGGAGCCCGAAACCTTTCCAACGAATGCAAAACCGTGGAAATCGGTTCGTGCGTTCTGGAGTTATAGCGTCAGGAAGGAAAACCCGACTTATTTTTATATAGTAGATAAAGTAAGGTACTCTTAAAAGTATCTAACCTTAATGTTAAGTGGGTAATTCGAGATTCACAAAAAATAAGGCTGGTATGAATTTATCATTAAACGTTTGTACGTAACACAAGTATCGGATTTCCTGTAAGAAATCCGTCTTTCTTACCTATCGATTGGCACACCGGTCACGTACCGGTTAAACCTTCACCCTACCTGCAGATATATCCCTTAAATCACAGATAACCTTGCACAATCTCTTGTCATAATGATATTAATCAAAATATGAAAGCTATTACGAAATTATAAAGGACGTGACCTTATAACATACTTACTCTGTAAGAATAAATAATTAAATAAGTAAATAAGTTATTCCAGTTACAGGTTAGGTTTGGTTGATATTATGCCCAAGAGATATCTACGAAATAAAAAGTATGAACCTGCAAGATTCCACACTGTTCTCTCCTCTCCTCCTCATCTAACTGGAAATACTATAACACGGAGAGGGATTAGAAAAGTAAAGTGGTGCACTCCACTCCACACCTCGGGATACCCAAGTAAGTGTTTACTTCCTAAAACAATATTTCGTGCCGTGAAAAACCGTAGCAATACTTTAATATGAAGTAAGTTATTTGTAATAAGGTGAACTGTAATCGACCCTTAGTTTGGTTATCTGCTGACAAAATGTATGGAAATGTCTCATGACCCGATGGTCATATTCCTGGCACTACTGATAATTATATCCTTATCTTTATTTCCATACAAAGCGCGGTCATTGGTCATTTTGTTGAATACATTCCTATGTAACCCGTGAATTATAATCAGTTGATAACGAGTGTTATAATATGTGCAGCGTTGTCTCTGCAGTGATCATTCAATGTTTCCGGAATAAATGATTAAGCTCTAATGTAGCGTGATGAATGGCCGCAAAGCGGTTAGTGATGAACAAGTGACTTTTTTTTGTATTTACGTCCTAGCAAGCTATGGATTAAAACAATATCTTTTATCACTTATTTGAATCTGTTTAGTTTTTTAATAATTGTAAAAGATTTAAATGGAAAGAATTGGGGGAGACCTTTGCCCAGCAGTGGGACGGCGAAGTCCACAAAAAGAAAATAAATTATATAACCCTACGGAAGTTATTTTTTTTTAATTTTAACTAAGAAAAGTTTCGGATAAAACAACTTGTTAGCATAAAAATAGCGTATAAATCGTATAGGAACGGCATATTAAAATTAGTATACACATTTGGGAGCTACGATATCACAGAGAATAGACACGAGCGTCAAACTATACAGCAAGAGCATCGTAGCGAAGGTTTCTACAAGCATGCCTCAATAGGCACTTACCCTTTTTACGTCGAGGATTAAAAATAACCTATCTTGTTATGTTTAACCTCAAGACAATAAACCTTACATAACTTTGCACTATTTTCTACATCTTTTTTCCTACAATATATCTATACTAATATTATAAAGCTGAAGAGTTTGTTTTGTTTGTTTGTTTGTTTGTTTGTTTGTTTGTTTGTTTGTTTGTTTAAACGCGCTAATCTCAGAAACTACTGAACCGATTTGAATAATTCTTTCACTGTTAGATAGTCTATTTATCGAGGAAGGCTATAGGCTACATTTTATCCCGAAATTCCCACGGGAACGGGCACAACGCGGGTAAAACCGCGGGGCGCTGCTAGTATTCAATAATGAGGGGAAGAGAAGACACACTCGCTCGCCCCGAACGTCAGTACTAACTCTAATGGAAATTATCTGGCGTGCTATTAAACTCATTCTCTAGGCTAGGTTTATTCGCACTACCAGCAGCGCCCCGCGGTTTTACCCGCTTCGGGGACTTCGGAATTAAAAGTAGCCCATAATCTTCCCCTTTTATGTGGCTATCCATTACAACAAGATTTATTTAAATTAGATTGGTAGTTTCTAAGATTAGCGCGTTCAAACAATCAAAAAACAAAAAGTCAAACTATTGAGCTTTATATATTAAAATAGATATAGGTAGAAGTAATATATTAAAATAGATAGTGATGATTTACTTTACAACTACGAGTACACTTACTTTAAAAGCCAGTCTGAATTTCCTCGACATTAGGCTGTAGAGAATCGGGTTGGCCACGGTCGACAAATACACGATGAAACTCATGTAGTATACGAACTTCCATGCCTGCAACAAGAAACTTGGCTCGTTGTAGATGAACACCGGCCGTGGTTGATGGAAGATAAATATAATACTGTACTGTACAGTATTATATTCATCTGTTGAATAGTTACTTGACAGCATGTGCGTATTATAATGGTCTGGATAATCACCCATGCTATCGGCCACCCATCCAAGTATGGGCAAAGCTGCACTTTGCTTAACAATAGCATTGAGCTAACGTCGCGTAAACTACGCCACGAGCGCTTCACTGGCTGCTGGCTCATAAAGAATGACTTTTAAATAAAGGTTCTATTATATTAAAACGGTTACAAGAAGGATGATAGATAGTTAAAGGATTGATGCAGTAATAAAGCATAAAGTTATACCTAGGTAAAATTAAATCTTTATGTTACCAATTAACTATAAATTAAAATGTCAATACTCACAATATAATGTTTCTCATATCCCAACAGAGGAATTATAGTCATCACACGTAAAATGGTGTACGGAGACCAAAATATTAAGAAGGATCCGGCCACAGCAGCTGTAACATACATTTAATATAAGTTTAACACATCTGGTGCGATACTAACAAATATGATTAAGTTCCAAACCTTGGAATTCTTATTAAAATTTATGAAATAACGTTAAGTAGGTAGGTATTTATGTAAACAACATTAGGGGCGCCTTGTACGAGTATAAGAACTCAAAGGGCGGATAGCACGAATTAAATATGAACAAAAATATATGATGTTCGTTAAAATTGAGTTCTATTTAGTTTTTTGACAAGCCCGTTGGCAGAGTGGCATGTGAAAGTGGTTACTGTGACGGGGGTTGCGGTTCGATTCCCGCCCAAAATAAACAATGTACCTACATATGCAGACATAGTTGTTGGCGACAACGCATTGTCTGGGTGTCAATTATATATTCATATAAAGTAGGTATTAGTGCATATACGAGTATATAATTAGTTAGAGATTATACAAGCCATAATAGAAGCGTAGAGCTCAATTTGTGTCATGAACCATACGGGATATTTGTCCGGGTGAATTAATATTATTTATTAGTACTCGTTATTCAATTCTGAAGACCAGTTTATTTTAAGTACTTTGGTGTATTAATAACATCGCGCATTCCTAAAGGTGCTCCCACACTGCTGTTATAGAATGTTAAGTAACGTTAGTAAACATTTGTTAGCTAACATTTAATCACCAAAGTCAAAAAATGTTTTCATGTTAGTAAATGTTAATTAACATTTTTGAACAAAATTTTGTTTGTAAACATTTTATACGGGTGACGGCGGGGTATGCGGTGAGTCGATGAGTTTTTCTCTAGCTTTAAGCGTTTGGCGCATCCAATAAGAGCGCTTTTTCTTTTTTTTTAAACAAAAAATGAAAGCTATCCCAATTAGCAAATCTTCTTCCATTTTCGTGTAGACGCCTCAGAACGCAAAACCAAACTGCGAGCCAATGCCAGATTCAAAATGTTATAAAATGTTAGTAAACACTTTCCATCAGTGTAGGAGCACTTATAACATATAACAGTTCCTAACAAAATGTAAGAATTGACAACATTTGTTAGTAAATGTTTTAGTGTTCAAAAATGTTTATAAACATTTTGTAACAGCAGTGTGGGAGCACCATAACCAACTACCTAATTATGTACTACATTGTATTTTGATGTTCATTTGTTTTTAGTTAATTGTTCAATCAAAATGTATCAGATTGTACCTACTGCTTCTACGCGAATTGGATTTGTATCATATCAAGCATCACAATTTATAATTTACATATGTATGACCAACGGTGGAAGATAGACGTTGTATTAAGTCAATTCCATGCATTCTCTGGAACGCACCCATTCCTCGTTCCTTCAGCGTGTCATATAAAATATTTTCGTGAAAAATGTAAGAGCATTTGTTCTAATTTAAGAAACATTTTTCGATTTCCATCCATTCTATTTTCGTAAATTATAAAGTGTTTTTTGTAATATTATACAGGTTTTTGTAAATAGTTCAAATACGTTTGAACCCTTTGATAAAGTAAACAAAAGCCGACACGAATGAATAACATTTCCGCGCCGATATCGGTGAAATATGAAGCAATACTTTAGCACGCTAAATCAAATTTGAATTTTTATTAACAGCTTTATAGGCTAAGCTGAAACATTAGTAGAGCAAAAAAACAATTTCTCCAGTAACTTGGCAACAAATGTGAAACATCAATCATGTACTACTTCGAAAATTAATTTAGATTTCGGTTATAATTTGATAAAATTTCCATGTTATGGAGGAACCGCTTTCTAAATGAATATAAATAGGTAAGTAACAGGAATTTACCTTAATTATTCATTTACAAAATAAAAATTGAAACCTATCCATAGGAACCTTAATTACCTACTTTCTTTTATAACTTTTATTCGAGTGTATATAGAGTATTGGGTATCACTAAGTGAAAGGGCAATTATATCTATGTACTACCTACTGCCAATAATCACTTTTAATATCATTGACTATTGATAATATTCGTAAAAGGTCCTTTTATCTTTCTTATTAAAATGCAAAGAAGACTTATCAACTTACCTAACATTTTAACAGCTTTCGCTCTGTTCTGCCGGCCGGAATTCGGATTGGTTTGTAGTTTTTTCTTCATAGACTTTAACTCCACAACTATCAGGATGTAGAGAACAGTGATAACGGCCATAGGGGTGACGGAAAACACAAATATTTCCAGCCCGACGAAAAAGCTCGTTGTATACGACACAGTAAAGTAACAAAACACGTATTTCTTCCGTTCCAACAGATCTATATAAAACGCATCCGGGATTATAAACAAACAGGATATCATCCAAATAGCTCCGACTATTTTGAAAACTCTACTGTTTGAAGCGAACTTTTGACGAAGAAAAGGTTTTCTGACTACGAGATACCGCTCAACGGTAAACGCTGTTATTATGAGGAGGCAGCAATTGTTTATGAAATCCCAGAGTAAGAAGTGGAGTCGACAGCCGACCTCGCCCAAGGGATAGAAGTCAGGGATCCATATAAGGTAAATATCGAGAGGAATGAAGAAGCCCATCACGAGGTCGGATACCGCCAGATTGAACAGGTAGCAGTTGGTGGGCGTCCTCATGGAACGGTTCTTCGCTATCACTGCACACGTACAAATATTCCCAACAAGATTCAACACCATTGTAATTCCCAAATATGTGCTCAGAACCATTTTTACAGTGTAGGCGTCATCCAAAGCGGTCCCATCATCGTGAAAAGCCATTCCCATCGGCCCGAAGAACGTGTACGAATTATTATGGTACTCGTTATCATTTTCAGGGACCATTTTCTTGGGGATTTTTCAAAATAACGAAAAGATTTTTCTCCAATGTTTCCCTGTGTGTCGCACGGATGGTCACAAGAATTACACTGTTGAAGAAAAAGAAGTATGTCATTTTGTAGATGGGTAATGTACAGGGTGATAACGTAACACTCGGAAAATGTGAAGCTATCAATATTTATAATTAACTTTTATTAATAAACACTTGATATATTGTTTATGGTTAAATCTTAGTAATCAAATTCCCTAACCATAAATTTTACCTAAGGCGTCTATAGTTCTACACACAAGTTCATGAGTGTCTATCTAAGCATTACCTAAGATTGCAGGGCTTAGTTTGCTATTATGTGACCGCCCAGCTTCGATAGATGACAAACAGTACTTCTTAAAGGAAATTCTACCTTTTTCGATATATTACCGGCCCTGTGTGACATAATCATGAAATATGACCTTACATAATCATAAATCCCATACTGACTAGTGCTGAAAATCTCTGACATAACAGTGTACTTAGTAACTGGTAACTTAAAGTTAAAGCCACTTATTGGAAATTTGACATCTTGTTCCATAGAGTGTCAGAAATTTTCGGATTTCTAAGATTTTTTTGTTAGAAAGAGGTTTATTTCATATTATTGACTGCTTCTGGATCTTAGATACATGTTTTTTCAGTAGGTATGAATGAGTAATACAATGTAATAAAATCTTTTTTGAGGTAAAGATCTCACAATCAGTCCTATTGTCATTTGAAACGGGTTATACAAACAATCAATAATTAAAAATAAACAGTTGTGGATGTTCAGCGAAAATGGCGGTGATAACAACAAAAGAAGTATTTTTTCAGGTGTTTCCGGTTCCTGTGATATTAGTATTGTTTTGTTTTTATTGATTTATTCCTGAAACAACATTTCATTTGATTTGGAGATAATATTGTTATGGTGGCCAGAATCAAGAAGCACTTGGAACTAAGGGGAATGTAGCTCATTATCTGAACTTGTATTTTTAATTTGTTTCTTTATGGTAATTTCACGAAATAATTTAGTTACCTTCTTATTATACTGCCTTATTATAATTCTCTTTGGATAGTGTATGGTGGAAAGGGACAAACTTATTTATAGCTAAAATACTGTTGATAAGCGTTTATGAATACGGCCCTTAGGCGTTAAACAACTGTATCAAAATTACTAAGTACTAAACACTTTATGTGTAAAACATGTGTAGTATAAAAAGTTCTATGTTAGAACATCCTGTGCACAGTAGTAATTGAGACCAAACAAGCGTCCAATTTGACGGCAGCCTTACAAACTTGCTGTTATCCTAATTGAAATTTCCATGCATGAGCCCAACCCTACTATTTCTTGATTCACCATAACTATAATGTTTGTTTGGTCTTACTTTCGTATTCTAAAGGTGTTGACATAGTGGTTAATGACATCACTTAGTTAAACGGGATTTGCGCGTTTGATTCCTGCTAAGATTCATATGTGTTCCTGTAGTAGGTCAGGTATAGTATAGGTATTATATTATACTCTTAGCAATGAACAATTCCAATCCGAATTTAGATCGAGTCTGAGAGATCTGGGATCAATATGATTTCAAATATAATTTATTTAGATTCCTTAAAACAAAACCCAACCCTTGGGTCCATCCAACGAGTAGTAGTTTTATGAGATTAGCCTGTAATGTCCCAGTGCTGAGCAGAGGCCTCTTACCTATCCGAAGATATCAGTACGGTGAGGAGAAACACGCCAGCAAATTTACATCAATTAGTGATTTGATAGACATGATTGGATTGTGTTTTTCTTAGTTTAAGAGTTTGCTATATGTATTATTGTTCTGTTTGTTTCCCCAATATAAAAAAATAAATAAATATATGATTAAATGTCAATAATAATTAAAGACAAGGACATAGGTTAGGGTTTTAAAATGAAAAACGTTTTATACTTTGTATCAAAATATATTAACGTAACTTTCAGTCGTAGCCTATAGTCATCACAATAACAAAATCACAAAATAACTAAATTGTATCGTCTTTTTATCAATTTACAAAAAAAAAGATATGTAATCTACTTACATTAAATATAACAGATTCACAAAAATAAATAAATAATCTTAATCTCATCATTATTATAGAACAGTGTACAACCGCTATTATTTCCTAGATACTTAATATAATTCTACCCACAAATGCCTCAGGCTTCCCTAAAGAAACTTGATTACTTAATATTTACTACATTTATTCAGCCTTCTCCGGATTTACAATCATGGTTTCGTTCTTATCATCAATGGGAACGTCCTTATCGTCCCAGCCCCACGTGGGGTGGGACCCATCGCCGGTTCTCTTCACCCTCTTTTGAATCACCTCAGGGGAAACAGTCTTAAGATCATAAGCCCATCCGATAGCAGCCATAGTGTCAATGAACAGCTTTGACAAGTTCAGAGAATAGTCTCCGAGTTCAGCAGTCTTGTAATCCCAGGGGAAAGTGTGGTGGTAGTTGTGGAAGCCTTCTCCTAACACGACTAGAGAGACAGCCTCGATTTCTACAGGGTTGATGTTCTTGTCGTAAGGTTTCCTGCCCCAGAGATGGGCGGCGGAGTTCACCAGCCAAGTGACGTTGAGGACGTAGACGAATCTGAACATGGCGCAGACGAAGAAGGCAGTTCCGGGAGTCTCACCCCACAGGGTTGGCACGAAGGTGGGTATCACGAAGCAGAACAGAGGCATCAGAGTCAGGTAGTATCTGGAAGTGGAAACAACGTAATATATACTCGGACAAATTCACAAAAGACCCAACGTAAGCTCTAAGCTTATATCATGACAGCTAATTGATGAGATTTCATGAGATACAGAAACAAAGCACGAACGCATATCTATTATACTTAAAACGAATAGATGGTAGATTGTGTATTTGACACATTTGTCGGAACAGTAAATGTGAATGGAATAAAATTACAATCTGAAGTTGATATCAACACCCCAGTGAAAATATCAGTGATATATTATGGCTTTATATGATAAATATGAATCATATTAATAATAAGGTACCATTAAATAGGTAGGTTAGTAAAAGTTCGTTATTTGTTTCTAAAACAGACAAAAAGGTACGAAATCTATACTAATATTATAAAGCTGAAGAGTTTGTTTTGTTTGTTTGTTTGTTTGTTTAAACGCGCTAATCTCAGAAACTACTGAACCGATTTGAATAATTCTTTCACTGTTAGATAGTCTAGTATAGATTATCGAGGAAGGCTATAGGCTACATTTTATCCCGGATTTCCTACGGGAACGGGCACAACTCGGGTAAAACCGCGGGGCGCTGCTAGTATTTAAATAAAAGCAACGTAACAAAACCCTTCTTTTTTCGCCTTCTTATTTCGCACTCTCATATAAAACCTTATAATACAGTAAGTTTAAGTGCAAACGGCTTTGAATCTCTCGAGAGGTGACTGAGAAACACCTGATTAGATTAAGCTTTTGAAATGTATAAGCGGAGATACTCCAAGGAATGGTTTGCATAGTCGTTTCTAATAGAAGTGACCATATTTCTTTGGATTAACTCTCACTAGACTTGCGTTTCTACAGACTCTATAAACGGATTTCCTATAGTTTGCAATTTAGATTCAGCTTTACCTCACACTTGATACTCCAAGACCAAGGATGCATTTTATCTCGAAGGTGCAGCTCATACATTCTTATTAAACGACTTACCATTTTAGAAAGGACCTTTTTAAATTATATTGGCATGATCATGATAAAATTGATTAAATGACTGATATGATCGAAAATTTAGCGTCCACCATAAAAAACTGTTTATTTTGAAAATCTTACATCTTATAAAACGAAGTCCCTAAAAGGAGTCTGTATGAAATTGATCTCAAAAATTTGACTACGGATTTTTATTCAGTTTTCACTATCATACTAAGTGATTCAAGATAAAGGTTTGTGACCACTTTTCATGCCTAAGTTCCCACGGGAACGGGTACAACGCGGGGGAAAAACGGGCACTGATCGTTATTATAAAATTAACTATCCACAATCAAAGAACTTTACCGAGCAACGTTTCGCGAGTATTCCAATTTATCCTATCTGTTCCTTAAATTAATTCCGCCTACTGTGGTACTGAACTATTCTAATAAATTACTATGCACATGTTAAAGTGACAGTATAATTATCATGGAGGGCCGAGTTGAGAAGTGTTTAATTTGGTTCTTTAGGAAGAATGCGCGTAAATGGTTCACTACAGGGACTTTAGTGGTTAACGACAACTGGCCTTTTAAAAGGACTTATACACATTGGCGAGGAGTGGGCAGTAGTCACTCGGTACGTTAAACATGACTGTTTAATATCGCCGGTTACTAATGTGCGGTAAACGGCCCATGTGCCACCACCCTTTACCCAAACTTACTCGTGAATGTTTAATTAAACCCCAGACGAAATTTGTTTAAATATTTTGTGTTAATCCTGATTGTCAGTTACAGATTTGAGAAAGTAATACAATATGTACTTTTACACCTACATTTTCGGAACACTTGTCCTGTCAAATACAGGAAATAAAGTATGGAATGGAGTGTTGTCTTATTACAATAATATATTGCGAATCTTTTCGCAATAGAAAACAATAAGTTGAGTAAATAGAGGAAAGATTTATTGTTACTATACTACTTCATTACATCACTACATACATAGTATAAAACAAAGTCGCTTTCCGCTGTCTGTCTGTCCCTATGTATCCTTAGATCTTTAAAACTACGCAACGGATTTTGATACAGTTTTTTTATAAATTGTGATTTAACAGGAAGGTTTATAAGTATAAACATTCCCGAAATTCCTACGGGAACGGGCACAACGCGAGTAAAACCGCGGGGCGCTGCTAGTTTTAACTAAAAACATACCTTTTCATAGTTCTTTCACGGATATAGCAATGTTCTTTTTTGCCTCCGAAGCAGATTTCAATGAATGTTAGTATGATATGACGTACCTCAATAGATTCAACTTACTTCTTCTGGAACTTCAAAATGGGGTCGCTCTTGAGATCGCTCATGTCAATGGTGTGTCCCTTGGCTTTGATCTGAGGGTGTTTCCTGACGAGGAGCCAGCCGACGTGGGAGAAGAAGAAGCCGCGCGTCGCGTTGTGAGGGTCGGCATCCGTCTCCGAGTACTTGTGGTGCATGCGGTGGTCGCGGGCCCAGTCTATCACTGCATCCTGGAGTTAAAAAAGAACCTAATAAGTATACAAATATCTACATCCTTTAAGAAACTAGGGGCGAAATCTCTGGATCCTGAACTATTTGTAATAGATAGTGGGAAAGCCTGTAGACAGGTAAAAATAAGCCTGTACTTATATAACCCTCCCCCTTTTAATCCAAGTTCAACTTTAACAGAGTCAAACCCGTTCCAAACCAAAATCCTAGATCCCCGCACTGTCTTTTTATAGGATAAACAAACACGCCTACTTAAAAAAATATAGCAATATAATTTTACTTTAACTATGTATTTTCAGATTTCAGACTAAAGTTATGTGTTGACCCTAATATTTGAATTTGAGTTTCTATGGTTCATTAAATCTGTTCACGTATGCGGAAGTTACGATACTCGTAAAATATCCTCATTGAATTTGATGGAGCATTGAAGCTCTATATTGTAAGGATCAACAAAAACCTCAATAAAGGACGAATTGTATGACATAACTTGGTGTTATAGCGTTAAGATGCACTTTGATAAACCAAGTTAAGGTGTGGCGAAGATGTAGCGAAGGCGAGGCGACTAGCGTTTTATTAAAATTCATTAAATGAAAGTGTACCTAATCCCCTTACTGATGATATCTTCAGTAAGTTGAGAGGCCTTTGCCCAGCAGTGGGACATTACGGGCTGTTACTTTTTTTAAAGGGAATGATCCACGTTTTGGTTTCAAAACATTGCTAATTACGGTCGTCGTTGCTGACAGTTACATAATGAATAAATATACAATTATTGAATACGCAAGCACTAAGTTAGGCACCTGTCTACATTAATTACCGATAATTTAATATTATCAAATCAAATATAACATTGTAATCATTTGCATGAGTGCGTACGAGTACATTAGGTATCTAGAATGAAAATATGAGAAAAAAGGATATTTCCCAAATTTTATATCCCCAAAATTCTTACAGAAACGGATTTAATGCAGGTAAAACACCGGGATATTCCTAGTAATTACTAAAAAAGCAATATTTCAGAAATAAACACAATTTGTAATCCTCGGAAGATCATTAACGTTTATTCTGAGATAACCTAAGTAAACAATAATGACCGCGGTGTTTTATTTCAAATTATATTTTGCGTGCAGAAAAATGGTTTATGAGTAGGCACGTTTTAAGACATTAAAGTCAATTTATAGTATTTTTGTACAAGCCACTCTATGGCTTATCTCTAGATTGAGCGAGTTTACATGCTGCGAGCCGGCGAGTTAAATAGACCGCAAGCTAGCGAGAGATGTGAGGTAGTGAGGTAGGGTTCAACATCAAAACGTAAAGGAAAATATAAAAGGAAAAATAAATTCAAATATACTCGTAACGTAATATCTAATTGGTGGATATTTTTATAAACACGAACCATATTGTTTTGTGTTTTATCTTAGACTAGCAGCGCCCCGCGGTTTTACCCGCGTTGTGCCCGTTCCCGTGGGAATTTCGGGATAAAATGTATCCTATAGCCTTCCTCGATAAATAGACTATCTAACAGTGAAAGAATTATTCAAATCGGTTCAGTAGTTTCTGAGATTAGCGCGTTTAAACAAACAAACAAACAAACAAAACAAACTCTTCAGCTTTATAATATTTTATCTTAGATAATATAACTATTTAGAGAACCAAAATATCAATATCAGTGATTTTGTCATTTTCATCATTTTTAACGTTTTTGCTTAGTTTGATATTAAAACCAGTTCATTATGAGTATCTCGTGAAGATTCATAGATACATTCTCGTAACTCGTTATTAACAATCATATCTTAAAGTTATCTTAAAACAAAATATTCAAATTAATGAATAATGTAGTCAAGTGGTGCTATTATCCTATCCTAAGTACTATAAGTATTAGTTCTTGTTCACATCGCACACGAGGGCGCGATAGCGGGGGCGGTGGCGGGTGCGGAAGCGGCCGCGTTCTTAGTTTTTCAAACTTTTAGACGTCCACATGAAGACTTGCTACACTATTTGATCATTATAGCCACGGCGACTGACCGCGTGTTCAAAGTGAATTAATATCGACTTAATAAAAAACCGTCTGAGCTGAAGAAGAATGGATATGATGATAGATGCAGTAAGTACCCTGAAAGGGCATCACAAGGTGATGAAGCACGTGAATAATCATCCAGCTAATCTATCAGACTTATGCTAGATCATTAAAATCACGGGTTGACCTCAACTGACGTAGAAGAAAGTTATCTCAATCAGATGGAATCACCACAGCGTCACACGTGATCAATATAACAAACAATTTAGATATCGGACTGCAATGTCAAAGGTATTGGACAGATAGCCGCAGCGTGGACAACACGTGGAGATAACATGTGATATCATGACCTATATATGACCGTATTCGAACAGCCGGAAGATTTCCACTTTCTATAGATAGGTATTTTGTTAGTATTCGTGCCAATATTTTTCTTCGTAAGTAAGATGAGACAGGCGCGGTTTCAGCCGTATACAGAAAAGGAAGTCGTCCATTTTGCTCATACATGAATGAACTCTTCAGACTATTTTGAATTGAACGTTTATGGATGAACTTCATTTTAATTTCAATTTTAAATGTATGAAGCTACAATCTCTCCAGACTTCTTTGAAGCATAGATAAAACGCTATCACCTTCGGGATACGTGATGTGCGGCTAACAGCTTTTTGTAATACCTACTGGAATCATTTTTCAGAGGTAATTTTCAATTTAAACTGTATTCTGTACCATGGTCATATCCATCTTTTTTTCCGAAAAATTTCGTGTCATTTAAACAAAATGAAGTGTCATTAAATCTAATTTAATATAAAATTCATAATAAATCGAATGTTATCATAATCTCCTTGAGTTGTTTAAAAATACATTCACATCATATGTCGTAATAATATGTTTTGCGAAGTCTATCATTTCAGTAGTTGTTTTTAAAAGTACGACCCCGTCGTCCATTATGAATTGTTTTATATTACAAGCATCTAGACCTTTATATTTCGAAAAAAACTTCAACTCAACTATTATTAATGTTATTATATTAACTAATCAAATAATCTGTGCATAATTTGCAAAATGTTATGTTATTGTGACAATGCAAACTACAATCTGCTACTGTTAATACTATTATTCTGCTATTATACATACTATATCTGTGTATATCCTACCTCTTGTGAAACATTTGCACTGAAGAAACGCTGACATACTGCGTAATTTCTTGCTTGTGTTCTTTGTTTGATAATTATTTTATCACATAGATTTCGTTATGATTTATCATTGTATTTTGCAAGGAAAAAAATATTTCAAGCGTGCAGTATATGTGTAACAAGCATTGTCATTGTCTAATCTTCCTCATTGTACTGATAAGTTATAACTTAAGTATGTTAACCCTACAGTGCGATCTTACTACAGGGTCACTATCAACTCAATCAATAGAAACAACGCATTTATTCATTATTATCGAGGTAAATTCCGAGATTTTAACTGATTAGATAGTTAATTAATAATTACTAAATTCCTTATTTACTTTTGTATTAAAATGTAAAGTGCGTCAAAAAATACGTAATCACTCACAAAAAAAAACACGTGACTCGTAACTAATAAATGAGAAAGTGTCAAAGATACACTACACAATGGGATTTTATTTTTTTGGAAGACAATTAGTGGCTGACCTTGGTATCAGAGATTTTTGACCGTCTAAAAGGTTCTGACATGGTCTTACGATGGTGAAACAACCGGGACCGACAATTTTGAAGCACAGTAGCGTTATACGCCGACCACCCGAGCAGTAGCCGAGCTGCTTGATGCTTAACAGCCGTAATGAGTTAACTACCTTCATGATTACCTACGCTGTCAACTGTTTGTTAAATACAAAGCTTTGTTTCATAACTTTAATGACATATCAGTTAAAGTTATTCGGGCGGCAGAAAGTCACGATATTTAATTTTCATTGTCTTACTTCTGTTGAGACCTTAATGTTGTGTTAACATTTACTGGTGCATAAGCGTAAGCTGAAGCAACCCTTAGTTGTTATTAAAATCAAATGTGAACCAGTTTCCAAGGTATTCCCAGTAAATGAAAAACATTAAAATACCATACTTATCGAAGATTAAATTAGCAATCACACACCAACTTGTACTTACTGTGGAATACTATAGATTTATTATTTATCGCCATTATTTATTACATGATTAAAGGATTAAGGATTGCGATATTAATATCGTAGACAATTTTAAAATAATAATATGCACATATTTTATATAAATAAGAAAATAAGTGTAGCATTAATGACTAATTAAATTATTATGATAAGTAATCTGTTAAATAGCTAGGTGGTACTTTATCACTTACTTATAATATAGACCGCTGCTAAGAATTCAAATGATCTGATGAGATGGTGCAGCTGTAGACTGCACTTAATTGTCGAATGCAGCCAACTATCGTTTCCTTGAGGAGGTGTAGTTTGACTAATACGAGCCATACACGATCAAGTTCACTGTCCAGTAAATTTGAAACTCTCGACTTGAACTCAAAAAGTGATGTTAAGAACGTAGACAAGTTAAGCTACTGATCTCGGTGTGTCGATGTGACAGTTATACCATGTCAAAGCCCTCAAATAGAGTACATCTAATAAATTGAAGAAACAAAGGTAAAAATAACCTATAAATATTTACATCGTAATCTTATACATAAACCTTCACCTACCTGGAAAGCGATTGTGTTGAATATCGTAAGAAGAATCTTCAGAGGTAGTCTGGCCTTATAGGATTTGTGAGCCCAGAGTCTGTGAGCGCCGGCAGTGATGCCCAATCCGGAACATATGTACAGGAATACGGCTGAGGACAAAAACAACAACTTAATTATTAACTACGTTGAGTACAGAAAATGAATTTATTTAGGTAGTAATTAGTAGATTAGATTATAATGATATTTGCATCCGATTTAAATTTATGTGTAGTTTTTTTAAACAAATTAATTTACGAGGTGCGTCCAGATTTTGTTACTTTTACTATAAAAATACATCTACATAATCCATCTAAAAGAGTTTTGTCTGTCTGTCTGTACGCACCTAAAGTACATAAGTTATTCCAATCCTTTTTCATATCCCAATTACATAGATGGACCAAACCTGCTAAGGCCTTTTTGCTTAAGGTCAATGATATCACAGCTGTCGAAAGCCATAAGGGTGCGAAACGGACTTGTACTAAGCTTAACTGTCCAATCACAAATATTACAAAGATTTTGAAAATGTCAATGTGTTGTTTGACAACCCCAATTGGATTGGTAAATCTGGAACCTCTGCTACGTTTCAATAGAAACGTACCCTAAGAAACGGAAAGAACACAAAAATTTAAAACAAGCTTACCGAAAATACACGTCTTCCACATAGCTGTGGTGAGGAACAGGTACCCTCCGTAGAGAGCCGCGGCGTGGGCGTACGCAAATAAAATAATGTTCCTCCACACGAGCTTCCATTCTCTCTTCTCGGCTGTGGGAGCCACCCGGTTGCTGACGTCACTGTCCTCGTTAGCAGCATCCGTTTCGTACAGGACCCAGGACTTCTGTTGCTCTTGGGGTGGCATTCCGACTGGCAATGAATACGAGGTTTAATAAAAGGGAAATATACATAAGATCCTATCAACATGCGTTGACACAGGTACAATTAAGTTTTTAAACGATTGCGAACGACTTTCTGTAATCCCTCCTTTACTAACAATGTACTAGTAAGTAAAGTGACTAGTTAACAAACTGCGAATTTAATAAAACGCGAGCGAGAAAGTATTTTGTGTTTTTGACTCTCAGTCTTAACTAGGCTCGATTGCTTAATGTAAACGAACGCCTTTCGTTATATTAAAAAGGAAGGTATATGAAGCTGAATATATTTCTTGTGTAAAAACTCCTATCTCTGAAACTACTATCGGATTTGTAATTTGTGTACGCTACCCACATTCGTGAGCAAAGCTATCAGTGTCAGTTACTTTATGCCTACATCGAAACAAGGCAGGTAAAATTCCGGGCCGATTGTATTTTACAACTATTGTGCGGCACAATCAGAACAAAATTTTCTATATAGGAAACCATTCCGTATAAAATCCCGGTGTGGAACAAGAAACAAAAGCCTTTATAGACCTTTGTACCTATCACAAAAGCTATATTCAAAGGTGAGACACGTGTATGTATTTTTATTTTCATATATGGTAATAAAGTTTAAGGAAAACCGACAAAGGTCAGATAATGAAAAGAATGTCATGTTGTCAAAGTTATCTTGTCAAAGGTTGACTTATCTGCAGATAAAAAATCAGCCCTTTCTCAAAATAGTATTCTTAACCTATCCAATAGATAAAAATCTATGGTATCACTCACGTAAATCATTTCCGAAGGTCATACGTGCGATCTACAAACGGCTTACTATCACAGATTACACCTTAAAACTTACACTAATAAGTATTAATCGATTTTGATAACGAGCACGTGTTTTTGTTTTGATTTACGATTTAAACTTACCACAAAAACACTTTACGTAACACATAGGCGTATCATGAAGGCTAACACTTACGATACGACAAACATTTTTAATATACTAGCAGTGCCCCGCGGTTTCACCCGCGTTGTACCTGTTCCCGAAGGAATTTCGCGATAAAAAGTAGCCTATGCCCTTTCTCAGGCTCTGGACTAACTGTGTACCAAATTTCATTCAAATCGGTTTAGTAGTTTTGGCGTGATAGCGTAACAGACAGACAGACAGACAGAGTTACTTTCGCACTTATAATATTAGTTAGGAAGTTAGGATAATGTTATTCGCGTAACTTATCACTGGACAAAATTACTGTACTCTATATTTTCTTACGACAATAATTTTTTTGACTAATGTGGTTTTCAGCCGAAGACGATTTTCAACGAGAGGAAAAAGGTTTAGTGATTTCATTCCATTCTTTCCTCATTACTGAACCCTTATGATGAACACATATTTTTTTTAATGGAAAAAGTTGTCTCTGGTTGAAAAATCGGTCAAAAATGGTTGGAATTTTAATTCTCGACAGAAAAATACGACAGAGGTTGAATTATGTTTTTAGAATGGAATGGGAATAAAAATTGTAATAAGGGTTTAGTTTGGGAAATGATTTTGGTTCTTAAAGACACATGAAATTCCATAAAAAATTCGTAACTCCTCAAAACCAAAAAAAAAATTAAATGAACAATGACATCACCATATCAACATTCATGTAAAGGTCAAAATTAAATCCCCTTGTAAGCATTTATATTTTTTAAGTCCTATTGTTGGTTATTCGTGAATACCTACATTACCTCAAAAAACCACTTTAAATCAGTTATTTTCAGAATTTAACAACTCATTAGCATTTAAGTAAGTGCCTATGTCATTTACGTTCTTCATACTTTTACTTAATTTCATTAATAATTATTATTTGTGATTGGTTCGTTGGGATATGAAATTCATTCCATTTTAAGGTACGTCGATGTATTAATTTAAACAAAAACCGATTTGGTATATTAGCAAAATAAAATTCTAAGCAAAAATAAATCAAAACTTCCATTAACTTTCAATTAATACTTATTATTAGTTATTTAATTAAATAATTCGATTATGGCTACAACAGTACCTGAAGTTTTCACTAACTATTCAGCAGAAACATATTGTTTTCAGCAAATGTTTGTTGTTCGATTATGTTCGTCCATGTGTTTTCTATCGACGAGGAAAAGATCGTGGTTTGTAAGCGACTATCGCTTAACGAACATGTTCGCTGAAGCTCATTTACCACAAGAACGAAATACTGCTCGTTCAGAACACAGCTTTAGAGATTATTACTGTCTTGTATCCTAGTCTTAGCAGTTTCAATTCTATGTCTTACTGCCTGATATTTTGATATTTATATCTAGCTGTGCCCGTGACTTGGCCCGCGTGGAATTTAACAAAAATGAAGCCTGAGTTACTCCTTATTACATCATTTTACTGGCAGGTACTGGCTACCTCTACCAGTAAAAGTCCCATCAAAATCAATCCAGCCATTTCAGAGTCTAGCCGGAATAAACAGACATACCTACAGGCAGACAAATAAACATTTACAACATCATAATTCGACCATCCACTCGATGAAGAAGAAGATTTAAAAATGATATTTTGGTATATGTAACGTGTATACGTATATATCATATGCATGTAGTAAAAAGCGGTTATTTTAATATTAAAAACAGACAATCAAATTTTATTTATATCTATAGATGTATATATAAAGGTAAATCCTAGTTAGTAGAGCAAAACTAGATAATCTCTTACCAAAATCTAGGTGTCAAAAGTCATATGCCTATTGTGACCTGGGTTCGAATTGAATACGAAGGAGTGGCGTGATGTGATACCACGTCACTGTACGATCATGCGCTTAAATTAGATAACAGAGGATTCTTTGTACCCACAGCGACCGGATGATTCAACACATACCTACTGCATGCTACAGGTTACAATGATAATATTTAGTTTTAATTACTTAATCGATACGTGTGTATTCGTATTCGATAATAACAAAAGATGAGGCAATACCTGTGTTATCGTTATGACAACCAAAACCGGCAAACGGTTCCAAAACAAGAACGTTTTTGAATTAAATTCTTACTTTGTTGCCGGTTTGCATGCTTTGTATTAACAAAGCGATAATGTGCGCTACCGTTTCATGACAGGAAATTATTATATTAAACATGAGTGCTTTCTGAAACACTACAATATAACAGTCTCGTGAAATTCTGTCTAGATTTGCAAGTAACTCGAGCAAAATTAAATGTTGTTTATCTCGAAAAGAACTTCTATTTTTGGATAAAAATAATACGTAATATGGGATGAGAGCGGTCACTTGTAGGTCGTGATGCTATCTGGATTAAACCTCGTTGACATTGACCGACTTTAGAATCTCCAAACTGACGAATTCTAAAGACAAACACATGGTAAAACAAAATATTGCCATGTGTGATTATCACTTTCTATTAAAATAGCCAGCTAGTTGACTCGCTCACTGTCAATAACGCTGGTTATGTTAACGAGTACGTATGTAAATATGTATGTTTGCAAAAACCAGACGAAACGGCGCCAGTATACAATACCGTAAGAGCTAATGTAGGTAGACCATTAGGTCTACTATGTAGGTAAATACTATATGTACTACATATAGTACTATATGTAGGTAACTTCGTTATATATTATTTTACTACCTATATTGTGTTAATACACAATATAGGTAGTAAAATAATATATAACGAAGTTACCTACATACATGTATGATAAAGGTCATATAAATTGTCGATGGTCCACTTTTTTGGTGAAAATGCTTGTTGTTAATGTATTGTAATTCTACGCCAGGCAGGGTAGAATTACTGTAGATACAACTATCACAACAAATAAATACGTAGCGCTCGTGGCGTAGTTTGACTAAGCGATATAAGCTTATCGCGATTGTTAAGCAACGTGCAGCTTGACCTCTACTGGGACGGGTGGCCGATAGTGGCATTTCTGTCTACTCCGTGCACCGACTCGGAAGCACGGTAGTCCTCGGTGCCACCGAGGACTACCGTGCTTCGGAGTGACGTTAAATTGTCGGTTCACGTTGTTTCAATAGATATAATCAGAGGCCTATAGGCAGTTTAGGCAGTCAAAAAACTCCGACACTAGGGTTGGCAACTACCTACATGCACTTACTAACTTTATATTACGTTTACCTACATTGATATATAGCCACAACCAATAAGGTTTTTCGTCAACCACAAGTTATTCAGAGTATAAGTATCCTAAGTACATTTTTCACCTTTCAAGATATAAATGCATAAAAAAATTGTGTCTTCGTTTATTATGTATTAGAATATGCTCGAATAAGTTGTTCATTTAAATGTAATGCGTTTAAATAGTTTATTATTAAAAAACTATTCACTAATGACAACTAACGCCAAGAACTTGTTAATTTAAATTTCGTTAATGCTAACTAATGTTGTGGAATTTTGATATTTGTGATATTCCAAATATGAATCAATAGCGATAGAAAGTATTCACTAGGTACTTCCATCGACAAAATATTATTTTTTACCACCAGTGTTTTGCCAAGATTTGCGCTCTGTAATGCTCATGATGCTTATTGTTCCTTTGGGAATTTCGGGATAAAAGAATTTTCATTTTTTTGTTATATAAATCATATGTAACGTTAGTTAAGTTTTTTAAACCAATTTTTTTGCACATACTTTAATGATTCGACAAAAAATATGATATTCATAAATTCGCATTATATTATAAGGTTGGAAAGAAATATTATGTAGATCTATTATTCATTTCATTAATTTATATTTTGGAGATTCTTAAGATGTACTCAATTGAAACAATAGGGTATAAATCAGACTGAGAAGTAAATCAGAATAAAATTTATTACCGAATTAACAAAAAGAGTTCCTTAAAAATATTACTGAATGAAAACATTAAAAAAACTAATAACACTATACTTTAAGAAGAGATGTTAGTCTTGATAATTAACATTACACATTGTTAAATAATATATCTAATAAGCTATAATAAATAACAGATATTATTAAAATTAATATAAAATCACGTACTAACCTTTTTCTAATTTCTATGTCGGATTAAAATTTAAAAGAGAACAATACACAGAACTGTAGCCACTTAACTGTCACGCAAGACTGCAGAATAATGTTTATTTGCAAACGATTATATACAGCATGCGTATTCGTCGACAATATGATTAATACTCTACCACATAGGTGAAGCGCCTGTAATGTCTCACTGCAAAGCCAAAGTGTATTCACAATAACCTATGATCGTGACGGGCACGATCGCGATCGTCTGTGATCGCCGCTATCACCAAGTTCACTGTTCCATCCACGCGATTACCGATCACGCGGAAACGTTTCGAGGCGTACTCATAAAATTGGGTTTCCAGACGACCGCTATCACCATAGAAAGAAGACTAGACGTAATCAGAAACACGCTTGTCTATGCGTGCTGGTAATCTCAAACTTCGAGTACATTGTGTTTATTTGACTGTGTCCATATTTTGTTCGGAATATTACCCGGTTTAATAAAGTAGTTTTGGTGTCTTCTATTACCTAGATGAAATAAGTTGACATAAAGGGTCCTCATTTCACCTTCAATTAAGTTCACCTAGGTAAAATAATTCGGCTATGTTACCTTGTTTATCCTTTGTTAACCTTGCAGTCATTCATTCAGAATTGTATCCCCACATAAATGAATATGAAATTAATGAATTTCAAACTAATTAATGTTTAACAGTTATTAGAGACACGCAAAAAATTGCTCATGCTACGTACGCTAAGTTCACAAATTACTTAGTGTTGTGTAACCAGAACCAGGCAAGTAGAACTTTACAAGAGATGAGTATTCTTTTTGAGATGCCTCTCCAACTAATCGGAATAGGAGGAAGTTGAGAAGCGCAGGATGTTGGCAGCTATGTACCTATAGGCGATCTAAAAACTCTTACACCAGGGTTGTCCAGTAACCTACACGTGCTTGCTTACTTACTATGACTTGTTCATCACACCTACCAACCGAGTCCATTTGTCGGCTGATGACTCCGGATTGAAATCGGACGGCTCAACACAATGGCAATACATTTATAAGAAGCTGACTTATCGCACTTTGATTGAATGTCGATACACGATGCGGTCCCGATCCAACAGTCGACAAGTGGGAACGGGCTCTTATATTTGCAAAGCTCAAAGGGGCATTTTTATTCATTTATGAGTTTTTTATTACCTGAATATTTTATTCGTTTTCATTTTTAAGTAAATTTTTCAACGTAATTTTTTATTTTTAAGTAGTTTTTCTGACAAAAAATAGATTATTTCATTAATAATATTGTATTGCATTATTTACCTGAATATTTTTTTGCGCATCTAGGGGTCATTGTCGATTATTATAAGGGCCATACAAAAAAGTATGTATAATTATTTAAAATTATCTATCTTTATAAGAATATATAATTGACACCCAGACATCGTCGCCAATAACTATGTCTTCACATATTGTTGAATCGAACCCGCAACCCCCGACACAATAAGCGCTCTCACTGCCACTGTGCCAACGGGCTTGTCAAACTACAAAGTTCAATTTTGAAGGGACAGCTTTTGTTTCTTAAACATATTTAGGTACTAAATTGATTTAAGAGTATTCGTGCCACCGCTCTTAAAAATAATTTTGAATTGAAACATGAATATATGAAATATTACTTCAATTAGTAAGGTGTCGATTAAATAAACGTCTCTGAGTGCGGCAGTAAGATGTTATTTCGGACTCGACTTACAATGTTACTGCGACACACTCTGTGTCAGTCAGGTGAACTACATATTTTTCAAGGTGAAACCCATCGCACAGAGTCGGCTATGCTAGTACGACAAGCTTTAACAGAAATATTTGTTATTGTGTCCACTGCAACCCGCGGACACGCTGCGTATGAATGCTACGCTACAGTTGAATATACTTGTAGGTATTAAGCGTATAAAGCGAGTCGAAAAAGTCAGTAGGTACCTATTATCTGGACCTGCAATATAGGATGGGTTCTTTCAAACGGTTGCTTATCGTAACATACGTTCGTTAAAAAGTACACGATTTTTTACACTGGTAAAAGTTTATTGAAGTCTGTTAAAGTTATTCGGGCTGCCAGTAGAAAGCCGCGATTTTTCAGTTTCTGACATCTGTTGAGTTGAGACTGATATTTTGTGTTAACGTTTATTGATGGTTGACCGTAACCTTAAGCATCCTTACCTAGTCTGCGATGGTTCTGACCCTACCTTGCTACGGATGCTGCAAGTTGCTACGAGATATTCCAATCCTACCTAACATAAAACCACGCTGGTATCAACTGATCAAAACAAAACGAAACACAATTTTCCACAAATAATCATAAATATATAATTGGTATTATCTATAACTATAATTATATGCTATCTTAATGTCTCGTTTTTGTGAAAGTACCTGTTGACATACCCGTAGGCTAAATATGTGACTACCTATGACACTGGTTCACATAGTCACATATTTACCAGTTTAGACTTAGTTTCGTTTGTGAAAATAATATTCAAAATGTCTACGAAATGCTTAAGTCCTTTCTTCAACTTTTTGTGACATGCACTTGCATGCTTAATGCATGAAAATATTTTACTCTACATTTTATTCCTATTTATAATAGATCTCTACGTGACTGCGAAACACTTAGGAGCGAAAATGTCGATATACATCGACAACTACATACGGAAGCTTTCATATTGCGATGACTTGTAACTACGAAATATTTTTTGCTCGACCTTTTTAAATATCGAACTTTTAACTTCAATACCTCTTTTCTCCAACTATTTTTTAACTTGTAATAAATATACTTCCTACTTTTTACTTACACTGTAGATTGCAAACGGAATCAACATAAAATATTTGTTACCACACATTCAAGGTTCAATAAAATAAGTATTCTATCTATACTGGCATTATAATGAGGTAAAATTTTTAATTTTGATTGTTTCTTTTTTGTATGTTAGGGCTAATCTTTGGAACAATTAATAAAAAAAAATTAAACACTATTTGATAGAGTAGTCTTGCTGAATAGACATAATACTAAATTGGCATAATATTAATGCAAAAAATGCAATACGTAGGATATACTTTGTTATATATATCACGAATTGCTTTCATGAAATCTTCCGGATCGCCCGAAGCAAAGCGAGTTCTAGTAGTTATTAACTTAATATTGATGTAATTAACGATTTGTAGCGTATTATTAATAAAAAATGTTATGTTCTTATTATACCGATGTATCCATTTTCGCACTAAAATGTTTCACAGTCACGTAAGGAACCCTCTTTTTAATAAACCAATACAAAATAGTGATGGATTTAACTTTCAATTCAAATATGTAATTGTTGTTTAAAATGTAACCTAATGATATTATAAACATAGATTATTTCAAAGTACTTACGAATGTCGTCAATCGTCGCTCGTAAGAGATCACGTTTCTATGATTTATATATAGTTTGCCTACTTAGTTTCAAACGACAAAAACATCTGGGATGAGTGCAAAGAGTGCAGATTAGTGACTAGATTTTAGACATATGGATCTTAATTAATTACATATACCTTACAATAAAGCCCCATGACATTTGTATATATTAATTAAGAACATAGTTGCTTAAACATATTGCTGAGTTGCTGTCAACATGTTGTGAGCAACACTTGTGTTGCTCACGCTATGTTGCAGAGTTGCCGCCCGGCCAGCAAAAACATGAAACATGAAGGTGTGTTGGTAGAAAATATGGCTGTAAATATTGTTGCCTGCAATTTTGATGTTGAGAAATAATGGTATTGAGCAATAGTTGTGCAATAAATGTTTAATATCATTACTTTGTATATTCAGCGTTGACTGCTAAGCGACTCGAACTTACTTTATAATAATAGTCACCTTCCAAACAAAACAAATTATTTTTTGGGAGTTCAAAGAGCAAAGCGTGTTTAATATTTAGTTACCGCGTGAAAATTATCTTAGTTTGACCTACCTGACTCACAGCTGTATCGCACCGAGCTTATCATTATGCGATTTATAAAAAACATTATGTAGGTACTTTTATTTAAGTATGATAATTGATAACTTACTGGTGGTGTGCGTCCTTGAGAATGTTGTTATTCAAATCAACATTCATATTAATTAATTGTTTGATAACAGACAAAAGCAAAACTTGGCATTCTGAAAATTCTATAATATTATGCTCTAGCATTTCACTACATAGTAAAAAACAAAGCCACGTCTGTCTGTCTGCTCGCGATAAACTCAAATACTACCGCACAGAATTTTCACGCGGTTTCACCAATCAAAATAGAATGATTCTTCCGGAAGGTTTATATGTATAAAAAATCCCGAAATTCCCACGGGAACGGGCACAACGCGGGTAAAACCGCGGGGCGCTGCTAGTGTCTTATAGATATGGGCTAGACTTTCTCTCTGACACTTTAAAAACTTTATTTATTTTTAAAAATAATAGAATTTCTCCAATTCTGTCTCTCCCAACTCATTCCTAAAATAATTTCTGTTTTGTTGTGTTTTGCACTTAGGATATAATGTTTAAAGTGTTGCAGACAACTCATGTAACGGAATATATGTTTATTTCGAGTAATAGTTGCAATTTGATGTAGTTTTAATCAAATTTCAAAAACAGACAGAAGTTATGCCGCCTAACCTGGAACCCTATTGTATGTACTAGCCTCTAATGTCCCACTACTGAACAAAAGCCTGTCATTTCACATAAGATATTAGAGGAGGAACCATTTTAACTAACCTAATTCGTAACAACGAGAACTTATTACAAACAAAATAAGTTTCTTAATAAGGTAGGAATGTCTATTTATTTCACTCCATGAAGATACGGAATATTCTATGTACAGACATCTACTTCATTTCCTGTTAATCCTTCCTAGGTGTTTCATAAATGTGAATTTTGAATAGAGTATAAACCTCCTTACCGTCCATAACCTACATAATGAAAAGTTGCTATCTAGATTATGATGATCTAATAAAATTGTCTATGGGGAATTAAAAAAAGAACCTATAAAAAAATAACAATAATAACCTGCTTAAAAGGAGGTGACAATTCGGATCATATTTGTCTTTGTTAAGTTTTAATGGCGCTGTTATAATAATGCTGTAATCGTGATCATAGTTCCTCCCACATTAAAGTGTATGTTACAAAAAGTATTCAAAGGATGATTTGGGTATAAATACAGATATTATTTGGTTTGATGACAAGTTCACAAACTGGAAGCAAGGAAGATGGTAAGTATCTATATAGCTAAGCATTAATACTTCCTACGTGACTTGCTATTGACGTACTTAAATCTCTTAACACCGGTCGGACACATAATTATAAGTAACTAGCAGCGCCCCGCGGTTTTACCCGCCTTGTGACCGTTCCCGTGGGAATTTCGAGATACAATATAGCCTATAACCTTCCTGTTGAATGTGGCTATCCATTGCAAAAAGAATTATTCAAATCGGGCTGGTAATTACCGAGATTAAAACTAACAAACGAACAATCTTACAAATTTATATTAATATTAGCTGCGCCCCGCGGTTTCCCCCGCGTTGTACCCGTTCCCGCGCGAATTTCGGGATGAAAAATAGATGTTGTCCGATTCTCAGGCCTACCCGATATGTACACAAAATTTCATGAGAATCGGTCGAGCCGTTTCAGAGGAGTTCAATTACGCACCCCGTGACACGAGAATTTTATATATTACATAGATTACAATTATATATTTCGAGTAACAAAAATAGATTTGAAAATAATATTACTATTCTAAGAACAAAAATAACTATTCTTTTCGCATTTTCAGATGAAAATAACGTCGCTTATCCTTCTAGTTGCAGCCACCTGTATAATGGCGGAGCGAACCAAAAGATCACCTGGTAATAAGATATTTTTTCCTTAATTGTCACGTATTTTCTTTAAACCAATCTTAGCAAGAGTTCCTTTTTTATTTCTAATTGGAATTTAATATGTTCTATACCATTATTTTATGATTGCGGCAAATAATTCTTGCCGGAACACCAGTGTTTTCACATGCTCCCTTGATGTTTTCACATACCAAACGTAGAATACGTTCGATATTCAACAATGTCATAACATAACCACGTAACATAATGATGATCCATATCCACCAATCATATCAAACGGATCATGACATAATGTTAGTAAAGTAAAAAGCTGTGCTCTCCCGACAGAAATACTTACTCCAGCTTCAGAGCTGTCCAAGAACATGTAAATAAGGTTAATTTTTCAAAACTAGTGCTTTTGACTTAGCAGTAATTCATTCCGCTCCATTCAAATCCCCTGGTAATTCCCTGGAAACTCCCTGGAACCCCCTGTGCCTTTGACAATCAGCTGATCAGCCTTAGCCCAAGCCGTGTATCCACTTTCAACTCCTTCATTTCGAGTAGGTTGGTGATCAACCCTGGTGTCGGAGTTTTTAAAACGCCTCCGACATGCCCGACGATTGAAACAACCAGGACCGACTGCTTAACGTGTCAGAAGTGTTAGGTTTGTCATTTAGCAAGTGAGACCAGATATAATAAGTATCTTTGTATTTCTACCAAAATTCACCGAATAAGCCATTATCTCTACATGAACCGCCAAGTCAGAGTCATAGAACCGCATTTTGAAACTATGAGGTATCTGCATATTATGTATTCAGTTTGTGGACACACAGATTCTAGATTTCTAGACTTGTATGTACTAACTACTTCACTGATTTTATTACAGTTCATGCAAGAATTTATGTGAACTACGGTCCCCGTGAAAGTTTAAGTAAGACATTTTGAGAAATAGATACATTATTTTATATTTTTAGGCCTTATCGTTTGAACAGTGCTGAAACAGTGAGCGAGAGGCCTTTGTCCTGTACAATGATCTAACATTACAATCTTGTAAATAGTATCATAATATTGTAAAACGACGTAAAACTTAACGAATGCGTCACTTATTCCAAAATTGTTGAATTGTGATATTTATTAAGCATAGCCATAGAATTAATATTAAAATCTTTGAGCCTAATATTATAAAACTTTCTTTATATTTGAAGGTGGTGCAGGATGGCAGAACAGTGGGTATGACAGCAATGGACCTTCCATCACCGCGGCGAGATCTGCTGGAAAAAGCAATGGGTTTGGAAGAAGCTTCGGAGGCTCTGCCAGGAGTTTCGGGGGATCAGGCGGCTGGGGCAGTGGGAACTCAGGGCTAGCAAGGAGTTCCAACTCCTGGGGAAGCAGTGGATACTCCGGGGGTAACAACGGGTATTCTGGAGGTGGCAACGGGTACTCTGGAGGTAGCAACGGGTACTCTGGAGGTAGCAACGGGTACTCTGGAGGTTGGGGAGGAGCTAACTTAGATTCCCAAGATTATGACTCCGGATCCAGCTTCCGTTCCACCTCCACGGGATGGCAAGCAGAATGGTGAATAGTACTAATTTTAAGTAATCGAATGGAAACCAACGACTAATGATACTGAAAATCGGTTTGAATTTGTTAATAAATAAATATATTGCATTGTAACGGGCTTGTTTCGATTTGATATACTTGTGTTTAGTAGGCAACAGGTGCCTTATGCTTGAAAGCAATGATAATTGGAACTACATACTCGTAATTCCTTTGTACCAAAAATTTTTTAGAAATCATATTCGGTGCGATACCAAGAACTAAAGGGTCCGACCAGTCCCCAAACCGCAACCGATGGCGGGTCGAAGGCGTACCTAAAATTACCTGAATATCACAAACTAAAACAACTAGTTAGGACTGTCTATTTTAATCGAACCCTATCCCTTCGATTAATCTCATTTAAATCTCTTTTAATTGCAAAAATCCATCGTCTAATTGTTCTAATACAATAGAGAGGGCATAAAACCCTGGAAGGTCACAGGAGCTGATCGATAACCGATAAACTTATCGTTAAAATTGAAGGCTTTTACAACATAAGCTTCGTACACGGACATCGGCAAATACTTATCTTCGAAACCTCTTAGCCGACCCCCACCGACGCACGCTTTATGCGACTAGCGCCACAAATACCTAGAATCACGTAAATCACTACGAAATTCTCACATTTAGGCGGAAATTGAGGATTTCTTTCCCATTAACACGCTTTATGATATGATTTCATGTAAGTCTTCGATAAATAAGAAATCTTTTTATATTCGTGATGGGAAGGTGTCCTTTTACGGCCTTATTCATAACAGCATTTTAGCTATCAACTGGTTTGTCCCTTACCGACATATGCTATTTTCCAAAGAGCGAAAGAGACAAAACACTCTTTAACAGTGTTTTAGTTAAATAATGTTTACGAATAAGGCGGTTAGACGTCTGGATTGATTCAGCTTACGCTTACGTACCAGTAACCGTTAAAACAAAATGCCAATCTCAACAGACTGAAGAAAATGAAAAAATGATGCTTTCTACTGGCAGCCCGAATAACTTTCACAGACTGTGATTTAAGTTTTGAAACAACATTTTTAATCAACGGAAACAATGCTTTGTACTTAACAGACATTAAACAGCGTACCTACGTAGTCGTGAACTTTAACGAACGTATGTTACGATAACTAACCATTTGGAACAACCCACCCTGAAGACTATTTCAAGATATGCGTATGAACCTACCTACTTTAAAAAATACTTTATAAGTACCTAAATTAATTTCGACGAAAAGCACGAATTATAGAAACTTATTAAACTTATTAAGTAAGCTTCTCGCTCTTCCGTGATTGTATGTACTAGAAACTTTGAAATTTAGATTAAGTTGTAATAGTCATTTAGTTTACTTACATTCCTAAATAATGAATACATTACCTATTAATGTTGCCCTAAATTCCTCCAAAGCGACATTTCCATAACATTCGAAACACGTACAGTGAAAATCTCAGCAACACAACCCTTCTAAATTTCATCAATGGGGTGAAATGAGCGCGACTCAATACCTTGAACTTTATAAGCGGAGTGTTATTGCGTGCGCCCCGATATTAATGTTATAAATAAAGGTAGGTATTGTTATTATTTCAAACAAATAAACTGGAGCTTAGTTTTACCGACCTACTAATCTACACTGTTGAAGAGTTTGTATATTCAATTGTACGTGCTAAACTTTAGAACTAGGTACTCAGAAAAAATATCTGCATCTGTTAGGTAGACCTAAGAAATCTAAACTAATATAATGATGAGGAAGATTATAGGCTGTTTTTCATCCTATTTCCTCAGGACTCCGGAAATGGATACAACAAAGGGCGCTGCTAGTAAACTTATCTATAAATAAAGTATATAATATACTATACTTTTGATTGAATGTAAGACACAGATAATTTTTGAAATAATCTTTCTAAATCAATATTTAGGACTTACCTTCACGGTATAAAGCTCAAATAACCTTAGGTAATCCGTGATCATTTCGTATTTCCACATGAAATAGGTATGTACTTACAATATTTCAATGAAATATTTAATTTATAGGTACCAATATCAAACAAGAAACTACCGTGTAGGTACCTTTTGAATCAATGGATATAAATTGTGAAGAAAACTTTAATTGAATTCACAACTTACAAGTTCGACGATAAAGAAAACTCAACTCATTGACTTTTAAGCTCCAAAAACAAACTTGGAATCACTTTCCAATAACCAAATGCAACAAAGTCTTACATAGGTAACGTCGGCAAATAAAAGCTATGCACTTTAGAACTCTGTCTAATTAAAATTTCGGAAATTCTAATTTACATGTTAGTCTTTATTGTGTAGTTTGAATATGACAAAGTTCTTAGTATTTATAAATTCAAATTCAAATTCAAAATGTCTTTATTACATCAGATCATTACAATCATTTATAATCGTCAGCTTAAAATTAAGTTTACGTTAGTTCACATCGCGCCACCTACTGAGAAGAACTAACAAGAAACTCAGTGGGGTTGTCATTTTTTTTAATGATTGTATTAACAATTTTATCTACACTAAATGATGTTATAATATCCACATCGATATCAAAAAATCTTATTTTAACATCATTATAATGCGACCAATTAACCTGGCGAGCCTTATATCAAAATCCTCATACAAGTTGTATAAAATTTTGATATTAGGCTGGCTTTTGAAAACAGTTGGGTTATACGTGAAAACTTCGTCGAAACTACATACACAAAACTCTTTGGTAAGGTCTCGCTCGCTCCTGATTGGCCCTACGCGCAGCTGCGCTCTCATTGGTTAGATTTGAATGGCGGCAAGTTCACTGTGACAGACAATACACGTACGCGTGAATTTAATGTTTCGCAATGTGTTTTGTTTTTAAAATTTTGTTAATTTTAGTGAAGATTAAGTAGTGAAGATAAAGTAGTGTATGCAACTGCATATAACACGGGTATTAAAACACTCGTTACTATTATGAAACTCGCTGCGCTCGTTTCATAAACTCACTCTTGTTTTAATACCCTTCTTTATATGCAGTTGCATAAACTACTATTAAGCCTTAAATAATAGAGCAATTCATTTCCAAACGTCTGAGTCTAGAATATACTCTGAAATAGAGTAATATGCCTTTTGGCTGAGTCTATGCTTAATAAACTTTTTGAATTTAATAAATGAAAGACTTACCACGTCGTTTGGTAGTTTGTTATAAAAACGTATACATTGACCTACGAAGGAGTGAGACACTTTATGGAGCCTAATAGTGGGCACAGCGAGCTTATTTTTATTCCTAAGATTAATTTGGTGGAGATCACTGTTTTTCTTAAATTTACTAGGATTTTTGTGCACATATATGAGGTTTTCATAAATGTATTGTGAGTGTAATGTTAGGATGTTAGTGTCTTTGAATGTGCTTCTCAGTGATTCCCGTGGACCCATCATATAGATGGCTCGAATAGCCCGTTTCTGGAGCACAAAAATGGAATCTATGTCAGCGGCACTACCCCAAAGCAGTAGACCGTATGACATAATGCTATGAAAGTAGCTGAAATACACTAAACGCGCGGTGTCAACATCGGTCAGTTGACGGATCTTTCTAACAGCGTAAGCTGCTGAGCTAAGTCTACCAGATAACGTTTCTATATGCGGGCCCCATTGTAACTTAGCATCTAATGTAATGCCTAGAAAGACAGTCTGATTGACCACTTCAAGTTCCTCATTGTTCATCATAACCCTGGTTTTTACTTGTTGAACGTTCTTAGTAAAGAACCTGACACATTTAGTTTTACTATTATTTAAAAGCAGGTTATTAGCACTAAACCAGTGTAATATCTTAGAAAGAGCACTGTTTACATCGTCAATTTCTGACTGGCGTCTGTTAACCTTAAAAACTAAAGATGTATCGTCTGCAAACAATACTATCTCACAGATATCCCTCATAAGATGAGGTAAGTCGTTGATGTACAAAAGGAACAGAAATGGGCCTAAAATAGAGCCCTGTGGCACCCCCATTGCTACAGGTGACCCATGAGATACTTTCCCGTTGACATCTACTTTTTGAATCCTATCGCTTAGATAAGAAGTGAGAAGATCCAAAGCAATGCCTCTTATACCGTAGTGGTATAGCTTCCTGACGAGAATTGCATGCTGCACACAATCGAATGCTTTGGATAAGTCACAAAATACCCCAAAGGCATCCCGTAACTCCTCCCAAGCCTCGAATACACTCTCTAGTAGTTTGACCCCAGCATCAGATGTTGACCTTCCACGAGTGAAACCGAATTGGTTGGTGTGCAGCAATTTATTACCATTAAAATAAGTAAGCAGCTGAGTGAGAATCAGCTTTTCAAAAATTTTACTCAACGTAGGTAGTACTGAAATTGGTCTGAAATTCGTGGGGTCTTGTGTACTACCTGATTTGAACAACGGTGTTACTTTACTATACTTCATCAAGTCAGGAAACACGCCACAGTCAATACATCTATTGAAAATTATAACTAAATCTGGAATCAAAATGTCAATTAAAGAATTAACAATACTAACCGAGATACCCCATAGGTCAGCTGTTTTTTTCATATTAATTGATTTGAAAGCAACACTAACATCAGAATGAGTGACATGTCGAAAGGCAAACCCGTTGAAAAATTCGGGTACATTTTCTTTAATTAACGACTCTGCAGTGGAGGTGGAAGAGCCTAAAGAGCTTGTTAGACAAACTGGGAAAGTAGAAAAAAATTGTTCAAAAGCAGTGGCCACCTCTAAATCAGAGTCAACAATGTGACCGTCGACATTAAGTTTAAAATCAGAGTCTTTAATTCTAGTTTTCCCAGTCTCGGCATTAATAACCTTCCAAGTGGCTTTAATTTTATACCCAGCAACTCCACTAATTCGAGCTATTGAAATGCTCAGCATACTTAGAACCTTGTGATATTAAAAACCTCTATAATAATAGATTACAAATGTCGATCAGAATTTTCATACTTACAATTTCAGAAAGCACTAAACTTGATTTGATTTGCCGACTCTACATATCAGAATTTCAGCATACACAAAGGTAGCGAGAGTCACGGCCAATGAAACTATTTGGACTCCGATTTGATCCAATTAGGTAGATACCTAGGGAATGTTTGATCTGCCCGTCGGGCATGGATACATATCGAATAATATGTATGTGGGTACGGGTCGTACCCATAGATATTAGTACCCATAGGTAGGGTCGGATTTAGGGGGGTTATCCTAGAGATTGAGACATACGAGTACAAATTTCAAAAGCAAAACAAGACAAAACGTAAAATCTATATGAAGACTTATTTACCCTAGTTTTAGGGTTAGTTTCTTGAATACAAAGAATTATCTTTACAATATCAATGCGTTATTATTGGGGAATTGAGCTCAGCACCGCTCTGCTCCGCTCCTATGGAAACGCACCCTTAGCCTTTGAAGGAATGTAAATTATAAGTAAGAAAACAGGAAAATACATGGTCCTTCTCAGGCAAGAACAACTGCTTGAAGAAGCGCCTGTTACTAATTATAGAAATGTACCTGAAAATATAAATAAAATTTAGTCCAAATTAAAAAGTCCCTGTTAATTGTACGCAATAGTCCAAAGTCCAATAAACCTAGTTATCACAATTAAAGCTCGTGATTTCACAATTAATTCGTATTTGAAGTGGAATCACAAAATTACGCCTATATTTTAACTGTTCTAATCAAAAGCTATCGTCCTTATAGTAAGTACTTATAGTAGGTGTGCCTTTACGCAGTCATTTGTTTCCATCTGTGGCATTCATAAGGATTAATCCTCATTGAATAGTGAATGAGGTACATAGCAATTAGCTAACCAAATAGGTGATTCCACCAAATAGGTGATTCCACCAAATAGGTGATGTAAGTACTTATACTCATGATAATGTGAAAGATTTTGAACCTTTCACATTTCAAATAATCACTACAGAGTTAGAAGCAAATCCCAAAAATCTAAACGAATAAATATTAATCAAGTCAAATCAGAATAAAAGAAAGGACTGCAAATAAAACCACAAAAAAAAGTTTAGTGATTTTATTCCAATCTTATATCTAAACCTTTTTCCTCTTCAGGAGTAATCATCTTCGGCTGGAAAATTGACGGCATTACTCCACATAAAACTCGTAAGAAATAATAGTGTACCTACCTATACTATGAATAAAATCAATACCTTCCTAATTAAGTGTCATCTTAATGCTCATATTGCTCATTCCCCAATAGGTAATAAGTTTTCACACGCCGCTACACAAAGTCCCCGGGCGACAATTATTTATTCTTCAGTAGGATGTTGATACCCAAACGGAGCGTGATTATTCTTTTTTATTACACAGGAACCCCATTTGTTAGTTATCTTACTATCGACCATATATCTAGAGTGCCGATTCTGATGTGCTCTTAGCAATACATTTGTTAGATGGTACTTACGTAACTTTTCTATAAAGCCAAAACTACAAACAGTTACTATAGAAAGTTAGGTCTTTTCGGTTTGGGGGATTAAGCATAGGTACATAGACATAGGAGAAGAATTATCCTTAGGCAAAAAAGACACTAGCTTACAGGAGGAAAACCAGGAACCTATACAGCCCTAAGGGTGTTAATCCGACTCTGGGTATGCGACTGAGAGTTTTCTATGTGCATTTCAAATTGCCTTACCATTCCCCAGTGACAGAACAGAATCACTTCATTGATTGATTTCAAATAATTTGGATAGGGCATCATAGACTGTACTGTGATCATAGTCACGATCTGTATCTGTATTCTGAGGTCACGATATAAATAAGTATAACAAGGAAGTACTTCGCTCTTCCGTGATCATATTGTAGGTATTTGCACATTATATACAATAAGTTATTTAGGAATCCAATAAGTATACTTAGGTCCAAAACATCTGTTTGCATCTTTATTGTAAAGCTGCACAAACTCTTGCCCCAAACCGATTGTATATCGAACTGTAAGTATAGTTGAGCTTTGATGCACTTGAGGCAAAACTACCCTTCCTTCCTTCGTGGTATATAAAGTAGGAAACATTCAACTACATCTATACTAATATTATAAAGCTGAAGAGTTTGTTTTGTTTGTTTGTTTGTTTGTTCTCAGAAACTACTGAACCGATTTGAATAATTCTTTCACTGTTAGATAGTCTATTTATCGAGGAAGGCTATAGGCTACATTTTATCCCGAAATTCCCACGGGAACGGGCACAACGCGGGTAAAACCGCGGGGCGCTGCTAGTCTTGAATAAAGGTATAAGGGCAGAAAGGGGGATTTTTGTAAGTGCGGACAAACGTTTGTGGTCACATAATGCGAGGCGCTGGCGTGCCTGGCGTAGCAGAGGAATACGGTCCCATTGTGACGAAGATGTACCTTAGGCACCCGGGTGGCTCCTGAGTTAATAGGAACTACCTTATAACCTATAGTTTTGTCTCTAGTCGTACCCGCTCTCATTACCCACTGGTTCCTATCACCCTCTGTTCCCCTACAACTCTACCTACAACCCGCTTAGGTTCAGAATGCTATAAAGCTATCATAGTTGTGATTTAATACCTAGGTAAAGAATTGGCACCATTTTTTTGCTGATAAAAAGTGATAACTGATAATGGCCGTTTTTGAAATATTGCCTCCACACGATTTATTTTTTTGTAATAAAATATTATTAGTATTTATTGTTTCGACGCCTCTAAGTATTCATTATTAGAGATTATTAGGTATAACTATAGAATCATAATATGTAGGTTTTCTAAGTTAGCATAACACGTTTAATAATTAGGTACCTAATAAGTATATATTATGTAAATAGAAAAATAACACCTACCTCTCAGAATACTCCAAACAACCCAATTTAATAATATACGTTACTAAAGCTATCGTGAAAATTCTAAACTTTCCGGAAAATTATTAAGTGAGTTTTATCGCTCAATCTGTAACTCGGTGCCCTGCGGTGGCGAAGGGAGTTATGTAAGTAATTAAATTTTCTAAGGAATTAACTACGCATCAACCTATTACCAAGGACTATTTATATTTTTACTGGAACGAAGGAATATTATAAAAGGTGTTCAATATAATTTAGCGCGGCTTAATGTGAACAAAGCCAGATGTCCTTCATTATCATAAAAATTACATCTTTGGTGCCACGGCGCTCGTAGCGCGCAATTACATTTCATCAATGTCGTATAGAACAGCAGAACAGAAATAAGGATATTACATATTTATCTTATACCTTTTATAAATGAGGTACATGAACATTGAATAACGTACAACTCAATGTACATGAAAAAGGTTATTTAGTACTTGGTACCTTTTCAAAAAAGGTAATAAATTAATTTAATTCACTATATTGTAAACGAAAGAAGTTAGTGGCACGAGATGGGAATTCATGGAAGGATGGGAGAGAGGACTTTGTCCAGTATTGGGACAGTTATGGCTATGTACTATAGGGTCTTTGAATAACATCTGGATAATAATGCGTTTTTTCCTACCTACCTACTTATTTTTTAAGTTGCGAAATATCACTGTCAACTTCAAGCATTTACTATAAATGTCATTATCAGATTTGTCAGTGTCACTCAAATCGCAAGTCAATTGTCAAACAAGAAATAACAGTAAAAAGTAAATTATTTGTTTGCATTGCACAGCGATGTTGATTTTTAGAAAAGTTGCTAAAACTTTCATAAAACTTAACTTGAATTTACTTAGTAAGCTTATTTTTTATTTATAAAAATATGTAGAATAGATACATCATATATGATGATCAATTACAGTGTTAAATTCATTACTTTCGACGAAACATTACATCTAAAAAACTGCGACAATAAAAGTTTTAAGTAAGTTTTTATGAAGCTGTCCCACACATTTATGTACATTTTAATGTACTTTTTAAATGTATTCTTACTGCATTTATAGGTATGAAGCTAAGAAAAGAAGCGATGAATCCATTTTTGATATCGGCAAGAGAAACTATTGCGAAAGAAGAGGTGGTAATTGGCGTCATCCGCGAACGAGACAAATAAAACAACTCGAAAATAAATTAAAGGATAAAACGGTTGTTAGAACTATTTGGAACTCGGACTCATTAGTGACTTTAGTGTTTTCTTCAGGAGTCATCGCTTACCTCACTGTTAAAATAAGCACATTAGATATAAGTCAAGTTTTATTTGATAGATACTTTGTTGGAAAGTTAGCTTCTAACACTGTTACAAATGGTAAGTACCTACTAAAACCGAGTTTAAATTAATTTTAAACCTAACTCTACATACCTCTGTCAACAATACCTTATATTCATTTAAAAACCTTAATTTATGTGTGAACTAAGTACCCTTTCATTGGGTACTAACTTCTTATGTTGTGTGTGAATGAAGGTTTACATATCTTGCTTATGTTATTTGTTTCAGTTGCAATATGTAAATCTCACATATTATTTACACACAATGATAGAACAGCAACACTGGTTACATTCGGCAAAGCTAACAACAGTCTTCCATGTCGCATTAGTGATAGAGATCCTACTTTACATGTAAGTACTCTTGAAATTGTTTTACTTACCGGTTTACAATAGTAATGATCTATCTGCGAGACTGTACAAGCCATAAACAAGTAATTTTCTCAAACCATAGAAATATCTGTTGAAGCAATTTATTTTTAATTTTGCATAATTAAACAACTAGTTACAAATTGATTTCTTCTTATAATTATTTCAGTGTGAACTAATATGGTCAATATTTTAACCACAGAAAATTTCTTCTGAAAATGGTTAAAATGTTTTCATTCCATTATCAATATATCAATAAATATCTTTCCTCTTTGAAGGAATTGTCTATGATTTCCAACTAAATACTTTCATAAAGAGAAACAGTTTATAATTTTGTTTTTAATAATATACCTCAATTTCAGAGTATAGAACTGGGTGGAGGTGTGAGACGTACTGAAAGACATTTATCATCAAGTGACACAGCCTCTGGGTCTCTGATACTTGTGTGGAGTGTCACCACAGCAGAACCAGCTCCGTGGAGCCCTGTTATTGAAGACTCTGCTAATTTGCACCTTTACAATGTTAATGGGTAAAAAATGATTTCAATATTTGTAGAGAAGTGAGATTAAAACACTTTTTTTCTGGCAGAATATACATATTTGTTTGTATTAAGTACATATAATTTTCATCTCCATAGTATGATTTATATGCTAAAATTAGTTATGAATGAGTTAGCCCTTACAAATAAACAAAGTTAGAAAATGAGTATAGGTAGATATAGATTTAACATGTAATCATTATGAACTTTTGTATTTCAGCAACAACATATCCTTAATAGCGTACCACCAGCTGGAACACGAGACCCTGTCAGCAGAACTGTCTCATGAACAAGACAAATTAATACATATTGTGGAACAAATCGAGTGTCAGAAGGTATTTAAAAATTTGCAATATCTACTTTTTTATAGTAATAGGCCAGCACAGAGATATGCCTCATCATCCTCATTCCACTCGCATTTATGTACAATTTTATACGTATAAATTAACAAATAAAGTAAGTTGTTTTACAGAACAACACTCTTATAATATAGCTAGCTGAAAAAAATATTTCAATGAAATATTTTGTTTTTTTATTTGTTTGAACAAGCTAAACTCTAGAACCACTTTAGAAGACTAGTTTGGTCAAATTTCCTCGGGAATGGTAACAGCGGGAATAAAATCTCTCAATGCGTTGCTTGTAAGTAATGTATCATGACTGTTACCTGAGTTAAATGACACAATCTTTATATGTAAAAATTTTGTCACGTTATTGTCCGCGATGAACTCCTAAACTACTGAACCGATTTTTAAATTTGATTTGCACACCGTGTGCAATCCAACTTGAAAGATAGGATAGCTTATATCTCAATTTATAGTGGGTGGTCGCTCCTTAGTTTTTGGTTTCGGTTATGGCAAAACAACATTTGCCGGGTCAGCTCGTTATATTACATTTAGTTTTACGTCTATTATTCCAGAGTGGTATCACAATCGACTGGGTCCGCTACACCATCCCATCGATCCGCGGCAGTAAATTTTCTTCCCGCGATTCCTCAACTCGTGCGTTGCTCGGCGCGCCGGCGCGAGCGGTGCGACGTTCGCCTTGTGACTCGCGAATGTTAGTCGCGTGTATAGACGGGTCGTTACATGTGCTTCACCATGTAGCAGGGCTGACGCATTCTACTAAGGCTGGATTTGTAAGTAGAACTTCGCGGTTAGTTGTTTTATGTCGAAGATTTGTACCGTTTTCTATGTGACATGATGTAGAACAGATTGCACGGACATTGTGTCAAACGATCATCAGCTATAGTGAACAGGAGGCTTTAGGCTATATGAAAGAAGATTCGAAATTCCTTTCAATGTATTAACTATTTCCAAAGATTAGAAAGTTTTCAATACATCTTTTCTTTTTATGTATGTTCAGTCATAACATAACCTTTGTAATGCCTCTGTATCACATTACAGATAGTAAATGAAGTGCACTGGGCCGGCGAGCTGATACTAGCGGCGGAGGAGTCCGGTCGCATGCAGTGCTTCGACCGCGCGCTCTCTTTGCTGCACAACCACACTAACTGCTTCGATCTCTCTTCGTATTTTCGGTAAATATAAAGAATGGTATATGCTGGGCCGTAGCGGGCACGAGCCGTGTCCGAGACGAATCCGAGTCGATGCTTTAATTTTTTTTAACATGATACATTCACAAACGGTTAACTATGTTCTTCGGTCAGTCGGTCTTGGTTGTTTAAATCGTTAAGCTGAGGATACACGGCGACACTTGACATCAGACACTCAATGTATACATCGAATGTCTGTGTGTGTCCACTGCCGCGACACTTAGTTGCAGTAAAATTGCTTACCATGAGGACGCAATCTACACTAGTGTCGACATTTGTGATGAGTGTCAGTGTCGCCGTGTATCAGCATTAGACCATGTTGGAGGCCTTTACTCCTTTTCGCAATGAATGAATGAATGAGTGAACAGTATGACTAACTTCATATTGTCAGCGTGTGACAGTTAGAACGCTGTATATAATTATTACATTACAGTGAATCTCGTCGGATGAAAGTATTGAGCACAAGAAGTGTGAGAGGCGGGCCGGCAGTACTAGTAGTCTTCGAAGGAGGTCCCCTCACATTACTGCGAGTCTCTCATCCTAGATTATTGACGGTAATGTTGACATACATACTTATATTACCAGATATTTAGTACATGTCAGACAAGGAGCTTGGCATATAATATTATCTTACATATTATAAACAAAGTCCCCAAAAGCTGTCTGTCTGTATGTTATTAATTTTCTCAATACTATTTTCACCACCTAATGGTAATTCAAGACGAAAGCTTGGGACTGCTTTTGACAAATTCCCCAATAACTAGGTACCCAATGTTTCTGTCTTATTTTACTGAAATAAATTCAATATAGTCCTACCTTAGCCACAAAACGTCGTAACACATACAAAACATTTTTTTTATTTTAATGTAGTGTTATAAGATCTTGTAAAACCTAATCCAAGTGGTGTGTATGCAGTGGTGGGTGCGCGCGCGCCGCATGTCGTCGGCCGTGGCGCTGCTGCGCGCCATGGACTGGCAGCGCGAGGGCGCCGCGTGCCTGCGCGCCGCCGGCGGCCTCGTGTGCGCCGCGCTGCGCAGCGGCACCGGTGCGTACTGGGCTCACATCCACCACTCGCCCATACTGACAGTCTCTTATACTAGGGAGTTCAGTCACATTGAGCAGTATGAGCAAATCTAAAACTAAAAAAGATACGAAGACCTTTACTTAGAACCCATCGAAAACTTATTTCAGTACTTACTAGCACCCTCGCTTCGGTGAAAAGGGCCACCCCACTATCCGCAATTTATAATATATTCGGAATCGAACAAAATGCAAACAGTTGGCCGGTAAATGGAAGAAACGTGTTGCATATAATTATTTCAGAAGCAATAGCTGAGGAGTGCTCTGCGCAAGCGGCGCTGGGCTCGTACCTGGCGCCGGCGGCGCCGCACGGCGCGGCGGCGCGCCGCTACGCGCCGCCCATACACGACCTGGCGAGGAAGTTCTTCCATCATCTACTGAGGTAATATACCAATATTTACCATGAAATGCGGGACTGTGGTTGTGTTTATCACCTACTGAGATACGTCTTTTATATGGTATGTAATGTACCTAAAATTAAAAACTGGTTATTTGTGATTGTAGTATTTTTAATTAGTATGACTCGTTGCGATACGCACATCCGCACCTATGTAAATCTATCCTAATAATAAAATGTACCAGTAAGATTGGAAGTTCTCGTTTGTATTGGGTAGCTACAATCAGAGAAAAGCTATATGTTCCTTTTCATCCTGAAATTCTCACGGACACTGGCGAAACGGTACTTTCGGCCCAAATAAATATGAATAAGTCGGGAAGGCCCTCTATGTGAAGACGCGATGTGAGAGTAATATAATATACAACACCCCTAGTAATAGTCGTCTCGATAAAGCCCTGCCCCTGTGTAGACCGTAGACGTGATATAAGGTTGTCCAGACGGCGTGTGATGGTTCTGGTTGCAGACGCGGGCGGCTGGAGAAGGCTCTCTCGCTCGGAGTGGACGTGCGCTCGTGGGACGTGTTCGCGGACGCGCGGCACGCGGCGGCGCGCGGCGGCGCGCACGCGCTCGCGCTCGAGGCGGCCGCGCTCGCGCGCCACTACGCGCAGCTGCAGCTCACTGGTACCACCGTTACACTGCCAAACAGATACATCCAAAATGCGCCGACAAACAGACGAACGCGCAATTGACTTCGCCCTACATAAATTTCCAATTGTGTCAAACTCATACCAGCACCCCTAGCACAAACAATGTCACAGAAGGCAAGACAAGATACGACAAATACCGTGAGTTGATTGGTGTCTCATTGTAGAAAAACTAAAATCTAAATATTCCACCAATCAACACAGTATTTATTATATCTTGTTTTGTCGTCTTCTGTGACTTTCGTTGTGCCGGGCTTGTATTTTATTAGAAAAGACGAATAGCTGGACTTGTGTCAATCGAATACTAATATAATAATGGCACTTATTAAGTTTTATTCCTGTTTCCAGAATCAGAATGCTCAAGTTCCTGTTCGGATTGCTCGTCCCATTCGTACACGAATTCCGATGCGGAAACCAGTGCATCATCAGAGATTGCCAAAACGAAACCGCCCCCTCTGCCGCGCGTCTCTCTCCCTCACACACTGCTACCCGTTCCTGTTTCGCAACCCGAACCCATATCCACCAATAGCATCCGACCGAACTTGCACCAGTACTTAGAAAGGGACAACACTATATGGAACACGGAAATACGGGAAGAAACGTTCACGAAAAATCATGACAATTTAAAGTCTATTTTAAGCACCCAGAACTCAAAATGGAATGAAAACGGACTGCCTACTTATAGAACGAAGAGTATGTTATCAGTAAATGAGCCGAGTAAGTCGCTGATAGATATTATACCTAGAGCTTACGAAGATAGAGGTTCGACGGCGCATTTTAAACATATGTTCGGTTCAGAGTTAAGAGAAGAGGCCCCCAACACGTTGTATCGATATCAGAATAATAACTATCCGCCATTCAAAGATAGAACTTATATGAAAGAAGGTTCCGAGAGACATGGACCGAAAACAGAGAAGAACAAAGTGAAATTTTCCGATACTGTCACTATTGCTGTTGTTTCGGTAAGTAACAACTTAATGTTGTTTGTTATATTTTAATTTTCAAAAATAATTATATTTTGCCCTGCCATTAGTTCCACTCACATAACCACACACAATAGAACAAAAACTCTGTGTACGTTTCCATAGAAGCTAAGCAGAGCGGTGCGGAACGCATTAAACCAAATGTGCATTACGAAGTGTTGAAATCTCTTCGAAATGCACTGTGACCGATCTATTGCGCTCCACGCTGTTCCGCCCGGTCCTATGGAAACGGCACCCTTTAAATGTGGTGTTCTGTAATGTGGTGCGCAGCCGTCGCCGGTGTCGCGCGAGCTGGCGGCGAGCCTGCCGCTGTCGCCGCCGCACGCCTACCTCGCCGCCTTCACCCCGCACGCGCCCGCCCCCGCGCCGCCCGCCCCGCCCGGTACTACGCTCGACTACGTCGAAGTGTGATGCATGCCGCATGACAATGTGTGTTCACTTGTTCTCTTCATACTTTATTGATATAATGATCATATTTCACTGTATACTGAAACGCCATTCAGGAATCCTCGCTCCCATACATTATGACAAATATACTTTTCATCATATGAAATTAAGTTGTTTAAAGGGTGTTTGAGTATTCAAGTTTTGCATATTTCATTTGAAACTAGATTTATTAAAAACCACTACCATTTTATTGACATTGGTAACACAATGGGACTATACTTAAAAGTGGAAACATTAGCAGGAATTTCGGGGTTATCTTTCGAAATGCAAGCAAGGCACACTCTTTTCTACAGTGTTACGTTACATCTATCATGGTTATTTGCATGTGTGTGTATGATCATATTATATCTCTCGTCACATCACATCATCACGTGAATATCAGTTACATATGTCAGTTATGCATGCTTGAATCACAGGCATGTAATTTGTACTACCAGACATGTACAAGTATTACACTTAATCTAGCCAAATTATTATTTTCAGGGGAAACATCTAAACAACCGCCTAAAATTAAAGTTATTCAATTGGGAATGGTATGATCTCACATGAAACGAAGAAGCATTATAGGTTGTATCAGTTTAGTGGTGCTATTGTTTTATTTGAACCTGGAAGTTTTCTAATTGGAAAATAGTGTAGTAAGTATACAAGAAATGTAAAAATAAATAATATAGTCTAGTTATTTTTTAGGTATTTACCTAGGGTAAACGAAATATTGTATTCCGTCCATAAATATTTAGTTATTGGCAAGTTTTTGAAATTTTTGTTCAATGATAGAATTATGAAAATAAACATTAACCGATTCATTGCTGATGGCACGACAGGCGTGTCATCAATTGTTTTAACTTATGGCTTATGACACGAGAGGCGTGTCATTTTTTCATCGGTTGTAACAGCCTCAAATTAAGTTTTAGAAGGGTCTGCCCAGGACAAAACTATCAAGTTTTTCCACGAAAATCTAGTCTGTTGTATTAGTTTCCGGATATTGTGTGAATTTCGAGGTTGCAGGGGTTGTCAACCTTTTTAAATTTACATTGAATTATTTTTTAACGTTGCTGATGGCACGACAGGCGTGTCATCAATTGTGTTAACTTATGGCTTATGACACGAGAAAAAATATGGAAGGCACTTGATCAATTTTTTGATCAGCAATTTCTGTGCATGTACCACTGTCCTTAAACTTCTTTTGAGGCTTGAAAGTTCCATCATCTGAGTATGATTGTGAATTTTGTTCAAAAATATAATTCATCGTTTCTTCTTCATTTTCACATTGAGTCTCATCATTGTCATAGTCTTCTGTTTCCGGAATGTATTTGCGTTTTCGTGTCGATTCTAAAATGAGACTGTACCGTCTTCGCGGTATTTCGTAATGCACGTTTCTAAACTGCTCCACCGACCTGGAATTTGAACCAATGGGAGCACGTCTTTTTCTATGACGTGCAGCGCTCGCATTGGTTAACACTTAACACAGACAGCCTGGCGGGAACAACACCTCGCCACTTCCGCACACGTTAAAAAACATGGCGAATGGTGGTTCATCTTAAAATCTATAAAATTCGTTGTCCCTATGCAAATTCGAGCTTCTTCATTATATACGTCATCAAAGCGGCGCCGCTGAAGGACTTAAATTGTGGTGTGTGTGGTGTGTCGTTCGCATTCCAAGGAAGGACCTAAACTGGACATTCCACGAGACCGCAGAAGGCAAGTCAGGTGCGTAGCGTCTTATTATCCTGTTGGTTCAAAGCCTAGAGAGCTGGGGTTCTTTAGAAACGTGCAGACAGATATATTAAATACCTAATATCAATCGTCTGAACAAAATGTTGAAAAATCATACAAAGGCAGTCAATTTAACAAACAATCTGAATATTTAATTTTATGCACTTCCGACAGCTATGACGAGCTACAAACTAATCTTGTCCATTAATTGTAATTATTTAAATTATAAGCAAGATATCCCACTCAAATGTTACCTTCCCCACGAATTATTTTTTGTAAATAAATAAACCCTAAGTCGGAATATTTTTTTGTAGAAATAAGTTTAAAAATTAAAACAACACAAAAGGTTTGAAACACCTGATAAACCGTGAAAACGCAAGAAAAAACATGTGGTTTATATACATGGCTGATGGCACAATAGGCGTGCCATCAACTTCTATGGCGCTTGACACGCCAGTCGTGTCATAGAAAATTTGTTCACAGCCACGGCGAAAAGTTTTAAAAAATGGGTGCCGCAATGAATCGGTTAATAAACTTAAAAGGTGTTTTACTTCCTCAATGAAATCTATAACAATTGGTAAGACATACACAGTTCCCCATTCATTTTTTATTCTCAAGGGTAAGCTTTGATTAGCTGCGAGTCAGCCAGCCATGTAGGGCCGCGAGGGCGTCGCCAGGAGCGAGCAGCTGCCTAACCTAAATAGACTTAAGTTTCATACTATTTCCTAGGGTGTGGACGAACATTATTATATCATCAAAACCTAATACAAAGAGGTGGCCGATCTAAGTTTATAAGAAATAATACTATAGTGGTGGGTTTGATATGCCAAATTCTATAGCAAAATGAGCAATTTCAATTATTCTCTTCAGGCTCAACCTTGAGTAAGTGTAGGGCCACATCTGCGGAACGTACGGCGCCGAACCTTCCGCTCTATGACACATCAGTCGAAATTACGCCGCGTACTGATGTGTCATAGATAACTTGAAATACACTACGAGCGTATTTAGCGGAAGGTTCGGCGCCGTACGTTCCGCAGATGTGGCCCTACACTAATGATGAAATAGCAAAAACAGATTGTTTTTTCATTAAAATCTCACTTTGGCCAGGCATGTGATGTAAAAATACTAAACTTATTCTAGAATTATCTTATTCTATCAAATGAAACTAGGTAATTATTACATTTTGGAATTTATTAAGTTAAATCAGACCAACTTAATAAATTTGGTTTTTAGAAGTAAGAATAAATGAAAAGAAAGGAAATTATTTAATCCTTGATCTTCTTCTTGGGGCGGAGGTTGTTGGTGTGTCCACACTTGGTCTTGCGGCAGTTGGTGGCACGAGGGTGCAGGCGGGCATAGCACTTACGGCAGATCATCTTGTCACAGTTGTACTTCATGGCCAAGATACGGAGAGATGGCTCAATGGTACCTGAAAATTGGTTCAGTTAGTTTCCTTGACATAAATCACTACATAGTATAAAACAAAGTCGCTTTCCGCTGTGTCTGTCAGTCTGTCCCTATGTATGCTTTGATCTTTAAAACTACACAACGGATTTTGATACATTTTTTTTTTATAGATTGATTGATTCAAGAAGATGTATAACAATTCCCGAAATTGGCACGGGAACGGGCACAACGCGGGTAAAACCGCGGGCCGCTGCTAATAAAATTTAAATTTCAATCAATGGGAATGCTCAAACATTAGTAATAACGGATACTGTTGTCCAACTCCTGAATTTAACGATTTATGACATAGAAACAAAAGTACAAAATAATACCTCCTCTAAGCCTGAGCACCAAGTGAAGAGTGGATTCCTTTTGAATATTGTAGTCGGATAGGGTACGTCCATCTTCCAGTTGTTTACCGGCGAAGATCAGACGTTGCTGGTCGGGAGGGATTCCTTCCTTGTCTTGGATTTTCGCTTTTACATTTTCGATGGTATCAGAGGCCTCCACCTCAAGGGTGATGGTTTTACCCGTTAGGGTTTTGACGAAAATCTGCATTTTGCGACTGTAAATATAATTAAATTGTTTATTTGATTTTTTTGTTAGTCCATGATATGCTGTTGTGTTGAAACAAATGAAATCTAGGCAGACATTTCATTATTCATTGACAAGAACATGCGCCACGCAATTCGAATTTCGAATCCTATGTCTGTACTTGTTGCAAATAAGTTGAAAACCATCCCGATTATAATAGTTCAAATAGTCCGTAATTCGGTATTACCTCTAGTAACACTATTGAATGCAAAATATAAAATACAAAATGCTAAAATAATTTTCACTAACCTTCTCACAAAACGTGTTCAATGAAAAGAACAATTTTTCTATCTGTCAAACTCAAAAATAAATATGGCTGCCAGTTTCTGAACGGTTTCTGACAAGCTCGCTGAACTTGGTTCGCTTTGGTTCGTGATCTCTGCGCTGCACTTCCTGTCCTGATGACAGGATGACAGCCATGAACCGATATCGCCATGCCGGAAGCCGATTAAAGAACGGAATGATGATCTGTGGCAGCAACGAATTGCTAAAACTAAAACGCTGTTTTATTTGTTCCCACAGATCATTGATTCGTCAAAATGTTTGATTCGCTTAGAAGGCCACATTTTCTCTATAAAGGAAGTCGAAACAACATCCCACAGACTATACTATAGAAACATTCTGAAATTAATATTCGTTAGTTCCGCAGTTTCCAATCCGTATTTTTTTACAACCATCAATGATTAAGTACCCCCTTTGAGTTTTTGAGATTGAAATAATATTATTACTCGTTAGTCAAAATATTATTTCAATCTCAAAATCTCAATTTGAGATTTCTATTAAAAATAAATACTTGATTAAAAAAATTGGTTTCAGAACGTCCAAACGTCATTGATAAAAAAGTACCTGTTTCGTAATAGTTCGATTTTCAATTTTTCAGAAACTGTGTTTTCCAGTTTCCTCAGTTTTCATCTACTTCTGATTAATCCTTATAAATACAGACAAAATGTATCACCAACTCAGCAGGGTCACTGGCAGGCTCGTCGCTGCTAAACACTTGCAGTCGCCTTTATACCCAGTGGTAAGTCTCATTTTGGTTATTATTACAAAACACTTATCTATTGATAGACTTAAGATACTTTAACAGACAGAAGTTTACTGTCCGTTAAATATTCTTAACGTTCCTGTTCGGTTTAATGATTAATATAATGGTATATGTAGTGGTAATTCTGTAATGTACTCAGGCGCCCATCCCTCTGCAACGTGCCGAGCCTCCGACGATCCAGTACACCTCCGCACTCTCGACTGTTGCTGAGGCATGCCCAGCTCCTACCAAGGCCAGGATCATGCCCGGCACCAACATTCCCTACCCACCAGTGCCCGAGGCCATCCGTCAAAAACAGGATCTTTTCCAGGCAAGTGTCTAAAGATATCCATATAAACAAAATCATATAATCAGATTTCAATAAAAAATATTTGTTGATACTTAAAAATATAAACAAAAAACAAATGACTGCTAGCATGACAACTAATTGAATGACAAATATTATAATTTGTATGTAATTTCAGAAAGATAATGATGTACCCATATTCCTGAAGGGTGGTCCCTTCGATGCTATCCTGTACCGTTTCACCATGGCTCTATGCATCGTTGGTCTGATTGGTATTGGACACACCGTCTACACCCATGCTGTGCCCAAGAAACAATAAATCAATTTATTTATAATATCTATTAGAAGTTCTTAAGTTATAATCAAGCACTGCTGTGTTTAGTAATAAATGGTTGATAGTGCAAACTAAGCATTCTTTTATTTAATCTTGATACATCAACTCAATATTATTTAACTTTAAATTACTGTACTGATCATGTAGCAAGCTGAAAACGCGGTAGAACTGTTCAGTTGAACAGGTTGAACAGGAACAGGAACAGGGAATAAAGGGAGGAGGTGAAGCTGTTTTTCAATGTTTTATTAAAATCTTTTTCAATGCTTCATTTGTAAGTAGTGGTGACATCTGTCATTGATAGATTTTTGTAACCTACTGTTGGAGGGTAATCTAGGTGTTGTTAAAATAAATACAAAAAATAATAACATAGATAACTATATTTCGTGTAACTGTATACAATGTAACGAACAGAACACTGGCCTGAACAGTATGCGTGATATTCATACATACAGAAAATAAATAAATTAATACATAAGTAGCATAGTACATATAACTCAATGCATAAGTAGCTACCTAACTACTTTTTCATATAAAAATGTAATTTATAAGCTTTGTTTCAATTTTGACAAAATATAATGAAAAATTAAGTCTTAAAAGTTTAACATTTTGCCTAGTAGAATCAGGGTAATAAGTAGGTATTGTTACCAAATATCACGCACACCAAAAATGTCTACAATGCCAACAATAATTAATGTATAATAAATTCACTATTAGTATAATATTGCAAATAATTTCTTCACATGCCCCAACATTTAGACATCTAAGTAGACACTAAACTACATTTTAACACACATTCCATGCAATAATAAATATTTTATTGTACCTCTACACACTTTCTTGTACAACACAATTAATCTATAAGTAATTTGATCCTAGCTCTAAAATGACGCTAAACATATTTGCGGATAACATGTCGTTACATAGAATAATTTCAATTTCATTAAATACCCTCAAAAAATAATAATACAAGGAACTTCTTTAAGAAAAATAAAAGCTATGAAATAATTCATCTTTCATACTAAATGTATAATGTAGAGAAATAAAAAAGGTACCTAATGATTGATTCAGAAATGCGCAACACAGCCATATAAAAAAAGTAAAGGTAAAAATAATAATACAGGTACACATACTAAAAAATATAAAGGTTTAGTAAACATAAACTTTACGTATATAAAATAATAAGTAAAAAATACACAGTAATTAATAAATAATCAGGTATAATATAATTATGCTAATTGATTTCATATTAATATAGAATTTATGTTGGTTGCTTAGAAATCCGAAGACCCATTTTATACTACTTCAGGTATTTTTCTAGCTGCTCAATAAGTACATGATTACCTATACACCTACCTAAAGTAGGTAAATTCTTTATAGTCATTTAAGTAACACTAATGAAGTCACTGGCTGTAACAAGTGGCATAGTTTACTTGGAGAATATACCCACATATAAAATCAATAAGCTTTGGACAAAAATAGCACATTATTTTTAAAACATACGAGATAAAAAATAGCACAGGTAAGTTAGGAACTTTCCCTAGAATTAAAGTATGTATTAACATTTAAACTGTATACATAGTTTTTAGGTAAGTATGTACCTATAACGGAAAAAAAATAAACTTTGCTATGTACTTATTTATCTAAACTATACGGTTTTTGTACTAGAAAACTAAAGGAAAATATAAAAAATCAAATTCGATGTATTTTTCAATTTTCTTTTTGAATTGCCATTTTGTACCCATATATTGCCTCTAAATAAGGTCGTTGATTAAAATAATTTATACTAATATCTTAAACAGTTTAACTGAAGTTATTATCACCATTACCTACATTCCTTGAAAAAAAACGTATACAATAAAAAGTAAAATAAATTTTAAAAATAAATTCATAGGTACTGTTACAAATCCATAAATTCTGCCTCATGTTACAACACTAAAAATAATTTTTTTGGAGATCCTAAAGTAAATGTGAGTTTTATCTCTAATGCGATAATAACTATATGAGTAAACTGGTCTAATCAATCAGATTAAATGCAAACCTGTAGATAAATCCTACTATGAATCTTATAGGTAATTAAATAGGTAATGTTGCAATAAGTTATACATCCATTTGAAATGTCATAATTGCGATTACAAGTACCTACAGTGACCAATAACATGATTACAACAAAAGCAAGCATATAATTTCAGTTAATAGATCTATCCGTTTTGGAATCCGATTCATTTTGTTCAAGCCGGTCTTGGTCGTGCGGGTAGGGGTGGCGGGGCTCCCTGTCTCGCGGGGACCGGCGGTGGCGGGCCCATCGGGGGCGGGGAGTCTCCACTGGGCAGCGGCGGAGGAGCGCACGACGGCGGGGGCGCGCTGTCCGCCGGGGGAGACGTCACATCCGGGGGAGTTACCACCGCTGGGGAAGATGCTGCCGTCTGGGGAGAAGCCATGGGCGGAGACGCCGCAGGGGGTGACACCGACTTACCGGACTCCGGGACTAGTGGGGCTGGCCGCGGGGGCGGAGGTCGCGCAGGATTCGCTAATGGAGCCCTCGACGGCACCAGAGGAGTGGGTGAAGGGGCCGGAGGCCTGCTTGGCTGTTGCCGGCGCGGAGTCGGCGGAGCGGATCGCAACGGACGTTCAGGCGACACCTCGCCGAACAATGGAACAGTATTGTTTGTACACAAACCAATTTCCGATCGAATGATATCGATCCAATTCGGCGACTTTAGAGAGACACTTAATGGAATCGAGCATGCTGAAATTTGCCCTCTTTGCGCTGCAGCAAGAGCATGTTGTCCTTCCCTGAAAGTGAAACTTAATGTTTGGTCATCGATAAATCGGACAAGAGTCACCTCTCCAATAGTCGCCAGCTCTTGAAGTATTTCCGCCATAACATTATCATCGAAAACAGATTCATCACTGCTTGTATCATCAAGAGGTTGAACTATTATACAAGCGTCGGGAGGTCCCAGGTCCTTGACTACTTCATAAAATACTTCCATGCATTTAGTGTAGCTGACCTGCAGCACTTCAACCTCCAAAATAGCAATCACTGGCCGGTGGTCACTTTGTTTCAACTCCGCGCGACCATAATGAAGCAACTTCCCTTTAGCTAGTTCTGAAGTATTTTCCGGGTCTGTTGTGTACTTTCTACTTCTCCATAAAATACGATCAGTCCAAGCTGGCGCTCGACATTTTTCACTTGTATCGTAGTCATCGCTAAACAAGTCGTATTTGTAGGTAGGATAAAAGTTGATTTCACCTTCAAAGCAATTTTTAAAAACTAGTCCTTGTGCCTTTTGCGACAACAGTTGATCCTGTTCTAGCACTCTCATCATATTATTTTGTGAGAGTAATAAACGATTTTCATCTTTATCCAGATCTACGCGATAATTAAAATCGCCACACCAGAAAACATAATCATGCGAGTATAGCGACCTGCCCATTGGGAATGCTATTTTCCTAGTAATCTCAGTATAATCAGCATTTCGTTCCGTAACTTGCGACTGGCCGGCAGCGAAATGGGCGCAGACAAAACATATCGATGTACCATATATTACCATCCGAATGCCGACGGCTCCCTTATTTCCTGTTGCGCCTCCCAAGCCAGTTTTCACAGAATCCAGAGCAACATCTCTGATGTGGGGAATGAGATCTTTTCTTACAAATACAAAGAGACATACTCCTACCAGCTGGTGACTTGACAGCAGGGTATATGGGGCGTCTCTACATAGAACCTTTTCCAACTCCTCACTCCAAGCTTTCGCATTGTCAGTGCTTGCCGCCATTATATTACTGGCGTTCAGATCTACGATTTCCTCAAACCCTATCGCGAATATATCAGAAGGGTGATCTTTTAAATTGGTAGTGTTTACAAGAGCTGAGTTGGGACAATCCAACAGCCAATCAGCGAGAGAAACATCTTTGTATGCTAAACTTCGGAAATGCTTCCCTCCGTTAACATTGTAAGTTCCAATAGTGATACGAATGCTAGAAGGCTGCGTATATTCATTGGCTCGCCGACACATTTCTCTAAGGACTGGGGTAGATGTATGCAAGATATTTGAAGGCAGTAATATTCTAGTGCGATCTGCCAGTTCGGAATTAAGTGTTGAACCCAACAAAAGAATGTCAATGGCCTCTTGTTTGGAATTATCTAATAAATTGTTTTGAATAGTTCGAGCCGCTGATCTAGCTCCATCAATCAGTTTAGAACCTCCTTGAATAGCTCCAGTTCCAGCATATATTTTAGATATTTCATTGCCATTATTTACCCACATTTGTTTGAACACTTCCTCAAATCTATTTACATTCTGTTTCTTGTCAATACATTGCAAAAGCATAAGTTGTATTGCCAGCATTTCAAGTCCAATAAAAGTCTGAATTGCGTTGGTTCTATCTAAGCAATCTAAACAGTTTGTACGGATTGCACCTTTTTGTACATTATAGATGTCAGACCCTTTGGCACTAAAAATACTAATACTGTCATATTGTTTCTCTATAATCTTCTTAAACTTGGCGAGAGCAGTTTCCATGGACCCTGCCCTAACTTCCTGGTGATAATCATATATTATTTGAATGACATCTGAATGCGCTGATTCACTGAGATGTTTCTGAAAAGCATTGCTGAGAGTTGCTTCCCCTTCACTGCCACCAATCATACTGGATCCCAATAAGTTGACAACCACTAATGAGCCATAATTGCGTTTCAGTTGAGAAAAATGTCTATCACATGCACTGGTTGATGCATCATAGCCTCGGGACATTTTTACTTTGTGGGAACCCACTTGGATACCCGGTTGCTCCCAAAATAAGGGGACAGAGCCTCTTGTTTGTATGTATGAAGTCACAGAGTCATCTATGTAGATGGCTTGTTCAGTTTCAACAAAATTTGCGACATTTCCATCATCATTACAGCCTCTAACATTAAACCTTGTGCCAGCCCTCTCACAACTGAGTCTCGACACCAACACTGCTCTAGCCTGTCTATGGCCTACATAAATGGTACGAATCTCTACACTCCCACACATAGCTCTAGTCAGCCAGTCATCGCAATCAATACCATATCTTATCAAATGGATAAATAAAGTCCTATTCCAAAAAAATCTATTGTCTGCAAATGTACATTTGCTTTTTCTTTGAGCACCGAGTGTGAGATCAAATAGATTATCAGCATTCTTTACTGTATTCCATGAGAAATAGAATGTGCCAGAATTGAGAAGTTTTCTTACCTCAGACACTTTGTCTTCTTGTGGTTGGTAGAATAGTGGTAAAAATTGCGTTTGAGTTATCTTGAAAACTTCGACGTCTCCCACTTTTCCTACGGAGCAACATCCTGTCACGAGAACAAGGTAAAGCAGACAGTTTTCGCCCGAATTCAGTTGCAACACTCCGAGGCATCCATATGCATCAGCTATCTTTCGATAGTTCTTTTTCAAAGTATCTGTTTCTTGAGAAGACAGAGAGACCACAGCTTGAGATTCAAAAAGAAGCGACGTATCTTTATTTCTGTGCTGCAATATAATGCTGTACGGACTTGGAGAAGAGGATTTCTCCAACACTTTAAATCCTTTAGACATAGCCATGGCTATATGTTGGTGAGTGTTACTCACATGGAATTGATATGCAATTGATCCGCCCCCATATAATATTTCCCAATATAAATAATAACTGGCTTACGGCCTAAATTCACAAAATTGTGTTTAGACAGACTCCGTCCGTTCGTCCGTCCTCCTCCGAAATTGCAATTTTTTTGACATTTCATTCTATCTTTGACTATACTACACTGTCAATGTCAGTTATGTATGTTTAACTGTTCACAGAACTACTAAAAGAATGAACAAGGCCACATTCACAATCTCTCTCTCGGCCAACTTGATGGCCATCGTGTAGATGTGTTCGACAATCGTAAGGCAACAGTGTGGACAAAACACTCCTTACACTGTATTATTCACTGGATTCAATACTTCAATACCTCAATAAAATGCCAGATTATACCAATCTTACCATACACAATTACACATGCAAGTCGTTTTGGTTTTTGGTAAAATCATTTCATATACGTATGGAAAATCAAGTCATGATCACAGCTGATCACTGCTCATAATATAAGTAACGGTCGCAAAAACTGCAATATGCAAGAATAGTTTTCAATAATTTTTCACCACTTGAATTAAATCTATTGTTAAATAATCATGGGTACAAAATGTTATATCTCCCAAAGAAATAAATCTATAAAATATGTTAAAATATTTAATAAATATATTTTTTTAACAACTTACTTTTATAATAACAATAAACAATATCATTTTGCGTTCGTTCGTCACATTGCTATAACTAAAATACTCTATGTCCACAATGTAATTCCATTTTATGAAGTTCAATTTTAGTTAAAGTGACTAACTATCTATCGTCCTTGATTGACATAATGTTTGTAAAGCGCGAGTGAGGCTGGCGGGACGGTTATTTGCCCCGATTTTCTTTGCACGTATTCCTGGTAGATTTCTCTTGATGCTTTCGACACGGTAGGCGGAATTGTATCGACGGAACTGTCTATGGTAAGGGCACTGCTGACTGTCATGACTATGTGGATATCAGGGTTGTATTGCGGATTGGATCGGCGCTCGAAGTTTACGTAGCGGCGGTAACTGAAAAAAAAACATAAAAAGGGTTGATTCGACTTTTTAGGGGAGGAACCTTGGTGTCGGATTTATTAGACCACCTTGTGGGGGATGATATTACATCATGTGAAACATGTTGTTATTCTATAACATTTAGGATACAGACTTTTAGGTAGGTTAGATAGAGCATCTCTTCACCCTAGATCATACACATTCCAAGTATAGAGTGGATTTCTCCATACATAGAGTATGTATGGAGAAATCATCATCAACTTCAATTTATCAGAAAAAATACACAGCACAATACATGAACCATAATCTAAGAACCCACGTAATCATATCCCGTTTGCTAGGCTCGTTGAGTAGCACTCTGTTAGTCCGTTTGATCGCTTTGAACTTGGGTAGTTCCTCTTCTTCCTCGCCATCGATTATTTTAGTGATGTACGCGATGAGAGAGGGCACCGTTTGACGGGAGCTCGGCGTTGAACTGGTGAGGTCGTCGTCCGACGATGAGTCGGAGTTCGAACTGAAAAGAGGTTGTTTTTTGAATAATTTGGATTTGGCTGCATGTGAGACTTTTGACCAATGCAGTACCATTAAAGTAATTAGTAGAAACCTGTATAATACGTCATTTTAACATTCAAGATAGATTTACTTTTAGGAATAATTACATCGATCACATTTGATGAAAAGATTATGCAGCATTAAACCATAATCGTTATTTTTAAATAAATTAAAAATACGTAAAATTAGGTACTTATCAAATTTCAAACACTTTTGAAGGATTAGACATTGTTACCCCATTGTATGACTTTCTTGGTATTTCTTTGTTTACAATACCTATCTCGAATATATAGACGTAGTTTACAAAAAACACTAGTAGGTATAAATACCATTTAATTATTTTACTTGTTACTTACTCGCTAGAATTAGAACAAGCGCTAGACCGTCCACTAATGACTGGATTCTTCGAGGTAGGTCCTTTGATTTGCCCCATCGCGCGGCCGCGGACTACGAATGGACTGTAGTTCTCAGTTAGTGTAGGGGCTATGTCGCGGAGAGTGTGGCACATCTGAAATATGTATCCCAGAAATATTTTTAACTAATCTAATCTTACTACTTACTTTACGATAGAGATAGAGATTAGAGATAATTGTCTTATTTTTGGGCAAAGGCCTCCTTCCACTTCTTCCACTCAGCTCTGTCAAGAGCCTCCTAGCACCAACCAGACAAGTATTCGTCAAGTTTGTCTCGCCATCTCTGTGTAGACTCTGGGATGACTCTGGACTCTGGATGACTCTGGGATGGGATCCATCCCATCCCATCCAAGACTCATCAGGCCTTTGGCAGAAATGCTTGCTTCAAGGTGGACTTTTTTGCTGATGCGCAGTACGGTGTTTCGGATTCATTCAATTAATTTAACACCCAGGATGCAGCACTCCATCGCCTTTCGGCAACCCTTGAGGTCCAGCCATAAGGTTGGCACCACTCGCAAGTAAACTGACCTGAAACTCGAAGCAGTCGTTGAAGGAGGTGTACTCGAAGGGGCGGTTGTAGTCGTGGTAGGGGTCGACCATCTCCACCACGCGGCTGTCCCCCTGCATGCCGATGATCTCGCAGCACATCTTGCGCATCTCGTTGCACGGTAGAGGAAGGTGCTTGATCACGTCGTCGTCCCACCATTTTGTTAGTGATCTGGAAAAAATGTTTTAGGTTTTTAGTTATATCATTTCTAGTCCACCATCATTTATTAAATGTTTACATCATTTTATTTACACATAATCTTCATTGTACTGGCCACAACTTTATACAACTATTCCTAACATTACTTACCTATTTCTCGGTATATAAACCATAGCCTCTGGGTGATGTAAGTAGTAATCGTTCTGATAGTCCCATATCGGTGACTTCGACGCGTCCGGTACAAACAATCCTAGGAAGAGATTCATAGTATTCTGTTTCTCCGCATCGGAGAAGGTGTTCGAGTAATATCTGCTGAGAGTCTGCATGATATCGTTGCCGTGGGACGACCATGGAGCGGTTTTGCGATAGGTTTTTATTCTGAAAATTAAATTGTAATGTTATTTGTTAACTATCACCTGCATTAGGCAAGCGTGGTGATTACACCTAATCTTCCTCACTGAACTGATTTCCAAAGTGAGATGAGAGGTTTTTGCCGTGCAGTGGGACATTACAGACTAATCTTTTTTTTCTTACTTTTTTACGAGTTTAGACTGACTAAACTAAGTGTACTCCTACTAATGGACTTTATACGTTTAGTTCAACTGAACTTGGTTCACTAAGCTACGGTTGACAAAGTTTATTTCGTATTGTCTAGTAAAACTAGATTTAGTTATGTGCTGAATACTGTATTTCCTTACCTATGTACCAGCTGCGATCCTCCGTACTGTAAGGCCAATGTGTCGCCATGGTCTTCATACAACCCTTCGAGTAGTCGGGCACAATCCGAGTCAAATTCTATCTTTGGTTTTCCTATCAGTCCTAAGGCGTATAACTGTAATAAAAATGTAGTACATACTACTTAATTTTTTATAACTGTAATAAAAATCTAAGTAATAATTAATCACAATTTCCCGATCCAAGTGAAATGCGATTTATTAATGGTCAGTCGCAAATAGACACTATTATAATATTTTTATTTGCTTAATTATGATATTTTTTAGATGAATAAGTGCTCCTAATTTATTGAGCAAAAGTTACTGTTAGTATAGTAAGAGACGCCATTATTATAAGGTATTTATAATATGCAGCGCCCCGCGGTTTTACCCGCGTTGTGCCCGTTCCCGTGGGAATTTCGGGAATTTTTTTACATAAAAACCTTCCTCTTGAATCACTCTACCTATTACAAAAAACCGCATCAAAATCCGTTGCGTAATTTTAAAGATTTAAGCATACAGACAAACAGACACGAAACAGAGACGACTTTATTTTATACTATGTAGTGATATGGGTCTGATTATTTTACATAATGTACAGTACATTTAATGGTTATATGTAGTTATTTCCTGAAATCCATAAATTTGATTGACTTATTTGCAGGCAGGATCTAAATACAAAAATATAAATGTATAAAAGGTAAAGGTAAAGTTGAAGGAAAGCGAGGTAGGGGAAGGCCTAGAATCAGTTACATGAGTCAGATTAAAGAAAAAGATGTGAAGGAACTTGCACTGAATAGGAATAGATGGAGAAGTCTGCATCGGACTCACCGACAAGAGGCTTGCTCTTAAATTTATGATGATGAAATGTATAAAAATGCAATCAAAATATTGACCTGATGAGCCAAAACACATTTGCCGATAGCAAACTGGGCCGTATTGGTTCTGTCCAGACAGTCGACGCAGTTGACTCGCACCAGGCCGGTTTGAAGCCGCCCCTTCTGATGTCCTTCCACGCCCGGCTCGCCGTCGTAGCCGCCACAACTTAGAAATATCCCCGTTTTGCGAACTACGGTACCCGCTATAGCTGATAATCTGGAAATTAGAGATTGACTGTCAATAGTAAATAGTTAAGCTAAATTTCTTGTTTTGGTAACACTATTGGAAGATAGGAAGACAATCTATACAGACTGCTTTTTATTTCTAGATTTTTTTACAAAAATATTATATATTTAAAACATAAAACATTTAACATTGAAGCTCTGTCAAATCACCCACAAATGTAACTCACTTGTCCAAAACCTTAGCATCAGCACCCTTATTAACCCTTGCCATATCCAAATGATAGTACTGGATCACATGTTCAGGAGGCAGAAATTGGTTCAAATACTTTATCGAGTTACTTATCACATCAGTCAAGAGGGATTCATGTTTTTTCTTCTCCCTTTTCTTTACCAAATTGAGGAACATTATTGGTGATCCATATCTCCTCATCAGGTTGTTCAAATGCTTGCCAGGTATCTCAGCAAAGGGATCACTCAAGTCTATAGAAATGGCAGGCTTTGGCACCATTTTAGAGACATCTTGTGACCAGTAGCTTGGGATAGAACCTCTCATTTGAACAAAGGAACTGAATCTGGAAGTTTGAAAGAAAAATGCCTTGATTAGCCCGATAAGTTAATGTCAACATGTAATGGCTTAGTTTTCATAGCACAACTAAATCCAAATTGAATAACTAAAAATATTTGAACTTTTTAGAAACTCACCTGCCTGAAGAAAATGAAGACACCATAGAGTCATGAACTATCTGTTCAGTTTCCACCTCATTAGCAACATCTCCATGCATGTTAGCACCTCTTTTCAAAAACCTTGTGCCAGCATACCTATTACTCCTCCTTGCTATTAGAGTCAAATAAATAGGTCTCCCAAATATGTTCAGGTTGCTCTGCTCTATGAAACCATGGACAATGTAGAGGATCCAGTCGGGATGGAGTTGGGCATGGACTGGTGAGAGCAGGTGACTGTTCCAGACAAATCTCCATTCTGGTACTGCCCTCACTCCAAAGTCTAACCTCTGACTTTGACTAAAAAAACAAACAAAAAAAATTGTTCATAGTGAATAATAAATAACATTCTGTAGATCTTGTGCTTAAACAGTTTTTACCCAGTTTTCTCTTGTCTCTGCTGCAACTGACTCTTCCAAGTTTCGAATATATCTTCATCATCATCTTGCTCAGCCTTACAATTACAAACTTTATCACCATCTTCACTGACATTCAGATTAGATTGATATACTGCTGCAGTGACCGGTTTTGGAAACAATGCTGGTGCCAATTTGCGAGGTGGAGCCATGTTCATTTGCAGTGTGTGAGTGAGATCATAACTATAGCTGTAGTAGAAGTTAGTAGACAAGTCTATAGCGAGGAACATCTTCAGATATCTCTGCTCATCGGGATGTGGTGGCTTGTTACTCTCATTTGGAATGTATATGGTGGCCGTATCCTCAATTTTGTAAATGGAATGTGACCCAATGGCAGCAATTTTTCTCCGTTTTCTGACTAGAATTATGTAGTATCCTTCCAGGAATCTGATAAATCCTAAAATTGTATACTGTTATACATATTTTGGAAAACAATAACAAAATGGCACTATAACAGTCCAATACAAAAATCTATAAGCTCCTTTCTTTGGTTGGTCAAGTTTTGGTCTGTATTCTAGAAAGGTATCACTATAATATAACAATCCTTTTCAGAAGGAGCTTCTTAAAAAAATTGCCTTTGCAGATACATCTCTCATAGGATATCAGTACAGCAATGAGTATTTGATGATGATGATGAGAGGCTTCAATATGGTAAGTAAAAATAAATCAATAAAATATATCTAGATATTTTCTTAAAACTTACCAACAATTCCAAAAGCAGACACCAATTTATTAAAACCAGAGTTCCTGCCCGTCCTGTTACCGAACCCTATCATGTTCAATAGTTGGTGTATCTCCTGTTTATTGTACTCCACTTTATCGTCAACTAATATCAGCTCCCGAGGGTCAGTGCGATCTATTTTCAAAACCCGAAATCTTGTTTCTGTATTATTTGAGCCAATCAAATAAAATCTCTGGAATTAGGATACAATATTTTATTTTACATTTCATAAAGAAAATCATGATATTTTCAAGGATGACAATTTTTTTAGAATTTAACTTTGTTACAAGGGGGAGTTTCTTTACAAGTATTTGATGTTGTTTATATTTTATAGCCAGTTTTTAACTGATGATACCCAAAATATACAAAGAAAACATTTTCACTCACCGCCTTAGTTTCGTAAAGAGCAATTCGTTGAATTGAACTTATAATTGGATGAAACATAACATTCTGCTTAGCCATTTTAATCTTCGTTAAAAAAACTATTTAGAAATGATTAAATTATGCTTAGGCAATTCTTTTACCCAATAAACATTTTTTCATATAATAATAAACAAATTTCCTTGTGATTTCTTTTAAATAAGTGCACTTCTCTATAAACTAAACCAATTCAAATTTTCGGCGAAACGAAAACCTGTGAAGTGAACCAAAAACTTATAGTAGACTGTAGAGGCACAGAATAATAACTAGTACTGTAGAGGTCAGTGCAAAAACTACTATCAAAACAAATTATAATTGTTTAATTCAATTTTTGTTATTGACAGATTGACAGCACAATAGACAATCCACCCACAGCAATCCACCAACCAATCCACTGTTCACGTAAATTCACGTTCACGAACCACAGGACCGCAATGCATGTGTGTGAGTGAGTGAACGTGAAAGTTTATAAGTGTTGCCACACCAATATAGTTCTAATATAACAAGTAGTTAGCAAGCGAAGCAAACAACTCGACTCGTGCTTGCGCGTACAGTACGTTGACCTGCCTCTGCCTGCCTGACTGTGATACGGGCTTTACACTCGCGCTTCGTCCCTCGCCTCGTGGCTCGCCTCGTCCCTCGTGCGAGGCTCGTGTTGATCGATGGTAAATGAGTTGCCTGTTTACACTCGCGTGCCGAGTTCAGTCGTCTTTGAGCTAGCAACAATGGAGGACGTCGAAGTCTTAGCAGCAACAAGTTTGTGCGTACTGGGCATATACTGCTACGTCACTAATTTAAATAAAAGGAAAGTACTAAAGAAACGGCGGCGGCGCCCAAGAAGATGGTGGATGATATCGATTCATCGCAATATAACCCTGTAAGTGTGTTAATGCCTACGGAGCTTCTGCTTCTTCCTGAATTGCATTATGCAATATGTAGTATAGTTATTTTTAATGCTTCTCTTTTAAATTTCAGGCAAAGTATGGAACAAATGTTTCAAGAAATGCTGAATGAAGATTCTGGCGAGTTTCAGAATTTTTGCTGAATGTCACCAAATGATTTTGATTTTCTGCTATGCAAAGTAGAACCTTTGATTAAAAAGTAAAAGAATAGACTCAGAATACCCATCCCAGCAAAAGTGCGCGGGACGCTTCTAGTACTTTTTGGCTGTTCTTGTAGCATTTATGTTTAGGGTCCCAAATTATTCGTTCTTTTTGAAATAGTTCTATGAACTTAAATGTTTCGTCTTGCGACCAATCCATTATACGATTACTGCGTTTTTTTAAAACTAAACAAACACAACCTGCGCGGCACGATGTAGAAGCCAGGATGAAGCGGGAGGGCGAATGTAAACATCCACTCGCGTGCGACGCGAGGTCCTTTGATGGTCCTTTGACTCGTGCCCCAAAAACCGCTCCGGACGCGAGCGCCGCGAGTGACGAGGCGAGGGACGAGGCGAGCTACGAGCGTCTATTTACACTCGCACCTCGCCCCTCGCCTCGTCCCTCGCCTCGCGACTCGTACGCGAATGTAAGTGAGGTACTGACTCGTTGGACTTGTGGCTGGCTCGATTCGACGCTCGGCTCTCATTGTTTCCTGTCTGTGCTCGGTCGGCTCGACCCCGAATGACCCCGATTCTCAACTTGACGTGACGAGACGAGACTCGAGAGACGGCCATCCGCCATTTTACGTTCGTTTCGTATCGCAGTGAATTTGGAAAAGCGGAGACATTTTATCAATTTGTTCTAACACAACAAAAGAAAAGAGTCAATTTCATTATAATTGCGGTCGGTGAAAGAAAGAAAATTGTTTTGTAAAAGGAAGAATAGGTACGTTTATGACTATCTCATTGTTATTTTTTGTGACTCACGATTTTTATCATCAATCATCAACATCATACAGAGACATACCACCTGACCCTAATAAATCCAATATTATTTTTTATAGTATGCAAATGCACGCTATGAATCAATTTGGAAATCATCGTGGCTTTGGAGGCCCCCCTCAGCCTCAGAGACAAGGAGGGCGTCGTGGTATGAATCGTGGGGGTTTTCGTAATTCTAGGTTTGATAATCATAATAACCAGAGGAATCAAAATCAAGGACCTGGATTTCAACGTTCTGTGAATGAGGTAAGTAATGTTTTGCCATTATTATAAAAATGCTACAAATGCTAGTAAAAATAACCATTATGTTCGTAGCTTGGAGAAGCCGTCCGCCATTTTGTTCTCAACCAACAATAAATTCGCGTCGGATTCCCACGTATTGACTGTTGGCAATTGGCATACTTTTCTAAAAGTAGGTTACCATATTGCCACATTGACGAAATTACTTACCATATGATATCAACTACTTTGAAATAAAAAAGCTACCTATACCACAGCTTCTTAACTAACGCTAAATTATTAACTTGTAAATTTACTGGCTATTATTGTTGTAGATCAAAACTGTGGGGGCGCCTGAGAAGCCAGCTCAGCAGCAAAATAAGCCATCCCCACAGGCTCAGCCTCAGAAGCCCCCCCAACAACAACAAACGCCGGCACAGACTCAACCGCAGCAACAAAAGCCTGCCCCGGCCCAACAACAACAGCAAACTCCGCAACAGCCGAAGCCTCAGCAGCAGCAGCAGCAGCAGCAGCAACAACAACCTCCTAAGAATGACCCTCAACAAAATAAACCAGCAGCAGTCAATAATCCTCCTCCTGTTGTCAAGCCAGAGGACAAAGTCGACAATGCTAATGTTAATGAACCCAAAGCACAAAATCAAAATGTGAATCAAAATAATCAGCAAAAGGTAAAGTCCATAAAATATACTGATGATCATATTATGGAATTGCATTTGAAGCATGTATTTTGCTGTCAACAGCTTTTATTAACCTATTCATAATTGTTTCAGAACTTGAATGGCAATTTCGGAGGTAACAAAGGTGGTTGGGGCCAAGGTAACAGGCAATTCAACCAAGGGAACAGGCAGTTCGGGAACAAGGGCCCGGGCGGCCCAGGAGGCCCGGGAGGTCCGGGCGGACCGGGCGGGCCGGGCGGGCCGGGTGGCGCGCCGCACGCCGGCGGGCCCGCGCGCAACCAGCTGCGCGGCCGTGGCGGCCCGCAGCAGGACGGGAAACCAGTGCAGAGAGAGGTACATATTATAGTACCTATACATATTATAGCACATTAATGGACCTCTCAAATCACAAATGATTACATCAGCTATGTCTGGATAGTCAACAATCTCATCCCCTTTGGACTTTCATTTTAATTATCTTCTGTTTTCTAATATACCATATATTTTGTTCTAGGAGCATATGTTGGCAAACAAATTGAAGGATCTCGTTGGACCTCTATTAGATGTTGGACAAATTGACCAATCTGAAGTCAAGTTCAATGGGAGAAGCAGGCTGTACATCGGCAACTTGACCAGTGATTCCACAGAAGAGGAGATAACCAACTTGTTTTCGCCTTTTGGAGAATGCTCGGAGCTGTTTATTAATAAGGAGAAGAACTTTGGATTTATTAAAATGGTAAAACATATTCATTCCAGATAAAACATACATTACAATATGATATTGAAGGAAATTAGTGATATACTGACATATACAACTTTTTACAGGACTACAGAGTCAATGCTGAAAGGGCAAAGAGGGAATTGGATGGTAAAATGAGGAACGGAAGAACATTACGAGTGCGTTTTGCGCCCCACAATTGTGCAGTGCGAGTCAAGAACTTGCCTCCATTCGTGTCTAACGAGTTATTGTATCGCGCTTTCGAGATCTTTGGTAGAATCGAGAGAGCATATGTCAAGGTTGATGAGAGGGGAAAACCTCTTGGTGAAGGCATTGTTGAGTTCTCTCGCAAACCCAGCGCCTTGGCAGCTATCAGAAATTGCACTGAGAAATGCTTCTTCCTGACATCGTAAGTTTCGCTACAATATTTGGATCTTAGTCAATTTTGTTTGCAAATAGAGTTTTAAACCTAAATTTGTCTTACAGATCTCTGCGCCCTGTCATTGTTGAGAGTTTTGAGGAACCAGATGAGTTTGATGGTTACCCTGAAAAGAACCTTCCCAAAAAACATCCAGAATTCTTAAAATCCCGTGAGGTAAGTTTCACATTGAATTGAACAACTTTAAACTTCTAAACAAACATTGTATTAATATCACTTCATTATTCTCTAAAACAGCTGGGACCAAGGTTCTCTGAATTAAGCAGCTTTGAGCATGAGTATGGTACAAGGTGGAAGCAACTTCATGAGCTCCATCGCCAGAAAGAGGAGGCTCTCAAAAAGGAATTGGCTGCCGAGGAAGAGAAGCTCGAAGCTCAGATGGAATATGCTAAGTAAGTATCAACACATATAGTAGGCGCGTTGACCTATATGGTATTGATGTAGGGTTTCGGCTATGCTCCATAGTGATCTACCCAAGGTCTACACACTAAGATAATATGCAAAGTTCCGCAAGCGTCAAAAACGATAATATTCTATATTACTTTCTGTTTTCCAATCACTAACACACACTATCACGTGCAGGTACGAGCACGAGACGGAGCTGTTGCGCCAGCAGCTGCGGCAGCGCGAGCAGGACCGCGAGCGGCAGAAGCGCAGCTGGGAGATGGCGGAGCGCGCGGCCGAGACGCGGCGCGAGGCCGAGCGCGCCGCGCTGCAGCGCCAGGAGGACGAGCTGGCCGAGCGCATGCGCCACCAGGACGACGAGCTGCGCCGCCGCCAGCAGGAGAACACGCTCTTCGTGCAGGTACACGCGCCCACCGCCACCGCATACTCTACTACTCACTATGAACAATTCTACGCTTCGTATGATCCAATGGTCACGTTGTCAACGCCAGCCGGCACCAGTGGACGACAGTCGACGACAGCGCCATTTTACTGTCGTATGTTTATTCGAGTCAATTCACAGCGCGGCATTCTTGATGAGACTAACGGCTGCTGCCACGCGCGACTATTCGTGAACGCTGAGCACCCACACCTTACGTCTTTTGATTCGACACACCATTAAACGAACTTGCAACCTGCGCGAACTAACTTGACATTACGTTGATTGCCCGTTTAATACGCACGCAGGAGCAGGAAGAGGCGTCGTCTAATTGTTATGTATTATCCAGCAATCAGAGGATCTCATCCAGACAAAAATGGCGGAAATGTTTGTTTATTATGATGGTCTGAATCGTGCCGTATTAACTCATTTAACACCTATAAGTCATATAGAGTTCAGTAGGAAAAACAAATCATCTTGTTACCAATATTTTTCAGTATATTAGTGCTTTATTCATGACTTAAGACTTCCAATTACAGAAATGACTTACCATCTTAAAACTTAGTTCTAAGGGTTTTCAGAATTTAATCGGAATTAATTTCACAGGCACAACGTCTCAACTCCATGCTGGATAGACAAGAACAGGGCATGTTTGAACAACAGTCACCAATGGTAAGTACTCAAATCTAATTTCAGATTACTGAGACATTCAGTAACTTCTTAACATTTGACATATTTTAAACTTGCCAATTACTACAATACTGAAATTTAAAACTTGGTAAATAGCTGTATGTATCTTTATTTTGTGAAGTTATCATACACCTAGCAATGGTTTTATGAAATTTAAACTGATAATAATCTAATATAAGCTTACTATAATTATATTACCTTTTGAAATTATGCAATTACCGCCAAACGGAGGCTATTGACGTTGATAGGAGCATGTTAAAATACGGCACAACCGCTGCTCACTCATAGCTGGTTTGAGATTTCTAGCTCTTCTATCTGTATCAATAGTGTTTATACTGGACACCTCATCGTGTTCGTATAAATTTTCTTTAGGTGTTGACGTCACGCTGTGTTTATCACAATTTATAAAATGAGCTATAGCAATATATTTGTTTTTGAAATGAATCTTTACATATTACCTAAACTCAATTTATAGGCTTACCCAGGCGCAAATATGATTTTAAATTATGTGCATTCGCTAGCTAAGGGCTCCTTCGTCACTTCTCTCGAAAACTATACGACAGATTTTTATTTAGCAGCACAGTTTATATAAATTACGGAAAGGGTTAAAACAAAACCACAACGAGCTTAGCGTGTCCACAGCAGGAATATTTGCGGCATTGCTAGACATTTTCTTAATTAAGTGGCAGAATATCAATTAAAAAGTACTTGTTACCTGGTACTTAACTAACAACTGTATGCCTTTCTAATTTAGGCTTTTTAGTGTAAACGCAGCAATCAAACATTAATTCTGATATACTTTTTGTAGAAGGAAGAAGAGTTAATCAAGTATGTAGTATACTCTTACTAAACTTTATTAGATTATCTTTAGGGATGTAGGTAGCGTCGTGCCTCGTTTGGTGTGTATTGTACATGTATTCTATGTTTCCAAACAGATTACGAATTAATTAATATGTGTATACTTGCAATACAATGACTAAAGCCAGTTTACGTTACATTAATTTTACCAATAATCGTAAGAACCAAAATCTTTTCTACCTCAGATTCACATTGGATACTCAATGGTTTAGGCAAATTAACCACAACATAATATTGCCATATTTTACGTTTATAAACCTGGTTTTATATAAACAGTATGTGCTTTGTTTTATAAATGATTGCAAACTGACTTTATGGAATGGGATATTTGTTCTTAATTCATGTTTTGTCTCAGATGATATTTGTTGTAAACCACCACTTGTATGCGTGGAAATTACTTAATTTTTGGGACAGGACATACCATAATTTAATTTTACTCGACATACTGGATAAGTAGTCATTGCCCTATCTACGTACCATATATTGAGCCTGTGTTTGGAAACTATCGTTTGACCTCGCGATATCGACCTATACCTATAGGTATATTACACTGGCTTGATTTACTAAAGCTTGATATTCTCAAGAATGAACATAGCCATTATTGGCTTTATTCGACGTAACATAGAATCGTTGATATTGGAAAGATTTTGTAATTTATTCACCTAGGACGGAGGCTTCAGAGACCAGTACGACATGCCGCGAGGGAGCTATGACGACATGAATCAAGGGCGCGGGTGGGACGGTCCCCGCCAAATCGACGATTACCCAAATAAGCGTCGTCGCTACTAAATAAACGTTCCTTTCCAAGGGATCGAGACCTAGTTTTTTTCTGCATATAAATGAACTATTCGCGGAACATTAATATGAGAAAAAAGTAATAATACAAGTAATTTTAAGTCGTTTAATATTTTATTCAAATGGATGTAGTGAATACACGGTACACTTTATGTGATTATTTTAACTGAAGACACGTCTACCGAGATTAGTTCAATTGTAATTTTTAAACATCACTTTATGAGCGAGTTTTGATTATATTGCTGAATACGGTTTACTATGAGAAGGTGTAGAAATAAACTACAAATTCGGGTAATATTTCCACCTAAATGTCTTATTATTAGTATAATTATTTATAATTGGTGTTACGTTATGTTAAAACCGGCTTATACTGCCAGAATCAAGTTTCTTAGCCCTCTAAATAAATTCAAAACTTCTTAGAACTCTTATTAGCCGAGTAGAGCGAAAAGAAAAGGCCAAGGAATAGAAAACGATGTATATTTTCTGATCAATGATGACTTGCCCTTACATGCAACATAGATCATTAGGTGTAATTCCTTAGAATTCTTGTTAATGCTTAGATTTTATTATGTATCCTTCCGCTATATATTTTATTTTTATAGTATTCTGCTCCTTTGGCGATTATATGTATGGAATATGAATAAGTAAATATCTATCTACTCAGTGAAGTTTAACAAAGCTATAAATAAATTATTTTAATAAAATACCCCACTTTCGACGAGAGTGGGTTTAATACATTAAGGATTTTTTATACAAAATTATGTTTTGTTTGATATCGATAGGTAATCTTAGTAGTTTTAGAAAATCTACAATTAAATATGTGGTTTGTGCAAGATAAATGATGTGAAAGTATATTTTTAATTGAAACATGAGATCATCGAGGTATTGTGAATTTAGTTTGTATTATTGGTAGTTTTCGTCATTTAGTTACAGTTACATATAATAATTTAAATATTAAATAATATCCAAATACCACTTAGGACTTACTGTTCACAGAGCATGGAACTCTGTTGAACGGATTCTAGGATTTTCATAAATATCATTATTAATTTTAAGCTAGTGAGTACCGAGCGAATGCGACTACAATTAATTAAACTACTACATATTAACTTTATTACGTAATGAAATAAAATTCTAAAAGACCATTTTTGATTTATCATTTCTTCAATAGATTCCTTTATTCCAAAATACAATTTACGTTACACCTAAAATGTGGTGGTTCAGGATGACATTAATTCACCATAAATATAAATTAGTCGGAAATCTATCAGTGTAGGATGCAATAATATTCATTCTTGTGATCGCTACGCTACTGCACCGTTGTGACTCATGTGAACCACCCATTCAGTAATTTCAGTATTAAAATTATTATTGTAACTTATTGATGTAAGGGATGCAACATCGTTTAAAAAAGTAGTTTTTTAATATCTCAAAAGAGTGTGACCCACCTCTGCCTTTAAGATGAGATCGCCATTACAAGTATTCTCAATATTCCTTCAAATAATAGACAAGACGTATCGTTGTTTTTTTTTTTCGTTTTGAATTGCGTAAAATAGTTGAGGGGGTAAAAGAGTTTGCATCCCTAAAAGATCTTATGTATGACTTCTTTCTATTTACAAACGAATCGCGTAATATTGCGTAATTTAATCGTCGATTTGGTGAACATGGAGGCTTAATTGCCAAATAATAATTTATTTTAATTGTATATGTACATATTGTGGTGGATAATCACGGGCAGGATCACTATTGAATTTTTCATTACCACTAAATTGATGTGCATTTTCACTCTAAGTGCTTGTTCACGTTGAAAGCGCGGGCGCGGGCGCGGTTGCGGGCGCGGGAAACGTTGCGAGCTCGTGTTCACATTAACCGCCAGGCGTTCGCGCGAGTATGACGTATTGTTCGTAAATATGGACCACGATCTTTTATTTTTAACCGAAAATTCATACCTAAAGTGGGAGATGCTAAAAATTAGAATTAATGCTAAAAATTAGAATTATTTCCTTCCATAGCTTAATAAGAACATTTCTATTCATATGATGTGACTGTGTTTACTTTGTCAAATAGGAATTCTAGCCTGAACAGCACTAATAAACTCTTCTGTATTGAACGACATGATAAAAACGTGCTATCGTTTCTAGCGACAAGTTCAAACTCGTTGAACTTACCTGACGTCGCGAGTGAATCGCGCGCGCCGCCGCTAGTTTGACATGAACACACACAAACGTCTCACGCGTTTGAAATTGCCGCGAGCGCGCCGCACGCGCTAGTCGCTAGTTAGCTCGCTACTTAGACCGCACGTGCGTGAACGTGAACACTTGGAAATGACGTCATATGTTTGATATTTCGTGACCGCGCCCGCCACCGCGCCCGCGAGTCAACGTGAACAAGTACTAAGAGTAACCTTAGCTTAAGTTGGCTCCGCATAATATTTACCTGCCTTTACTGAGGATACAGACAATGCTGAGAAGATGCTGGTATTGGTGCTGGACAATGCATATATCATCTAATGACGACCAGGCAAATTTTGATGTACGCAATAGCATACGTCTTGGGAGTTGCTGGCCTTTTCTGTCTTCTAATATAGATGGAATAGGCTTAAATTTTTTATTTTATTGGTAACAAACGACCCATTCTCGCTTCGTTTCGGGTAATCAAGATATATATCCCGTATACAAATCGGGATAAAACATAGCCTATACTATATTCACTTACAAATATATGTGTAGCTGTATTACCAGTACACTGAAGATTAGGCGTAACCAGTTTGCTTACTGCAGGATCGGGATCATCTTCCCTACCTTGAAATCCTGAAAAAGGTATTAATGATACCTTTCCCAGATGATATGCGATGATATAATGTCACGGAATAATGTATAAATAAATACATTTTGTCTCTACATTTTATACAATGATATAATAGTTGAATTGAATTTCGTCGTTTTGGTTGATAATGGCTATATCGGATCAACCAAAGTCGAAAAGGCTTGAACATAAACAAGGATATTGTCTAAGAAAAAATATTACTTTTTCTACTGTTGTAAACCTGGTTAATCAGGTGATTTGGTTAATCAAGAGGGCATTAGTTTTGAGTGATGTACTGTACAAACACACAGCCAGACAAAACAAATAACTGTTCCTGACATCTGTTGTGTGTACCATTAATAGACCCTGTATTATTTGTGCTTTTATCGATCGGCCTATTACAAAATATTTTCATTATGTAGTGCAGCAATTTCACAAATAAATCTAGTACAAGTATAGATAAGAGTGTGAATTACACCGCAAATTAATAAGATTTTAACTTTTGATGGAGTAAGAATCAATAATGAAATGATTGATATGTATAATTTTAGCTTTTACAATAAATTGAGTTATGTGCAACTTACCTTCACATTACGTTAGTAATATTATGCACTAATATTCTAAAAAAGATGCTTTGTTGTAACATTTTCATAAAATACTATAGATTTTTTAGTACTATAGATTACTATAGATATTTTTGTTTAATACGTAAGACACACTACTGAATGCTATCACCTAAGTGCAAAAGCTCTTCGCTCATAAACAATATATATATCTTCATATGGGAAACAATATTATGTACACGGACATCTTTTCCTTTTTTTCCACAGGTTACAGTGCTCTCTTACAGCAATCTTGTAATGATATAATTTAATATTGAATTCGATATTAAAATTACAAACAAATGTCACATAACTTATTTTGTGACTATGTATTAAAAAATATCACATAAGCTCTTGCTTGCTATTAGGGAGCACCTTCACAAATACAACTCGGACTTTAATATCAACGTACAATTTTGTGAAACATCTTTCAAAATATCATAGATCTGCTACACTTTTTACAACATTAAAAAAATCGTATTAGTTTGATTTAATCATTTGCTAGGGTATTTTCAACATAAATCTGGAAATATCTAACCATTTAAATATGTAAACCATCAACGATTCCTCACTAGTTGCTTCAAAATTCAAATACACAAAATCAAAATTAAAATTATGACAATATCAGCTAAAAATTGAAAGTAAATATTAGACTTCCACTCTGCATATTTTTACATATAGCCTCACATATTGCTGAAAGTTAATTCTCAAGGGGAAAGTCCAAATAATCTACTGTGCAATATTACTTTCCACAACCTATCAAAAATGAAAAATATATTTGAAATGGGGCTGGTTTAAATTACACAGAAGCTGACACAGGCTTATAGACAGAAGTCTATGTCTGCATTATAATGTCATGATGTGTGTTTCAATAATACACATTTATTGTTTTAAATTTTAATTTCTCCCCCATCTAGTAAATAGGTACCAGATGCTACAAATCCAGCTAAAGCGACGAGATCTCCGACGTTATCTACGCTGTTTCCAGAGAGAGGAGTCCTGTAATTTCTCTATTCGTTTCACCAAAATCTATTGTTCTTTACATCGTCGGTTTTCACGTTGCATAGCCGGCATATTTTATCCGTTAGTGGCATTAAATGGAGGGTGTCTGAAAAGGATGACATCATTGTGTCTGCTGAGCCAATTTTAAGTTTGCTTTTTTGACAACAGTGACTTGATCGAGAGCATGCTTACTCAGTCAGTTCCAGTCGGAGGGGATATCAATATATTTATTCATTTTATTCCAAACTAGCTAACCTAGAAAATGGGACATGCATTGCAGAGCACAGAGACTACAATTGGTAACTTGGCCTAAAAGCTGTGATTTTCGATGGAACAAAATTTCCCAATGATGGTGTAATTGACGTGGCATGACTTTTTCCGATTTGTAATCTTCTTCAAGGTGCCGGTTGTCTATCCCGGTATCTCTCAATCTGGTCTCGTTTTGATTAAAACCTTAATTATTACAACCTTTATGCTTTCGCTGTTCAGTTTTTTGGCCATCCCAAGCTGCGTCCAATTTGGTGTTCAGCGGATTTTCCAAACTCTTTTATTTCTTTTACAATCATTCAATGATACTGGTCTTGTACACAGTAGTTTCAGTTGGACTTTTTGTTTTTAAATTATAATTTTATTTAGCTCTGGACATGGAAGGCGATCCCTCGAAAGAAGAAACAAGAAAATTATTCCTATCTGTTATTTTTACCAATTTAATTCCACAACAGAAATATCAACCTTACTATCAACGCTTTACGCTATGAAGAACAACTATAATCTTAAATTCTCTCTGATTCTGCATCGTGTGTACGTTTGGTAAGTTATATAGAAAACCAATAATATATTTTTCATATGAATAATAATTTATTCAAACTTTTAACCAAAGAATCCGATAACAATTGATTAATGGATACGATTGTATAATTATGTATACTTAGCGTATAGGCATGTCCTATGTACGTAATCTGCGTAAAAAAATGTAAGGTACAATTACATAATGGTGCTGGTCACAGAAGGAGTATGTTATGCTGAATTTATCTTGAATAAGGTATAAGCGTTTTATTACTTCGGCCATTCAAACATCATTTAGTTTTATACTTTTTCGTTCATTTATTGTATCTCCTAATTCATTATAATAACGGTTTTATCATTTCGGGTATTTAGGTAGGGTTTCGGATGTGTAATGTATTTGATATACGTTGTTCAACTATTTTCAGCATGTAATAAGGACTATTGATTAAGGAATTTTGATTCTGCATAAAATAATCCTTTCTGTGCAGCCAGTATTCTATTCCACCTATTATATCTACTAGCTGATGCCATTATATGGTTTATACCAACATTACTATTCTCATATCTACAATATGTATTACATAAATTAAAATGGAAAAATCCGTTTATTATACAATGAATTACTTACTCTACGAATTATAAATTAAGGAATACTGATTCTTCTTCTCCGTCTCTTTGCATGTACTGTTTTATTAATGTTGTGTGTTATTAAAAACATTGGGACTTCACAGAATTCATTGTTCTTTATGAACTCGACCTGACCATTTCTATTGATGGTACTTATTTGTTATATGTTATTATTTTTCAACTGCTGTTCGAACAGGTTTATATGGTATTTAACTTAAGTTTTAGATAGCGATATTTTGATTCTGGTATTATACTCTGAGTATGATTTGAAATTGGATATCGTATCCCACAAACTAATGTGGTTTTAAAAATGGAGGCTAGGCACTAGGCAGCAGCAACTATTGCGACTATAACCATTTTAATTCTAGCCTTTATTACGCCTACATACAGCTCTATTCTTGATTTTAGGTTCTTCTATAATCAGAAACTGGTGCATAAAATAGCATTGTATAAAAACACGTTGAACTCCGAAATCAGGGTTGGCCACTAATTTTCAACCTTTTTATTATAATTTGGAAATGCTATCATTGTTCGGCCACTCACACATGAAAGTTAAAATTAAATATCGTTCCAATCGTCCCAAATTGGATGTTTCCAATGTTTTAAAACACTCTGAATTAATAAAACACGTACATATAAATATCTCTGTTTGTATAGGATAAAAAACTGATTCTTAGTTATACATCCAAATTATTATCTGTAACAATATATTTCTAAAGAATTGCCTTATTTCTATCCAATGATAATCCAATGCTTATTTTAGCTTTAGAAACGAGTCTTGAATCAATTTACATCAAAATCTTTTTCTATTGAAACTAACAATATTATATTTCTAATTTATGTTAGATTTCAAGTAGTTTGCCATTGAACTTGTATATTTTTCTTATTGTCTACTGTTATGATCTGTTTGTTAATTATTCTTTATTTTTACAGGTTTCAGTATTTAGCTAGACTCACGCCTTGACCTAAATTGGTAAGTTATGGTACTGTTCGCTTACTGTTATTTTTTTGTAATCGTAACTTAGTTACCAAATCCATATATATATACATTTATATAGATATGGGCATTTTTACTTTTGAGTGCCACCCAACAAAAATTACGAAGTTTTTATAAACATGAATTTTTGAGATTTTTAAGGTTTTCATAATATTTTTGTATGTTTTTTGTACGTGTAATTTTTTTTTTTTTTCTTTAAAATTAAATATTTATACCTTAAAATCAATTTTTAAGCGGACGCGATAGAAAATTGTGGTCAGTTTGGAAATCGATTGTAAAATTAAAAATAAAAGGATTTAGACATTATTTTTACTTTTTATTCGTACAAATTAACTTAATTTATCAAAAAATTAATACTTATTAATGAGTTTTTTATTTATAAGTTCTAAAAATTAGGATTTTAATTCAGTTTGGTGACGAGTGACACTATTGCAACCACAATTTTCTTTTTAATTATAAGTTTAGTGATCTGCTTCGTAATTAATAAATTGCATATTCAAAATAAAAGTGTTTAAAACAATATTGGAAAAAAAAAATTATGTAAACATTAAAACAAATCTTTTATAAGCCAAATTAAGTAAAAATAAAAGTGGGACAGTAGCTCCTAAAATACTTAGGGTGCGGCTACATAATACAAATAATAAGTTGAAAATATAAGTCGTTGATTTTCATAGTAACTTTAATGAAATAATTAAGTATTCATTTATATTTTAACTTTTATAATGAACATATATCTAATATCACATAATTATGAAGAAAGTTGTCCATTATTACTTCGCCTTAAACTATATTACCACTGAGTTCTCTCTGCACCATTTAGTGGCATGTTGCGATTTTAAACTCAATGTACACTTAGCCTTATGGGCCAGTTTAGTGACTTTAGTAGTCCGCCCTATATGTGACGATATAAAACGTCACTGAATTGACCGTCACATTTTCCACTTTGCAATTGAAAAACTAGCGTTTTAACCGAATAAAATGTTGTTTTTTTTTCAAATTAACTCCATAAAACTCTTTTGAAATAACACCGAAAACAGAAAGTCAATTGTTCAATAGTGAGGAACAACTAATATTAAGAAAAAAAGGCTTCAAACCTGACCTACGAAATCGTGACCAACCGCAAACACCACCAAAACACCCACTTTTTTTCGCGGATTGAACAGACTGACTGCTTCCGATAGGTTAGTTATGACCCATTATGGATATATTATTGCACATTTTATTAATTCACAATACAACTTTAAACACGTGGGACAGCGTAAAAGTGGGGGTGGCACGTTTTTGTGAAAATGCCCATATATAGGAGATTGAATTAAATGATGTCCAAAAGATTCTACTGTTACTTTTAGTATAATATTAAATTGATTCCAAAAGCTTTTATAAGTAAGGCTCTCTTAAATCTTACTGCAAAAGCATGTAATATATCTACAAACACTGAAATTATAATTCCGTTAAACAACAAAGCACACGAGTATCGAATGCTCACGCTAAATATTCTTGACATAATTTTTAATGATTTGTTTATTTGTTGACAGGGCCTGGCAAATGGTATCTGTTTACCTACCTTATTAAACAAGAGGAAATTGATTGGGCGTTCTAAGGTATGTTTACTCTAATTAATTCTGTTTAGATCAGTATTTTGGAAAAATGTATAAGGGTGGTCCAGATAAAATGATTATCTTTTCCTCCAATGATATTCTAAATGATGATTCACTATTTTTTTGTCTTCTTTTCCCGACTGATACATAATGACGTATAAACGATTCTATCTGATTACCCAGAAAGAAAATGATAAACAGTTTTGTTATTGTCACATGGATTAACAATGTTTTTGTTTTACAGTTGTTAGCCGAGCACTTGGACTGTAAGAGATCTGATGTGTTTATAAGGTTCGTACATATTATATATATTCTTTATTAATTAAGGACGTTATGTGGTTCTCAATATACAACTATTGATTTGTTTCTTATTGTAATAACCCAAATAAATTTAGGTATTGAAAAATTCAATAATATGGTCGAAAAAACTTAGTCATTACAATAATGCTACTTAAATGATGATTCATATTTTTTTGTCTTCTTTTCCCGACTGATGCATAATGACGCATATCCATATTTTGAACTGATACTAAAACTTACTCTACATTAAAAATAATTGTTGAATACAATATACTCAAAAGGGATTTCTGTTCCAGAATATGCGGCGGTAACAAGAAAGGCGAATCGTATTGAAGGCGAGAAAATGAAATAGTAATTTAATAATTTTCTTTATTGGCCCTGAATACATATTAAATCTAAAATAACACGTTGATTATATAGATAATAAACTTCATAGTAAAATAGGATATTTTCACATTTGTACTTATATAATTTCTTATATGAAATAATTATATAAAATCTTTAACTAAACTTAGTATTAAAGTTGATAACGTGTTTGTATACCCCTAGTCGTGTTGTACATACATTTTTTGTATTTTATACTCGTAAATGTCAAATTTTACAATATTTTGAAACGGCATAAACTTACAATCTAAGCAACTGTATCAAATACTTCTTTCAATATACGATTCTGCATATTTGAGCCCTTTTATTTTAAAATCCTAATTTACTTCTTAGTTAAAAATAGGTTATAAGAACAGAAAGTTTATAAAGAATGTATTGTAAGTAGGATTCACACAGTTGACACATGAAAAGGCACTGTCAATATAATATGACTTACATGTAAAATTTAAAATAATCCCTGCGCAGAAATGGCTACCGATTTTTATCAAACTTAACTAAGAATCACTGTAAGGGAACTGGCTTTCAAAACGCATCGAATTCGGTCCATCAATTTGAGAGTTACGATGCCATAGGCATCGACGTCAAACTAATAGTACCCTCTTTTACGTCGCAGGTTTCAAATGAAAATATACACGAATCGAACTGAATATTTTCAAATTATTTTTATATTTTTAGTGCCTGTATAGTTTCACTTAATTTGGTAATTTTACTACCAAATTAAGGGATTTTGTCGACTAACTTACCGATCATAGTTACATCTAACTTGCTAACATTCTTCCTTCTCATCAATGGCGTACGGTGGGTCTGCGTTAGTATGCAAGTAGTAGTCGCCTCTGCTTTCCTCTGATAATGGATAGCCCATAAGAGCGGGGCTTTCTGTACACTCCCCTCTGTCGAACTTGTCCCAGCTTTCACAGGGATATGCGGTGAATGGGACGTCTGAACTTATGGACTCTTCGAAAAATCTAGTGGATCTACCGTGACTACAACCCTCTGAAAATATAACTTAGTTTAAATGGCCCTAAAGCTTTCAATAGATTTTAAATTTATTTTAGAACGTTCGTTCTAAATTCTGTTTTATTAGGTAGGTTAGCATATTCAAATAAAAATCCGTTAGGCCTAGCTTAAATTTGCAGATAAAGTCACATTGGCGGAGCAGCGATAAATTAGAAATTCTACCACTACTTCTATTACCTAATGTATACTTTGTGCAAACATTCCCGTATTCGGCAAAAATATAAAAATATTTTACAAACCAAGAACTTGTTGAGGTCCGTCGCACCCTGGTTGCTTGGCTCTGCCGTTGTTCGGATAGAAGTCTGCATGTCCATGGCTTCTCAAATACCCATAGATTCCCCCACATGTGTGGATAATGTCCACGAAGGAAGCGTCGCTTCTTTCTAACCGGTAATCCTTTCCCAATTGCGGGAGTTCGAAAAGAGGACGCGCTGGATCGAGCCCTAAATACGGGGTGAGTACTGTATTATATCCTATTCGAGATATAATTACGCATTTGAAAGGGTATCTTTTATTTGTTAGCTTATATGGTATGTGGTGTTAATTCAGACGCAGTATTTACCTGTAATTCTTCGAACTTGTTTATCATAAAACATTCCCGCATAGCCCATTACTTGAGCGCCCAAGCTGTGTCCAATTAAATGTACGTTTTTGCCATCAAGTTGGTAAGAAGTTCTTAATCCTTTTAATAGCTTGGCCAATTGTTTACCAACGTATCTTGTGGCGAAGGCAGACCAAGGGTACACAGGGTTTTCGGCTAACTCACTCCAATCTACAGTTATAACGTTAAAATCTCCTCTTTTTAAAAACGAGTTCTTGATGTCTTGAAGCCATTGTGTGGTTTCCTTCGTGAGCCAGCCGTGTGTCACCACTTTCAAGTCATTGGATGAATTGAAATACTGACTCTGTATCGAACTGTTGTCGTTAGGAATTATTAACTCTTCGGCTTCCTCGTTTTGCCTAAATCAGAATATTATGTTCTTAATCAATACTGAAAGCTTACTTACAGACTTATTTTAGAAGAACGTCGTTGGGCCATTGTCGTTCTGATGTTAAGATTATCTAAGAGGCTGTCTACGATTCTAGCTAAATTTAAGTGAGCGAAATGTAAATAATATCTACCTAATGTAGTTTCAAAACTGTTTGTAGTTAGTAAGTGTAGTATAACTTTCTATAGTCATATAATTCGTAGATGTATGTGTCACGTAGACTTTACCTAGTGTATAAATAAAAGTAAGCGTCACCAAATATCATGCCCCGCGTATCCGAGGGTAGAGATGAGAAATTCAAAGTATGCGTAGTGCCGTTATCATCCACATACATAATCCAGTTTTCGCCGTAATCCGGGCCTTGTTCGTTCTCATAATCGAGCGCGCCAACGTACACACTCCCTATAATAATGTAAACAGTATTAATTAAAGTGTACAAACACTCAAAAGCCTCACATATTGGCTCACCGATTATTTGAAATGTAAGCAAATGTAACGTATTTTCCAAAATTGCCATTTTCAGTGAATAGTTATTAGCGACTGAAGTCAATATTGTTAATGACGGTAAAGGATAGATAACTATCGCTTCCTGTAGTCGGCATGTATTTGTAGATCATAAGAATTAATGGTCTTGTAAAAATGTACTCACAAAAACTGAAAATGCGTTTACTAATTAATACTTCTACACTTATGCGTTACATTTCCATATCGATTTTCATATCGCCATTAACATGATGCTTAGTAAGTTCTATCCGGTTGTAATTAACTGGGCTAGAAAAAACATAGAAATGAAAAACTAGGCTTCCTTTATGTTTGAGACTAGACCATGGGTGTAAGTACCTGTGTTTTATATTCTGTCGAGTTTTTATCTAAAAACGAAGTCAAGTTTACTACAAAAGGTGTCTGTGAAGTTTGAAATAATACAACGAATTAATCATAGCAACGTTATTGTATTTTTATTTTTTGAATTGAATCTTTCTCGTGCTTACACAGTAAACACTTGATCTCAACACTTACAACTAAAAATATTCTAAAAAGAAAATGGGTTTTCTCGATTTAATGTAATTAAAATGTTTCAGTGCATTTCATTTCGGTCAAGGCAAGTTGTATCTGAATAGCAGAGTTGAGTTGGTGCTCAGTATGATATTTATATTATTCGAGAAGTATATCACTTATTGTGCTCAGATATTGTGCAATACGTTTAGTTTTTACTTGGGTGCCCTGTTTCACCGCATTACTTTCCGCCATTGTGCAAATATCTTCATTTAAATAGGTACTTAGGTACTTTCCTTTATACAATCTGATATATATATTATAAACGTTTTAGTTTTTATATATTAATCTAAAATATTGCTATCATTTCAATATTAGTCTATAGAACCGCCGAATGATTTTATTAGGCTATTAAATTATAGGCTACATATTCGATAATTTGTTATATTTTTGAAGTCTCGACCACGGTTGGGTCACCATGTTTGTTATTTGCAATTAAATATTGTCACTCAACAATTTATGACACCATTAGTGTCATGTTAGAATTGTTGTCATATTAGTGGCATTAAAACGTTAACGACAAATACATTAGATGTGGTTATAATATTGAAGAAATAAAATAAGTTTTATGAAGTAAAAATAAAATATATTCACGACTTATGCAATATTTTAGCTTGATAAGGAAGGAATTTAATGGAAAAAGACTAGATATCACAATGGTTTGAGCTATATATTAGTATTTTCGTCTCTTAATCTTGTACAATAATAAAATACTCAAAGTAATAAGGTAGGTACTTATATTTACCGACCAGCGTAAATTATTTGTTATTTATTGTTGTAAATATCGCATAATAATCGCGTGAAATTGAAAACGTAAGCTTTAACGAAGGTCTGTGTGTATTGAAGAAATATTATGATTGTGGGACAAGTAGGTAATCAACATACGAGTTAGGGTCATTAGACGTAATTATAACACAATTTAACTGTTACTGCGTCCATTATATCAGACTTATCGGAAAATATTTGACATAATAACGTCGAGTCCGCATTACTTGACCGTCACATGGTTCATTAAATCACATCGTCAGTAAATTCATAATCATTAGAGTAATTTATTTTGCAAAATAACTAGCTTTTATACTAGGTGCAAATGAAGCTATATACCTAGTACATGTAGTTATAGAATTGAAATTACATAGATAGATACGTTATTACAGAAACATTTTAATTGTTCACATTGTCAACACAAGTGGGATCATAAGGGAGGGTGGTCGTCGTCTGGATTAATGTAAGCGTCTATCTAACTTGACTGAGGCATACAAGTCTCATTTCATCATAAAATTATGATCCAAATTTTACCCATTACTTTTTACAGTTGGTCAGTCGAAAAAATTGAGCATACACAATTTATTTTGTAACGTATTTATATTAATACTTTATTATTGAACCATGGATAATTATTTTATTGCACAAATTGTCAATCCTAAACCTCTAAGTGTATGTATAATCTATGGCGGAAGTTACTTTACAAAGTGTTTTAAACAATAATAAAAACAAAATATCTATTCGTGTAGTTATAGGTAGGTACGTAGCTTAATCTACAACGTTGTCAGCAGTGAACTAATGATGCCCTTTCCACGTAATTATACTGATTGATTGACAGTGGTTGTCAGTGTAAAGAATAATAGAAATTATAATAATAGCGAGGCAGTGGGCACTGCGCTCGCTCTCGCCGCGGTCCGGTCGGGCCTTATAATTCAATATCTCGATATTCCTGACGCCAGAGCGCTCGAGCGGCATCAAACACTTCACCCACGCATGTACATAGATATCTACTCTTACAATACCTACCTACCTATTTATTACGATTAATTTATTCAATTTCTTTAAAGCGTACATTTTTATACTTATTTCATAGGAGGTCCTTAACGATATTCGAATAAAAAAATCTGCCATAATAATCAAATAGTAAGTACAAAAAAGTGCAATGTGCATATAATGAAATAGGTATCTAAGAGCACATGTTGTTTGATACACAATCAATAAAGTAAAGCTAACAACAAACGTAACACTAACAGTCTTTGTCATGACTGGTCAACTATAGGTGGGATATCTCCAGGAACAGACATAAACATTAACAATATCATATCAACACAATCTGTAACATATTGTACCTTTTAAATGATATCCAATCCAACGGAACATACAAATCAGACGATGTACAATACCAATAGAGTAGATAACGTACAAAACAATTGACTGAACTTTTGCTATTACTTGGGCGTTGACACCTCGATACATTACATAGGACAGCTGGGGCGCCCACGATCTCCGCGGGCAATCCGAGTTAGACTCATTGATCGATTACAAGTAATAAGTATAAAGTGGAAACAATAGAGGGAATGTCAGAGCTGTGTCGAGGGTGCCTTTTGCCGCACAAGCACTGGCAAAAAGTTTATGAAAACCACAATCATACCGCTCAGTACATATCTAAAGTAATAAATAAGTGTATAAGATAATATCTAGTGTGTTTTTACATATTTACAGTTTTACTAAAATTATTGTAAGTACCTAATAAAATATTAAATAAAACATTTAAATAATAAATTTGTACTTGTAAAATAATTTATAAACGTGAAACCAAAACATGTTTACATCTTTATTTACCTAGATTATGTCTAAATACTACTTAATGATTATTTTGTTGTATATTATAGGTATACGATAACAGTAGAGTGGCGCCGGTCTCGGCCGGGCGCCGGGCGCCTCGGCCCCGCTTCTGTGCGTTCATCACCTCAATATCCTCGAGTCAGGTACGTCGTACGATCTACTGAATAATACCGTACTCCGTAGGCTTTCCTTTAAGTGAAATATTAGGTACTACTTAGATTAAGTGCTATTGTGTAGGTACATAGAAGTGCTAAACGTATTTGATTAAAATTATAACTAATTTACGATATCATCAGAGACTGGTACGTTGACAGTCTCGCGTGTGGGTCCGACGCGGACCGCCCGAGGGTCGGGTCCAGAGCCGAGGCCGTGCAGACCGGGCGCCAATCATATGTTAATATATTAATAGTTATTCGTAATTAGTTACATTATGAACTACAATATGATTGGTATGAGCGGTGTCGTGGATGCTTCCCCACTCATACCTAAAGCGTTTAGGTGGACGAGTCTCGCACTGCCTGCTCGCCGGCGGCAGACCATACTGCACGCACCCGTGCCTTCGCTCCTAGTATTATACCAATCTAAATACCTATCACACAATGTTACCATTATGTTACCAAGTATTTATCAGGGAAAATGATACAATTTGCGTATATTGTTTCGTCGTTTCTTCGATAGATACTGTTCCGTATAATTGACATTTAATTTAGGCCAGTAGTTCAAGTAGGCAGTGCGATCGAAACGCCACAGCATCCACTTTACACGTAATTAGTTAAATATTAAAATTTAAGCGACTGAGTCATTCTTTTCTAATCTTCTTATATTTACTGACCACCGGCGACGCCGCGCGCCGACCGCCGACCGCCGAGAAGCCGCGCCCGGTTACCGTCTAAGGGCCGTGCCTCTCGAAATAAATATCGATGGAGCGAGCCGATACCTTGCAAATCAAAATTCATTCATACTTTTTTAAATCATACCGTCTCAAGAAAGACATTCTACATCGTAAATCGTATCATGTAATTAAAATGAAAACAATGTAACAACAATTCATAAATAGTTATTAATTCGGTGGGGTTGTTCGTGTGTATGGTGTGTAGTGCGGGCGAGCGGTCAGCAAACGGTCTCGGCGCGCGGGGCGAGCAGCGGGTGCGGGAGCGGGAGCGGCGCGTGCGCGGCGAGCGGGTCGGGCGAGCCGCGGCGCAGCGCCTGCCGCTTGCGGAACTCCAGGAACTCCTCCTTCATAGCGCGCACGCGGGCCTCCACGTCGGCGCGCGGCCGCGGCGTGGACGGCGTGGGCGTGCGGTCCCACTCGTAGTGCACGTCCACCGAGCCGGCGTCCGCGCGCGACGCGGGCCGCGGCGCCGGCGGCGGCGCGCGGTACGGCGGCGGCCGCCACTCCGCCAGGCTGCCCGTGCGGCTGCTGCGGTTGTGCTGCGAGGACGATGCGTTCTTGCTGCCGAACCCGCTCGACGACGATCGGCTCTCGGGTGACGCCTCGTGTGGCAGAGGGCGCGCGTGCCGCGGCGGTGGGCGCGTGCGGCCCCGCCCTGCCGCCGCGCGCAATGACCGCAGCCGCGACGGCGACGGCGGCGTCGGGAACGAGCCGTCCGCCGAGCTCGGGAACGGCACCGAGCTGAGGTCGGACACGTGCAGCGGCGACCACGGCGTCCAGGCGGCCGCCCACGCGGGCCACGGCGGCCACGGCGGCCACGGCAGCGCCAGCGCCGGCGACGAGGCGCGGAACAGCGGCGGCGCGGCCGACGGGCGCAGCGGCGCGCGCACGCGCGGCAGGAACCCGCCGTCGTCCGACGACGAGGGCGCCAGCGACGCGCAGCCCGACGACACGGACGGGGCGCGCACGCGCGGCCACGCGCGCGCCGTGCCGCCGCACCGCGACTCCGGCCACACCCAGTTGCCGGTGAACCGCAGGCACTGCACTATACTCGATATTCCGCGTTCTCTAAATCTGTTGGTTGGACAAAAAGTATCCATGTTATAAATAGTTATTGATATAAGTGGAGCCGTTGTTTGCTATTACCGAAATACTGACCTGACTTCCTAATACCCAGCAGCGTAAACATTAAATCATATTTTTAGAATCGTCACGGAGATGTAGGTACTAATTAAATATGGATATAAAAATAGTTGACTCACTTCTTAAAAGGCACTTGAGTGCTGTCAGCGGCGCGGAGGTCGGTGAGGCGCGCGGCTACCATGTTGTATGCTGCAATCGAATGATTTCTGAACATTAACGCAGTGCAGCGGACTGTCCGGGGCCCGCCCGCCGCCGCCCGCCACCCGCCGCCCTCACCACACCACACACCACACTCACCATATTGTCAACTCAAAGCGATCCCACCGAGAAGGACGCCGCTATTACTTTGCACCTCGAATTACTCATAATGCACAGGTGTTCAAATCCAAGTAATCTTTGTCCTTCTCAATGAAATCCGTTGATGAAGTTGTAATGGTGAAATGATAATTGCAAAAGTAAAACAACCAATGTATCGCCGATACTGTTTTTAGTGACAAGCACATGTACAGGAGTTAGTACCCTTTTAAATTGAAACGAATCAAAATGTTTTTATTCAAGCAAACACTACTCAATTTTAACACAAACATGTTTTTGAATATTTTGTTAAATCATATTAAGCCTACATTATTTTTAATACGATCTCCAAAAGCGTAAGGTTAGGTAAGCATGATAAATTAGTAAGCACAACCACCACACAACCACAGCACAGAAAAACAAGCATTGCAGGCAAACAGCACACACAAGGACAAGCAGAATGTTATGCTTCTTCACCGACAATATGGTAAGTAAGACTACGCCTTGGGTCTCTAGGTTGACAGGATTTGTTGCATCAAGAACGGCAAATATGTCATTGGAAAATATTAAGTTCCTACAGTTCCTTTCAAGGTAACGTCGGGGAGCGAGCTAGCGGCCGCTACTCGCACTCGATCTCACCTTTCTCCTGCTTACGTCGCTTTCGTTTATTGCATATCTTGACTGCGCACACCGACAGGATGATGGCCACTATGAAGAAGAGGATGCCGCCGACCACTCCCGCGGTGATGGCTTTGTGCTTCACGCGCGCCGGCACCGGGAACTTCACCTCATCAGAACTCTCGTAGCTGGTCGCAGAATTCGCCAGAACGCGGAAGTAGTAAGTGCGACCGCCCACCAAGTTTTTCACTGAAATAATTTGGTAAAATTAATCGTAGGGACTATGTTAGCGTCTGACTATAGTAACATTCGTAGCAAATTCGTAGCTTTCGTAGCAAAGTGCCCGTTGATGTCTTTTGTATGAAACGAACATATTTTTGTTGTATAATGTCCTTGCGGAAACAAATAATCTAAATATCTCACCCAGATAGCTGGTCTCTTCGGGTCGTATCTGTCCCCTATTGAGCGTCTTCCACTGCGCGTCAGTGCGGTACTTGATGGTGTAGTACTGCACTAAATGCGAGCGCTCTAACGGCGATTGCCACGTGATCAGAAACCCGTTGTGGACTTCCGTCACGCTCAGGTTCCGAGGTGGACCGGACTTGGGCCCTGTTGTACATAAAGTTATGGTCAACACTTTTTACTCCAGTTTAGGTAGAGTTACAAAATGTGATGGGGTGGTAATAGTAACAAGTACAAGGATTACATAATGATTAAATAATAATGATAAAATTAAGACCAATGTTTAATGAAGTGCTACCAGTTAGTAATATGTCAATTAAGAACAAACCAAAGAAACCAAGCTTTCGTCAAGCCAATCTAAACTACCACAACCACAAGCAAATGAAAAAAATAATTTGGAAAATGTCGTTTTTGAATCCACTAGTTGGATGGAATGGAATGGTGTTTAACTTATATTTGTGTATAAGATTGTAAACAGTTGTTTATACCAGAGCCTTCGGGAGCGTTCTGAAATATTTTTTCGTCTACAGGCCCAGGAGGCGTGGGGGCCGCCTTCGGTTTGGCGCCTACATCTACAAAAAGCAAGTACCAGTTAATTCCACACCCAAGTCACCAACAAACCTTGCCTCCTGAAACTTCACCTCACAAGTATGTACGTAAAATATATAAAAGTTCCAATAAATAAATAAGTTCCACTCCGCATTCTGAAAGTCTACAAAAGGTTTAAAATCGATTTCCACACGATTGCATTTTCAAGTCTCGCTCCAATATGAATTAATTTTAATAGTAAAGAAACCATTAGATATTTTTTTGCCATATGCCATCTAAAACCCGTCTAATTTCTACTTGTTAATACCCAAAGTGCTTCAAACCAAACACCAATTTGTATAAGGTAACGCATCTTACCAAGAGTTCTGATTGTAATGGCTTTGCTCATCATTCCTTCCCCGATGGTATTCTTACTGTTCACTTGGAATTCGTATGTGGTTCCCGGCTGGAGACGGTTTATAGTTACCTGTTACACAAACGAGACAGACATTGCTTATTTATGCTTATTTAGTGGCTGCTTTCATTTACACACTTTTGCTATTATGCTCAGAAAGTCTAGCTAGTTGGAGATTCAGATCCATTATTTCTATGATTTTCCTACCTTGTTCTCTTACCTTATTAGTTTGATACTTCAGGAATAAAATTCCTAACCTAACTTAAGTCCTTTGCAAAATAAATCAATAGCTTAAATTCGTTTTCTGTCTATAATATACTTACGGAGGTAGCACCAGAAGGCGTGACGGGAACTTTGGTCCACTCTGAAAATCCTGCTTCTCTGTACCATATAGTATAGTCTTGCTTATAGTCTGGCCCACCGGCATATCCGGGCTGCCATCGCAACGTCACTTGAAACTCTGTCGCAGTACCAGACACGTTGTACGGAGCATGCGGTTGTGTACCTTCTATCACTAGTTGAGTATCAGCTACTATAGTCGCCACCTGTCCGAAAATATTAATTAGTATCGCTTACAAACTTGGAACTATATGTCAATATGAGGAAAAGGTTACATACCTCATTTGAAGCTACACATTGATATATCCCAAAGTCCTGACGCCTCAGAGTATCGATGGTGATATTCCCACCGAGAGCTCGGACCCTGGTCTTTTGCAAAGGAAGACCGTCCCGCCGACGCCAGGTCACGCTCGGTCTTTGGGTTCCTTCGGCTTCTTGAGCTTCGCAATGCATTTCTACTGATTCGCCAACCTAAGCAAAAGTTTATGTTATCGTAATTTTGTGACAACTCGTAATACTCCACGGAAAATGAGGTTTTCAAACTTACTTTTCGTTGGTAAAGAGGTTCCGGTTCAACAGTGAAGGCAGGCGGCTTCCTCACTAATACCTCCATCGGGCCTAAAACAATGATCACGAAATATTATTATAATGATTATTGTTTCCTGTTTCCCTAATGACATAGCGATAAGTGTTGAATAAATATTTAATGTTCATTTATAATGTGATACTGAATTCTGAGGCACTAATTAGTTCTAAGGTCGTTTACCTGAAGATCCTTGTGTGCCCTGCGCATTGTAAGGAGTGCACGTATATCTTCCCTGATGGTTCTGGTTGACTCTGGTGAACAAGAGGGAGCCATTGTTCATGATCACGATATCTTTAGTTTGATAAGGTTCCAGTAGCCTCTTGTCCTTGGTCCACGTCACGTATTGAAGAGGAGGATTGGCTTTGATGTAACATTGCACTACTCCAGCCAATCGGAACGGCAAGTATTGTACTGTTGGCGTGAATGTTACTTTTGCTGGATCTGTGTGGGAAAAAATAGTACATCAATGAAAGTTAACTATAGTCTTGTAAAAATATATTGTTTTTGTTGTTGTAATTCTTACATTCAACATTAAGATAGGCCGAAGCGCTCTGGGGGTCTCCTATGCCATTGGATACTTCACAAAGGTACTGGCCCGAATCATCAGCGGCAACCGGGTTTATGACCAGAGCCCCATCCCTTCGGATCGTGACCCTCGTCTCTAGGGCTGCCACCTCTGCTACAGGAGCACCTTCGCGGAACCATTTCACCGTTACATTCCCTGGGAGAGCTTTAGCTTCACATGAAAATTGAACCTTTTCGCCTTCTAACTTGGTTTGGTTGGTCGGTGGCATCTGAAATTATACGATACGTTAGAATAAAACTGAATGAATCATATGAACATGAATCATATGATATGAACATGAACATGAATCAAACTTTGATCTGGTAGTATTGCATACCTTACAGTTAAAGGGTCTTTGTGTGGATTACTTACGGTGATGACAGCGCCCCCAGCGATGATGACCCTCGCGGTGTGCGACACCTGCCCCTCCCCGTTGCGCGCGATGCACGTGTAGTCCCCGATGTCCTCGTGGCGGATGTTGCTGATGCGCAGCTCGGTGCCGTCGTTGAAGATGCCCACGGTCCCCGACGGCTCGACGGGGTTCGCATCTTTGTACCAGAGGATCTCGGGGGTGGGCGTGCCCTCCGCTTGGCAGTTTAGAATTATGGCATCGCCTGGAATTTCAATCGTTAAGTCAGACAAAGTAGAATGAAAAATAACTAGGTTTTTATTTAAAATATATTACCTAAATTAACGTAAATAATGTCTTCCGGTGTGATGGAGAAGCGAGGTGGCGCGTGAACGTCCAGGTGGAACCATGTCCCGTTCTTGTGCTGATTTGGTGAGCGGTTGAGGAACACCACCTTACACTCGTACCAACCCTACCACAAAAACTCATTTAAGATATCGAAGGAAATTTGAAGTTCTTTATGAGTTAAGTTGAGGGAAGTTAAGTATACAACTTATGGGGGCAATGTTACCTGGTCTGACTCGCGTATATTGGTGAGGTTGAGGCTAGCTGCGCCATAAGGAGAATCGGGTGCGACACGCGACACGCGGCCTTCGTACCCCTCCCCGCTGTGCGTCGGGTAGCTTTCGTACCATATGTAGATCGGGATGTCCTGTCCCTACACACAGAGAGCACACGTTACCACCCGAGCGCGGACCGGTGCGAACACTCACTACACTTAACCGAATCTAAACACAGACTCGACACGTATACCGACGAGTTGACAACTAAGTACCAACGAACAATTCCAACTCTGTCTACGACACTTGTCACGATATGCCACACTTCATACAACAATGAAGACAGAATTAGATGCAAATTAATTATCTTATCGCAGCAAGGAACTTTCCAGAAGCCATTCAATTTCTTTGTCCTTGCTGATATAAGATAAACTAAAGTTCTACTTTGATAAGTTCATGCATGGCACACTTCAATTAGGTACATACTGTCATACGAGTATACTTACTTACCTAAGATTACATCACCTACATATTCTATAGTTTCATAGTATAATTATGCGCACTAGGATTACATCTCTGCCTATATTTAGATTTTAAAAGCTTTTAGCGGTTAATAGTGGGAATGTATCTATAGTTAGTTCGGTAACATAGTTTGCATTGTAAAAGCTTATTGTAGTCGTTAATGCCTACTCGAAACCTAAGATCTGAATACTCTTGACAACATGCTTATGAGGTAAATGATATGGGTACAAAAAACTACGGCATGCATTAGGTTGTACATTATTCAGTGCATTTACTTAAGTAGGAGTAAACAAAATACGAGTTGAATGGATTAAAGTAATTCCTACGTAGGTTCTAATTGGATATGGATCTACAGTTTGCCGAGAGACAGAGCGTGGGGGAAGCCCACAGCCACAGGAAGAGAGAAACAGACAGAACCGCCGCCAGTGCGCGAGGGAGTGCGCTGTGCGCGTGCCCCGTGGTAGCCAGGTAAGCGACTGTGCTCCCGATACTATCCATATAACGGTGCACCCATAAACAAAAATATAACAATAGGTAGGTACTAGTTTATTAAGTAAATCTTATCGTATATGTAAAGTGGCAGTGTATGTGTTAATTATGTTCGTATCTAACGGGGGTCTGCTGCTCTCTCGGACTCGCTTTGAAGGTCTTTGTCACTGTGGTGTAAGTGGATGGAACCAGTCGGTCGCGCGGAGGTACACGAGGCAATACGCAGAAGAGGCAGAGATACACAAAAGGCGTGCGGAGGGCGCGCGCGGGGCGAGGGCGGACCCCCGGCCCGCGGCGCCCGCGCGTACCACTAGCACGGAACAGTACGAGTGGCGGCGGCCGATATGGCACGAGTTATACTTTACAGTCTGCGGGCGCGTCGCGGGGACGAGCCGTCCTCTACTGAACAAAAACACACACACGGTAGATGAGCAGCGTTGTATTGTAAGAGTGGAGTGTGGACCGTCGTACCGTTTCGCCTACCTTCTTCTCCCACTGCAACACGTACGGCACCGGGATGTCTTCGGGAAAGTCCACCTGGCAGTTGAAGACGACGCTCTCGCCGAGGATCGCCGTGATATGCACAGCATCTTGGTGGTCTTGGTGGCAGGTTACTGTGGTAACAATGTACTATGTTATGCGGTGTTGTCCAACGCTTGCTCATGTAATGTCGGCGCATGTGGTACGGACCTGGCAAGTTGACTAGCAGCAGTAGGAGCAAGCCGGCGGCGATGTGCGGCGGTTGCACGGCGCGCCAGCCCATGCCTGCGCTCCCATGTCACGGCCGCGCGCGGCGACTCATCGTTGATGCATCACCTAACACAAAACAATACAATATGCATTACACTTTCACGTGACTTCATTTCATGTCGTCCAATCACATAAAGTTCGAGACGTCATTAGGCTACCTACAGGCCCCGCCAGAGGTCGTAGGTAACTGTTTCAGCCAGGTCCTAAAGTTGTAATGTTATACTGAACATAATCTGATCCCACACACAGCACATAACTTGCCTGGCTCGTAAACTTGCTCCAGACATATTACACAGTGTTTGTAGAACGCGTGTCATATTGCCTTTTTGTTACGTATAAAGACATTGCGCTAAATGGGTCCTATGTCCACGTTATGTGTGGGTGGCCTTTAAAGCACTGTATGTCCTTGGACTATTTCCCTCACCAAGCGAATAGTAATTGCACTTCATCACGACATACGAGTACAATCGATATACATTTTCTGTGCCTTCGACAACACCTGACGGCTTTTGCTCTACTTATTCGTTATTACCGTCACAATCATTTTAAATTGATTATGTAAACCATTCTTTTTACTGGTATTTTATTTGGCATCCGTACTTTACTTTATGGAAACGTCACTATACATCGTTATAAAGTTGTATCCTAATACACTCATACCACTCAGCCTCTCAATGGACTCTCCTCTACGTGTCCAATCTCATTAAAACTGGCATCTTTAAAACAATGAAGTCATTCAAAACATTATTAAAGCCCTCCTGATAAATTATTTAAACCAATTAATCAATCAACTAACGCCACGTGCTCACTGGAGTATAGACGTGTGAAGTCACGGGCAACGACTGATGATTACAATAGCTGATTATAATCACTAACGAAATATATCAAGTTTAATGTTAAGAATTTTCAATCAAATATGTACACATTCACAGACATTTATGAAATGAAAACTAATAGTGAATCTGAATATCATATTTCAGTGTCGAGATGAAACTTAATAGTTTGTTCCACAAATGTCCAACCGAATACAAAGAGTATTATTGAATAGCAAAAAGCTACTTTACTTTATGTAAATCTCGTTGTCGCATTTCCTTAACGTTTCATTTTCTGTGACGTGAAATATGTCGTCACAGTTGGCTGGGTCCGTCGCTCTGTCCAAATATTATTTTCTATCTGTTATCTACATCGTACACTATTGTAACTTTAGTTTGCTGCTAATTAATAACGTTTTTATCACATACAACGAATATAAATTAATAATTACGACCTGCGACTAGACTTTATATTTATTTTTTATTCCCGAGCTAATTCAAAATTGAAAGGAATCTTATTTATTATAAATCAGATTTGGTATATTAATTTAATAGGACATGCGAATGAAGGCTTTTGACTTTTAATCCGTTTGTTCACCTTAAATTATTTTCCAAAAACGTTAGAAAATTACTATTCTCAAACCTAGCCTAGACAAATATTGTATTTTATTCAAAGGTTAGGTATTTATTAAGACTGTAAAGAAATCCCTAAAACGTTGATGTGCTTCGTGAGCCCATTAATGTATGAAGCCCATGCGTAGACCCCTCACTTAAATATTTAACTCTTGCAGCGTGTGGTTTCGAGCGGCCGAATAAAAATGTCCTAATTTTATGCTTTACATGTGAAGGGTACGATGTACCTAATATTAGATCGGAGTGGGTGATGTGAATGAATGATGTGGTGCGACGTGATGGTCGTGGGCGTCCCGGGTGCCCTGGGCAGCAGGCGCGTGGGCGCGTGGGCGCCTGGGCGGTGCGTGCGTGTGGGTCGCGAGGTGCGGATGCTGCGGATGGTATCGATCAGAGCGGCGGCGGTGGCGGTGGTCGGTGGTGACGCGAGTGGTGACGGTACCTGGTGGCGGGCTCGGGGCGCGGGGCGGTGCGGGGCGCGGGCGGGCAGTGGTCGCGGGGCGTGCTCCAGCTCCGTCATCTGTCGAGGGCGGTCATAGAGAGGGCGCGTGCGAGCCGTCGCGCGGCGGGCCGGCCACTGCTCGCTCCCTGCGCTATCGATCCGTGCGCGCGCACCCGCCCGCCGCCGGCCGCCGCCCTCCTACATGAATGGTCCCCGGTGAGGAGCTCACGTGCTGCCGCTGTGACCTCGCGACGACGATCGACACCGCCTCGGACTTCGCGCCTTGCCTTACACTCCACTCAACCGCGCACCGCACCGCATCATACCACACTACTACTCTCCACACTCTCATATTGTAATTAATCCTCATTCGTCCACTCTAATTATTAAAAAGATAATCCGGTCCGAGTCCCCTTATTTTCCACGCTTTTGAGAACTGCGATATTTTTAACACTATTCCCGACATAATTGCCACTACATTTAATAAAGAGCTTTGACATATATTCTACTTTATTTTTGTGTGTATTATTGAAAAAGAAAGCATGCAGTAAATTTAAATGTGAGTAATTCAGTCTCGATATAGGCAGCGGATATACCGTTGGCATTACTCGTGAGGCGGGACAATCCCTTTGATACTATGTGCTTTGTAGCTGATTACCTTCTGCATACGTAATGATATGTACAATAGGTACTATAATGCAGGCTGGATTCATGTCCTCAATTGTATAACGTAGACGCCTTCTTTGTAGTCACATCCTCGTCACGGCTCTGATGTAAGAACGTTCTGAACGAAATCTTTACTACAGATAGCGCTGGACTTGTTGGCTTTTGTTAGCTTGCGTTTATGATAATGGTGGCTAGATATCTACAAATAGATTGCTACGCTGCTACGACGCTACTACGAAGCGTACAATATGCTTGTAGCATTATTTCGTAGTTATATCTCTCAACATACGTTTTAACATGCATGCATGTTGCTGACTGAGTGAAAATCTTTTTTCATTCGTTCTTTGTTCAGTGGTAATGATAATAAAGCTCTCGGCTAGATACGTATCATACATATGTCTGAGCAATTTGCATTAAGTGTAGTGTAGGCGGTAGGCGGCAGGCGAGCAGTCAGTAAGCACTAGGCATGCACCACATGGCTTCACTGGAGTAATGGAAGAATGTGGATGGTTGCCAGTTGCATTTGGCTGGGTTGGCAATGATCACGTAAGCGTTGTGTGAACACACAAATACAATACCATGAATGATATTAAACAATATCTTTATTGCATTTCGAGTTAACCAAGAGTTTGCCATTATACAAATACCTACACGTTTTTTTATTGAGGTAGGTTTGTTTGATTATGACTTGCATTAATAGTATTTTTAGAAATCAAATGATTACTCTTTCCCTCAGTAGGTATATATACCGATTTATCTACAACTGTTAAAGTTTGAGGAACTCGAAACAGTAAAACACACGAGTTACAAGCCAGCGCATTTGTATTGTTTTGACGTGTGCACGTACGAAATCCTATATTTATTTGAATCGGTAGTAAAATATGGGACCATGAAGCTATTTGGAACGTTTATAGTGTAGTGTCGGTGAGGTGGAAATGCAGAATGCAGTTAAATAATGCAGCAACATTGTCAGGATAGCGGAGTGCTCGGGTGCGAAGGCCGGCTGCTAAATATATCATACGACATGAAAACTTACTTACATTACATTGTTTTGTCTTCCTACCTGCACAGACTTAACGTGCCCACGTAGTCGTACCTAGGTACCCTAATTTGTTGAGATAACAAGCTAAGTAACCTCGTTTTACATATGTGTTGTTGTGTTTGATTTTAACTAACATTTTCAAATAATATCTTATGAAGTATCTAGTACTAACTAAAGGCAAAATAAATAACGCATCTAAATCATCGGTACCTACTCGTATTTAACTCAGCGTGAGTTGGCGTGGCGTGTAGGTAGGTGTACCCACAGTGAACACAGTTGGGACTAACTACAGTACACTGAAGTTTAACTCAAACTTAGAGTTCCAAAGGTTTAAGAAAGTTGTGTCTGAATGGATCTTATTACAGTTTTGTCACCACATGCAAGTTGAAAGTAGAGAATCCGGAAGAGCTATCGGCAAAGTTTTGCTGTCAGGAGCAAAGAGGATTACTCGGCGGGTCCGGCGCGGGATGTGTCGGTGTGGCGCGCCCACATCGATAACTCGATTACGGAGCGAGTCGAGTCGTGGTGAAGAGACCTCACTGCGTCCACTCCACTCGAGCCGACCACTCTCAGTATTCCGGTTCAGTTTCGTGTAGCGTGAGTTAGGACGAGTCACTTGCACGCTACGTGTTTTTGAAACTTGCAAACTAGACGAGTGCTACCGAACCACGAAACAACTAACTTCATTAAAACAAGACAAAGTATGCTTTTATTTAAATGGGTTATATTTTAGTATGCAAATATCATATTATACAAAAACATGACTTGAAAATGTGAAACAATAATTTATTGTATTTGAAACATAATTTATTTTATTTGTTAGGTCACACGACAATTCTCGTGTTTGAGCTCGCTAAAGTGACGCCGTATTATAATGTTTTCAAACCAGCAAAGGAATATAATTAAAAAATAATTTGAAGCAACAATGGAAGCGAATGAATGGATGTGTGAGAGAAAACTGATAGCGGTCACGTGAGGCATTAGGGAGTTTAGTTCCCATCGATGGCCGATAGCTCTGGGAACGGGAAGCATCGTGTTAACATTCACAGAGGAATTGCCATGCTTTGGGTAAAGTTAAGGTACTGTATTTTTAACCGACTTCAAACAAGAAGGAGGTTTCTCAAATTGTCCTTATTTTTTTTTATTCAATAAATTGAGAAAAAGTAAATATAAGGACCCTTTGACATAAGTGGAGTAGGTCTATGGCTGAACATAATGTGCTCAATTGAGCGCACATATTCACAAGACCCTTATCTCAGTGTAATGAAATGAGTGGCGTGTACAAATTGGCCCAGGGCTCGTCTGCACTACCGCTAACAATATGTAATTGGTTGGAGCATTCCTTTGCGTTTATACCAAATTGGTTGATTGATAGCTTCTAAGTTTAGCCCATTAAGCTTACCTTAATTTTCGTTGGCTTTATAGCATGTCGGCGTTTCTAGTTGATTGAGCGCACCTTGATACACTGACTACCTCTAGCTACGTTAGTTCAGAACTTTAGATGTATCTCGATACTTATATTATGTAAAAGCATAGATTTCAGGTATAGTATCACTAGTAGCTTTAAGCACGTTTAACTCTTGCGTTGAATTCATATCCGGAGCAATTTTTGGTATTTAAAATCTTAATGTGTTATTTCAAATTAAATAATCGAAATATATAAAACCGGTGGAGCTTGAAAACATCCATCCATTGTGGAAGCGGTCACGGTAACTATCTTTTTCTCTTTCTTATCAAAAACAATACACACATTGCATTCTATTGGACAAAAACTTCATCTTCGTTGTTGTACTCTCAGATATTTATATCAAACTTCAAAATCGCCCAGTCACAAAGTAAAACCGGTAAAATAATATGATATTCTTCATATTTAATTAAAGCAGTCCATTGAAACGGAGAGGCTATTGATGTGAGTGTAATTAGCAAGAAGGCAGCGAGCCAACAGGGCCGAGAGCCGAGAGCTTTCAGCGGCCAATAGACTCGAGAGGATATCTTACCCAAAGACACTGCATCCGCGCCGAACACTGAAACAATTACAACATATTCATTAATATTTCAACTACGGACGTTGTTTTAACTAAGGATTGCAAGAATTATATTATTAATATTTATCTTATATCGTTATCAGTTGTTGTGTAATTTGGAGTTGTTGAGCGTAAAATATTTCGATTTTCAAATATTTGACTGTTCTTTTTAAGTATTTGATCCAAAGAAGGTCCGTGAGAAGAGAAATATCGTATTTGTGAACTACTGAGGAGAAAGATCGAACGTGGGTTGAAACTACGAGGCACTACAACTTATTTTATAAAAGTATACAATTTGTTTAACAGTACCTAATCCTTTATAGTATAAATAACTAAGCTCGCCTAGTCTTTTTAAGTATGTACTTTGTTGTTACGTAAGCCAAGTTTTAATGGGGTCAGAAGTTTATTTATCTAACCTACCTATTAATTACCTTCCTATTAGGTTCAATATTGATTTTATTACGGTGTATTTAACGCCGAGTAACAGTCGAGATTTTAATGTTATATTAAACGTACCATTAAACCATATTAACGTTATTTTAACCGAATTCAAGGACTGAATGAGGTTCTTTAAAGATGAATAACGATTCAGGGGAAAGTCACAAACTCGGTGTATCTAGCACCGACTATTTGATACGAATTAAATTCATTATTTTTTTATTGCCTCTCGCCTTTGCTTTTTCTGGTTTCAGCATCTTTATAAATAACCATTCATTCCATAGTGTCTTACGATTGAAAAAAATGGTACCGCATTAAATATTTTTGAAAGACCAATAGATCCTATCACCTACCTCTAATCCCATACTACCGCAGTAGTGCATATCTACAAAGTAACAACCGCAGCTTTAGTAGCTGCTGGCTCACTACCTCTAAGATCATTTCCTCGTCACAGTAGACCAGATTGCTGTATATTAGGTACGGCGGCCGCGTCGGCGGCAGCTGTGCCGCTCTGGTCGTCACGTCCCGTGATTGATTGGCGCCGCAACCGCACCCCCGACCGCCTTTTCATCGATACAGTATACACACTACCGAATTGCTTTACTCAAATACGAATTGTGTTGACGCTTGACGCTTATTTGAGATCAATTAGTGGTTGTAATATCCAATTATTCTATTTTTGATGCTGTTAAATGCAAAACAGTGGTATCAGGGGGTCCTGATACCAGATACAGATGACGGACGGTACGGATGAGGGTTCATAGCCAAAAAGACCAAAACTTTTTAGTCTCTGTGTCTTTTTAGCAAAGCTTAAAAACTTTAATTCCCACTGTAAAACCTGAATAAACTAGCGTTTAAAAATAATAAATGCATAATTTAATGCACAATGTTTTGCGTTCACAAAAAGTTCGTAATGTTTGCACGTCACACTATGTTATGTGATTCATTTTAAATTCATGGTATGCATACAACTGATTTATCGGCCGTATCTAGGTATGCTATCATGTTTTTGTGCGAGCCACGTTAGTAATATGGATCTGTCGAGCGTGTCACGTGAAATGCCGAGACACGATCTTCGTCACCTCGCACGCGCCTATCGGATTGATTGATATCCTATTCTGTTCCGGATATTCTATCTATGTGTACTATGTGGCATTAAAATTCCAATACTATACGTTCGGTATGCTTATCAAAATATGTATGTCGTATCGTGCTCGTACGATTAAAATGCCTATTGTGAATTATGTTACGCTACTAGTACGCAAACTCAAACAAAAAACTAAAGGAGTGTTTATGGAATTGTTTAACAAAAATATTATAGTTAATGCAACTGTGTATTTTGAAAATAATGTAAGTACTTTCGATTTGACCGACTTTAAATGTTTATACTTCTACCCAAATACTAAACAGAAAACAGTTTTATCGAATTGAAGGAACATAAATTCTAATCGCATTAGGTATACGTCAATAAAAACAAATATTCGTTGAAAATAAGCGATCGGTCGGCGTCCACAGTTAAAAGGCACAAACATGCAGCGTAATCAAGTTGGCTGGTTTTAATCATCGCTCCGGTAGTTATTCGTATCCACCCCGGCCGATAACGTGTACCCACTCGTACCCATGTCGTGGGACCACTCGCATACATAGACCCGCTCATAACATTACACCGCGTGTACACACTACATACGTATGTGTGTCGCATTAAATGACACGGAACGTTACAAATTATTCTATTTCACAGAGTTTTAAGTCCCAAGATATTTCGCCTTTTGCACTAGTATAGCTTTTCATACAGGGTGTGTCCTGGCTCACAAATGATAGTAATACGATTACAGTAGTGTCTTTAATTTAAAATAAATCTCGTTTAACGAACTCATTTCCGTGGACAGGTAGACAATATTTTGAGTCGGCTTGAATGTGCTAAGTGCCATGAAAAGGGAATAAATCATACAAGATACTGCTCTAAATAAATGTAATTTACGGTTACGTTTCGCTTTCAGGAGAATAATATGATACCTTGAAGCTACGGGAAGTAAAGAGGGTAGGCAGGTACGCCTTCAACGGGGCCTTTGATACAGTATTGTGTTGTATTATTTTACAGGAACCCCGGTTTATACCTCTGTGAAAAGTATATTGCTGAATTTCAAAGAATTTTGTTGAATGGTTCATTTTTTATCGGATGGATATTAAACACGTATCTTATCAGTTCTACCCGTTACATTACATTCATTATATTAAGGTACTTTTCCATGTAACCGAGTGTTGAATCAACTCGGAATGAGTATTGAAATTGAATCCAATAATCTGGGGGTTCATTTGCGAGGCAGGTGATTGGGAGTTGTATCTGGTCCGGCGACGGAAGGAAGTCGGGATATTTGTTCAAAGCCGCGCCGGACCGTCCGGCGGCGCTGACGGACGCAATCGAATCCACTGATTACTACCGATACTAGTTACGGCGAATACCGTAGCAAACCTAGAATAGGTATAGGAGATGGCATGGTTGGTTTTATACGTTATTTTTAGATATTCTTGAATCGAGGTTTAAGAATTTTATTTACCTACCTTTGGTTAAACGAAAATCCTACACAATATGTTGACTCTACTAGAATTGTAGATCGTAAAACTTAGTAGTGATATAGTCTATACTCAATCAAATCAATGGTCGTATCCAAGTCAGTGTTCACCTAAATACTTATTTTCGAAAACTAAATTAAAATTATTGCTCCCTTTCCAATGCAAAAAACAAGAAATCACAAAAAATATTTCAAATAAGTAATATAACGATTTACAATTTTAATTTCCAGGCAAGAACAGCGATAACAGAGGAGATAAGAGCCTAATGCGTATTTTGCCGGGATTTCGATAAAACATGTAATTTCCTTTACAAATGTAAACGAATCGAATCAGCGCATCCTCGCATCCGCCGAGCTTATTTATAGCAAAAGTATTTTGTAAAATATTACTTAACGCAACGGTAAAAATACATTTAGCTCCTTTTCGGAGATTATAATATATTTAAAAGGAGCTGATGCTATACCTCTCGGTATATTTACACATGTATGGTATTATGTCACGTTTTGTATGATTTTCTTGGAACCAAAGCACTAGGAAAACATGGCACCTAAGTATTTTAGTCGATTATATCATAACTGTATAGCAAGTATAAAAGGGGATGTGGGTATATAAAGACCACAAGATTATTCTTCGTTGTAAAACAACAGGATGTCGCCTTTTGCCACAAATGGACGCTTCAAGCTATAAAAAGGAAATCGAATCGTTGACTGCAGTTATACGCACTCAGAGGCGAAATGCTTTTACTCCCCGACTTTATGTAACAACCGAACGTCATTAAAGTATTTTTATTAAAGTTTTTAACTTAAATTCGTTTATAGCCGACTCGTTACCAGCCCAACCTTTGCTTCAGGCTATCAAATTATTCGTTAAGAGGAAAAATTTAGGGATAAAACATAGGGTGTCCTTTCGCAGGCAGACTGCAAGCTAAATTCTTATCACATTTCTCGTGATTCGAATTAAGTAGTTTTTTACGAAGTAAATTAACTGAAACAGATACTCAAGTATCAAGCCCGTATAACGATTTAAATATAAAATAAATTTTCATCCCTAAGCTAGGATTTATTTTTTACTTATCTCGTCCTTAAGTAAATATTTCTACCTCTACTTATCGTATTTAACTTGCGTACTTAGAATATGTAGGTATACGAAACAAAGGAACTCCATAATAAACAAAGCGGGAAAACAACTAACCGCAAGGTGACAGGACACGACAAGACATGGCAAACACCTCACACCCCAGTCCCTGTTACACAATAAACTCCTACTTTGCTTAATGTGGCGGATCTACGTATACATGTCCACATAAATAAATATTACATAGATACAATCATTATTTTTGTGCGTTCAAAACTAAACATAAAAACTATGTAATATAAGAACTATTTAACCTCGTGAGTTGATATTTGAAATGTTTGTTCGTTAACCTAACATTAAACTAGATGGCGTTACTGTTCGCAGAGTCTGAATCGCGCAGACATTATTTTTTAGCTCGTGCATATAGGCAACGATCAAGTTGCCTCTTGGCTCTCGAGCCGGCTCGGTGCGTAGTGGTCTACGGACTCTACGGGCCGAGGCCTCTAACCTAACCAACTTCTTGGGCCTCTTTTGCAGAGTGGCAGGCCGACTTTCGAGTCAGGAAAAATTGAAACTCTGCACCCAAAATAAAAATAATCCCTTTTAGTGTACATATTATATGTTGGTCCATGGTATTAATAACTAATGGAGGGTCTATTTAAACGGGATTCATAAATTACACCGGTGACTGTAAATAATTACATGAAACAGATCAAATCATCAGCTGTTAATAAATGAATTATTAATTTGAGATCAAAAAGTACTTTGTAGTCAATATTATTGTATACAGTAGAGAGCAGGTGTGTCCGAAACCCGTTAGTTACGATGGAGGCACAGACGGGCGCAAAAGTATCGCTCAACAGATCAATTTAATAAAGGTCCATCGAGTCGAGAACTCAACAGGGAACAGAAATAAAACATCTTATAAAAATTATAGACAATAAAAAACAACAATAATATAATCAATTGAATGTAGTTTGATGTGAAACGTTCGCAGCCCTGTCTGGAGCAAAAGTTTTGTCAAACAACAGATATTGATTTTAGCACATTCAGTTGTTTCAGACAGGGTCGCTGGAGGGCGCGAGGCTTGCGAGGGCGCGGGGGGAGGCTCCGCCGCGCGGGGGGCAGGCAGTAAAACGGCAACCATACCTCCACACGTGAATATTTGATGGCTGAATCTCGCTGCGGCTACGAGTACAAGAGTGCTCAGCTTTATCAGGTGCAGAGACACCGGGTGAATCGATGTCGACAAACAGTGATTAGCCGCCGACCTCTGAAATGGCCTCCGAGTTAATCCTTATCGCTCCTATTGCTTGTATTTGTTTCGTTTTATGAATACCCAACCTCGGTACAGTTAAGTGTGCTCCGATTTTACATTACGTAAAGTAAGATTTAATTCTTTGAATTAATTCGTATTGTTATCAAAGTGTGGTTGTGGGGAGAACTGCCGTATCCTCGTCTCAATACACACCAGCGCGTGTAGGGATGCTTATAATAATTGAATGTCTGTTTATTCAATATTGTCTATATGCAAAATAGCCCTTAAATTCGCAGTATGCTGCCCAGTGGCGTGCATAATACATGTGTAAGTGTAAATTTGGAGTCTATTAGACCGGGCCGAGGAGAACCGACGCCGAGAGAGTTTAATAATTGATAGTGGAGGATGTGATCTCCGTTAGGGTTCTTACAGGATGTAAGTCGTGCTGATGTCAACTTGTGCTATGATCGCAACTTAGGGACGTAAAAGTAGTTGGAAAGTTTATTCTGTGGAAATTATTACTTATCACTTATCAGTATTGCTTAAGTAGTAGAGAAAAAATATTGATTCCATTCCGTGCTAAAGATATTCTAACGATGTTTAGGTATTTTTATGGAGGCTACCATGCATAAATACATAAGAATTTTTATTAAAAAGGTCGGTCTAAAATCGCGGAGTAAAACAAGCCAACTAGGTACCAGTTATGTTAGAAGAAATAAAAAGAGCATAGCAAAACAGTTTTTCCATTGCAACATCAATATGAATTAACATATCAAAGTTACATTATCCCTGAACAGGTTATTGAAACAACAAATTATAAAAACATGTATCAGTTTCCGTCGGTTATCAAGACAGACATCCCGCAACCAAGTTAAAAAGCTGTACCAACTTCCGTGGGAAACCATACATTTACACCTCCGGCCATAATACATTGAAACACGATACAATGACATTATGTATGTCCTCGCCTATTCGACTTTATGTAAGCGCATTCTTCGTACACGTCACTAAAAGTCTTTTGTTTAGTGCTAATAACTCTTTAGATATCAGGTTCACACCCTGCCATTATGTCATAAAATGTATTGACATTTAACCTAAATAAAAACATCGTTAATGTTGTAATTATTAATCTCATGCAGGAGTCTATTGTTATAGGCAGACGTAATGTAAAAGTGGTGAAACTGAGTTAGGTATTCAACAAGGATAACCTTTAAGCGAAACCTTCAACGATTGTCCCGGGAGCGAACGTTGCGCATAGTACAAGGTTTGCTATCAACATTAACATACCCCATAATTTTATTTATAAGTGCCATACTTATAAAAACCCAATTAACGTTAATATGCACAAGTACACATGTTTTATTTATGGACACCTAACAATATTCGTTTATGATACTTTAATTTATTTATTTATTCAAAAAATGTGCGTGCGATAAGAGTTTTGTGTAATAGCGACGCCCTTTGGCCTTCTCTGGAACCACATTAGGTGGTTTAACATCAAGTTAGCCCTTGAGAAAACATAAAAACTCCATTACGATAGATCTAGAGGCAAGAAACTAATAATAACACGATTTCAATATTTAAATAGGGCTAGGTCAATGTTGTTTATTTCCGATCAATCTCAGCGTAGGTAGTGTTTAATGTATTATTACGCATGAATATATTACTTGATGATTACGAAAATTGTTTTAAAAATAACTAAGACACTTAACTTGATATTATTTACTCAGTGAAACGTATTTTTATTTCAAACCATGTGAAAACTAGAACAATGGACTGAATAAAACTAAGTCTGTGAAAGAACTAGAACTAAGATATTTTTAAATATTTTGCTGAAATATTTTATAAAGTATGGGCGGACTTATATTACATTTACATAGGTAAGTTTGTTTGTTTATAGTCTGCATTTACGCATGGGGATCGTTTATCCCAATACCCCAAAGGAGTGAGTCCAATGCGGCAAAAACCGCGAGTGTGCAATTACCCCTACCTATATTTTCCCAGACCGTATGAACATGTTGATTTTACATAAATCTGTCCCTCGGTTGTTTACGGTGCAAATCTGTCGGCTGAAGCTTTCAGCAGAATTGGTAATAAATTGAAGCATTGGTTTCTCACCGGCAATCCAATTATTATCGGTAAGTAATTATGCGCGGTGGGATCTCGATGCCGGGCGCTTCCTCTTCCGGGGGAGATGCAGATCGCTCCTGATCAGATGGAATCAACGATACCTTCGATAAACTTACCTAGTATCTGATTTCTATTTGAGTTCCATTTAATGATGCGAAGTTAGAATTGAACTAGTTTTTTCATAGATTCTTTATTGAAAAACGTTCCAATTTATACCGATGAATAAGAAAATAGATTTTTTGCTATTTACTTCTTTATAGTTTTCAATTTTCATAAAGAAAGGATAATGTAAACTGTGAATGACTCGTGGTCCCACTGGGATTGTACCACTATTACTCGTGGTCCCACTATCCCTGAAATCATGGGTTCGTGGTTCCACTGCTTAGTGGGACTACCAGTCATAGTTAAAATCGTAGGTTCGTGGCCCCACTGCATCAAGTTTATACACGTAGAGTAAATATGTACTTGAATTAAAGTGAGTTCTTCAGGTACTGGCCACTTGCGATACTGGCCTTTTTAGTCACAATTCACAATATTCCCTTCTAAATATCAAAGAAAATACTCAAAGTACTCGTAAATACTTGCAATTCGGTAGGTTAGGGTTATTTTTTTTTTATGACCAAATCAGTGGGACCACGAGTCATCACCCAGCGACTGCATTACGTTGACTGATGGTCCCACCAAACAGTGGGACCACGAGTCCATTAAATCGACACACTGTTCCACCAGTGGGTCAAATTAGTGGGACCACGAGTCATCACCCATGTAAACTAGTCTGTTCTAAACTATAAGCTAAACAGAATATACCAAATTGCCCAAATACTAATTGAAATGTATGAAATAACACGACATCAATTATATTTTCATTTAGCGCTCTGGGAAGTTGTAAGCCATAACTTTGCAAGTTATATGAGCACTCTGAGTGTAACAGATTAATGCAAATGGAATCATAAAGTTGTGACGACGAACTAACACTAAACACATTTGTACGACGATTAATAAACCTACCTTATATCAAAGTTTACTTTAACTTCTGGATGTCGCAAGTTTCATGCGAAGCTTAATACGTCATGTCAATTTTAAACGTAGCGTAGAGTTAGAATTTATATCGTAAATGAATAATGAATGATATGTTCTACCGGTACTGTTAGCTTTTGGGTAAAATATTAAATTGTCAAGCAATAACTTTAAATATTGTTTCAACTGTTGTGTGATATCTACGTTGGTCTGTGAATTGGGGTAAAAAGTACACAATGTGTTTATTCAGGTTATACCTACGCTGACTGCGTGCCAAAATCCGTTCGGGATCCTAACGTATCGTTAAAGACCAATAGGTATCGAACCAACGTCCAAAAAATTGTTCATACAGGCTACTGCATTTATTATCAGTAAGATAGGAATTATAAGCAGTAACCACGTGACACACCATAAAAGAACCAGTAATAAAACCTATTTTAAAACAACTTTTACAGCTTTCCGGCTGAAAAGATATCTTATTCCTACCTGTGTTCTCATAAAATTCTTTAAGGGTCCGTTCACACAGACCGGCTCGGAGAGGAGAGCAGATTCTTATCACGTTGAAAACAGAGTTTTTAGTATTTGTATTAAGGTTTATTTTTGCATGTGCACTGCTTTTGTGATTAAGAATGCTTGAAGGCGCTTGGTGTGAAATAATAAGAGGAGCTTACCGGCTCCGATCGCGTAATTTTTCTCGATCGTGCAGCCGTTTGGCTCCGATTGCATGCTCTTTAACGCTCGCACAGCCGATCGGTTCCGATTGCGTGCTCTTTCTCGCTCGCGCAACCGATCGGCTCCGATTGCGTGCTCTTTCTCGCTCGCGCAGCCGATCGGCTCCGATTGCGTGCTGGATCGGAAGACTGGTACTGCCTTTGTAGTGTACCCATCCGGCTCCGAGCACATCCGAACGGCTCCGAGCGCATCCGACCGGCTGCGAGCGCATCCGACGGGCTGCGAGCGTATCCGACCGGCTGCGAGCGATTCCGACCGGCTGCGAGCGCATCCAACCGGCTCCGAGCGCATCCGCTTTCAGGTCGCTTCCAGCCGGTCTATGTGAAATAGTTGGCGGCTCCGCTCCGACCAACTCCAAGCGCATACGATCCGGTCTGTGTGAAAAGAAAAATGCGCGCCGATGCTCTCCGAGCCGGTCTGTGTGAACGGACCCTAAAACATTCAATTGAGAACCGACGTCATGCCATCACCCCCGCTACGTCAAACCAATGCAAGATGACAATATACGCCCACTAAAGTACATCTAGCGAGTGAACAAAGAATATTTAATGCTAGCATCAAGTTATATCATTTATGTGTAGTTAGTACCACGCTTGCGTCACCACGTTAACAATACCTTGACCCAAATGTAATTTTCACATAACTAATAGGTATTATGTAAATTAAACGCCAACGCTTGGAAGACATGAATGAAACTTAATATGGAATCGCTATTGATATCGATTTGATGTATCGGCTTTAGTATTAATGTTCGTTATTAATTAATGAATAAGCAGTGAAATAGGTAACTGTACTGTCTTCTATCTTACTCTCTTACTCTAAATGTTATTACGCACGATAACAGAAAAATAAAATCGACGTTCATAAGCTCATGTCCTTGACTGATACTTATTTTCCCAAGACTCCCTATGCGTAAAACTGGTTTGTTTATCGATTGCATACTAAGGGCTATTATAATGATGTAAAAACATAGCGGAATTTACAAATCACTTGTTAATTATACGTAAAAACTGGAGGTTTATAAATCACCTTGTTTTAATTACGGCAGCCCTACGTGGAGCGCCGTAGAATGTGGATGCGCCTACGCACCCGTCCGCGACCGAATGCAAGTACTAGGAGATGTTACCGTTCCCACACCAGATCCTCCATTGTTCAGACATTTGATACCACTTTGAATTACGAACTAAACACCACATGTCTTTGACCTTTTCATTGAGTAACTGCAGTTTTATTGTTAATGAACACACAGACAATGTGTGATGATGACCTCTATTAAAAAAGTCGTTAGAGTTTATTATTTCTTTGGATCATACCAGAGCCTTTCCTGTCTGTCGGTCTAAAATAGTTTCTGAACTGGATCCCAAAGAGGGTTGGTCTTGTAATATACGTTTATAACATTAAATTTAGATAGACTAGCGTGATGCATCCTTCGTGTCATCCGAACGAGAGGCATCCGACGTGTGATTGAAAATAGATAGATAGCAAAAACTGTAGTGTTGTCTGTTTGGAGGCTGCGGCGTGCGTCGTGACCGGTCGGCGCGCGGCGCGGGCTGTCGGTCGCTGACCCGCGCCTCCGCGCTCCGCTATGTGTGCAACTAGGTTCACAGATGATAGCCTTATTTGTCAACACCTCCATTCAAATCAACCGACCCTTCCTAGCCACACAGGCTTAACAACATCACGTCACAACTCAGTCTCTTACGTAACCATCATCGAATAAGAATTGAATTGTAATAATTATCAATGAATGGAAGTAGTACATTAATTATATTAATAGAATCGAACAATCCACCAAATTAATTGTTATATAACTCATCAATATCAAATATAATTATAGCACACTTAATAGACTTAACGAAACAAACATAATTAAAATACCAAAGTTATTAAATTAACGGGTAGCGCGATGATGACGTTAGCACAAGAAATCCTAATCCCTAAGTGGCGGGAGCACCGAAGCAAATATTTGTGGTTTTATAGAGGCACCTTATGGTCGGAATGGCAAAACTTTCCGAATTGAAACTTACTCGTTCACTTTCTCGAATGCGCAAAGTGTTCTGATTGTCTGAATATTGGTGCACACCTATTCGTACTCACTTACCTACACTCGACTGGTGTACATTTATTTGGACACAAACTCGTACGTATTCCGCGCGCACCCAACGATATCACAAAGTAAGCATCTATTTGGTTTCGTTCGTTGAATAATTCGTAGTAATATGGTAGCTCCTAGCGCACCGTGGCATGATATGGAACCTACCAAGTTATAAAACGGAATATTTACTAGGTCAGCTAGTCATAAATAACTAAACCTAAGTTTAGTGTGACTTTATTATAGACGTTCACGATAAAGCTGTTTATGAAAGTAACGTTTGAAGCCCTTTCTATAGAATCAATGCATTTTTATAAATAAATGAATACCTAATGATTTGATTAATAAATATGTAAACTTTCTTCTAATCTTAGTAACCGATCGATCCTAATTCCGACTTCTGCCGACGTCAAGTTCAACTTCGTAGTGTTGTCATGTCGTCAATCTGACAAAAGCAAACAAGAAATTAAAGCAAGCTGAAGTTTGAGGGCTGTTGGATCTATCAGAAGGAAAATACTCGGTTGGTACCCGTGAAAACTCGAATTTAAAAAATGTTTCACGCCTCAACAACTCACCAACATTAATGGAATTTTTAACTACAGATCCCTATTTCAAATGGCAATTTAACGCTGACGTTCCATGTTAATAACATTATTTTTCTGTGAAAATATAAAACGAACTACCTTAGTTTATTATTTTTCGTTGTTTCACGGAATAACCTTTTACACTTCTTGTTATTCGCTTCAGCTACAGTATTGCAGTGACGTCAAAGTAAAATTTTATACGTTAAATAAAAGTGAACCTTTAGTAGAATGTACAAATATTAAAAGATAGTGTTGGATTCGTTTTAATTAATATGAGTGTGTGAAGCGCATGCATGCGAGCGGCGAGGCGGCGCGCTCGGGGCCGATCCGAACAGCTGCATGGCATCGCCAATGCGGAGCCATATTTCAGCTGGCACCTGTTTTATCTCATGTTTTTACTGCGAGCGCCAAGTGCCCACTGCCATGTACAGCGCACACCACCTCGCCCGGTGCCCGCTGCCGCCGGAGCGCAATTATTCAACTAAATATTTTTTACTATATTTTCACGGCATTCGTGATATACCTACGTGAGCTTATTTACGTCGTTATTTTACACAGTGCACTTGATATTGTGTTTTAAAAGTACTGCATCGCTGCATTTTGTTTTTCTATCACAATAGTATTTTCATTCAGGCTAGTATAGGCAGATAAATATTATGAATGGAAATTGTCTCCATCAATTCGAGAGTTAAGTAAGTTATTTGTAAGTCTGTTTTGTTCCCCTCGGCTATAAGTATGACGTAGTCAGTTCCGATGGTAATCCGGAGACGATGTCGGGTAGAGACACCACCAAATTGCCGACATAACGTCGACGATAAAGCACTCAGCCGAGGAACCAATCTCTTTTACGGTTTAATCAGAACTCTCCCTTCTACCTAATGTTGCACACGCGGTAAATGATGGCAATCTCGAGTAATACACCTCGAGGATACGACACGCCGCGGCACGCCGCCGCCGCCTCCGCCCGCGCCGCGCGCCGCCTCGCGCTCGCTCGCAGCCCTTTATGAATTGGACTCGAATTAGGTGCTTTGGGAAAAATGTCACACAGATTTCTTCAACTGCTCAGTTAATAAAGTTGATATGAAGAACATCATTCTAACCAAAAAATCAATTTCAAACATTTTTGACACTCTTTTTATCACACGGCAACAAGTTTAACGACCATTAGATAGCCCAATGTTGTAATAACGGAAATAGTAAAAAATATTACATAACTGGTTTCACCACCAAATCTGAAGTAAGCACAATTGTACAACTTGTGTTATAGCAATAACTTTGTCATGACACCGGATTGAATTATAAAAACATAATGAATATCTGAAACGTCATGTCTCGCAAAAGCTGCTGAATATCTCCTGGGGTGCAAATCCCTAATGGCCGCGGTGGCTCGATTCCTGCTAATATTTGTATGGACCAAGCTAACGTCACATGTGTATGATATATGCTTGATATAACATCTGCATCCCAATAAATAATGTGTTTACAAACGAGCTTTCTAACAGATGGAAAATTTAATTTTCAAGGTGACTTTCTCTGTTAGATTTATTCAAATATTGAAAACTCAAATTCTAGTGCGTCTCGACGGATTGTAAAGCATGCGTTGATAAATATTTAAACAATATTTATAAATAATTCAAGAACAAAACGAGATCTGATATCATTAACCTAAGAAGTCATCGACCCAAAATATTTAGTTTTACATAATTTTGTACCTACGATTGTTAGTTTGGTGCCATGAGGTAACTGTGCTTAGACCTGTTTCATAAAGTCAACATCCTCATATTCTTAAAAAGTATTTAAAGTGTTAATAATTTAAGGAAAAACACCGTAGCTTCAATATATTTGTTTCGCTACTACAAAAATAAATCTATCAAGACCTTTGCAAAGAGATACTTTACTCAATGAAAATCAAGAGACGAGCGAAAGTACAAATGTGTTTGTTTGTATCCTGCTTTGCTGAAAAACAGCCTTGATTTGTGCAGTGAAGATAAACAAGGATAGGATACATAGACTTGTTTTTCCGGAGCATAAACACCTGCCGTAAAACTGAAGAGAAGCTAATACGTAAATTGGAACGGATAAACAAACCGAGATATCTGTGAGAACTTCAGAATAATAAAAAACCTAAGTTACACTATTTAAATCACCAGTAAATATTCCGAAAATGATCCTACTTTCAAAGATCTGTACTAATATAATAACGCGTTATCTCAGAAACTATCAATCTTATTTGAATTAATCTTTTAGAAATGGATAGCCTCATTCAACGTCGATAGATTATTTTTATCCCAAAATTCCCCCGTGTACGGACACAACGCAGGTAAAACCGCGGGACTCTGCTAGTATGCTAGTATACTGAGAAGATACTAATGTATTTAAAGCTTTGGACATGACGTGCAGGCACTTCAATTTTAATATTTGTTTGGATACTTAATACATCAACGCTACTATTACCTCATCTGTTTATATTACATAGTAGGATAAGTGTTTGCGTAGTTAATTTACTAGTACCTTCGTAACAGTGTAAAACCAAGCCCTTCCCCCGCACAGGTACAATTACGAAGCTGATGCAATTCCGGTATCAGCAGCCACAACGAAGATTCAATCTATAATTTATTCCGCAGTGTAATATAGGCGACAATAACTGTAGATACTACAATTTAGTTAGCGGTGCACCGGGCGGGTGGATATTACCGTAGTGCCAGTAAATTATTTAGATACGTGCTCTTACTTCCACATACGTGTAGTACTAGCAATGAGTAGAAAAGATGTTACGCCACTAATAACTGTGCATGGGTATAATGACTGGGTCCAAGGCTCGTGTCGCAACTCGAAGTCATAAGTACGCCATAACATAAGCAATATGAAAAATACACCAAGTTCCTAACCTCGCTCCCTTTCCTTAATGATTAAATAACCTTACTATAACTTTCTGTTTCAATTTGGTTTATTGTTTGGCCAGGCTAGGCACGTAGCGTAGGGTTAGCGTTAAACCTGCGTTAGCAAAAGCAACCCTGCCTTTACTTGTGTCCATTATATTCAAAGGCATGTAGTTAGATATTTTATAGCAACAAAGCACAGTAGTTTATATAAAGTTATATTTTTATATAAAAAACTACATTTTTATATCCTATTTGCCCTCCGAAAGGGTAAAATTCTCCCCTAATTCATTCTATGTTTATACATACAATATACGTTATACATATTATATATAATCTGCTACACAACGTAAACCATATTTCAATCATAGTCTGTTTCTCGCTTCGACCGACACGTTTCAATAATGAAAGTCGAATTCAAAAGGAATAGCCATATTTTTCTTTGATTAACCTTCTTTAGAAGCGTTTTTTCGGTAGCTATTAACCTATTTGCGTGACCTGAGCTCCCGGCGAGTTTACCTGCTACCAAACTTGAATACAGAGTACAAAATCACTATGAATTTTTGCATAAATATTCTTGGAAATATAATGGATTCGGAGAGCTTATTTATGGCTAGAATTTAAAGACTTTGAATTTGTTTTTAAATTGAAAAAGGTAATAATAGTACTAACAAGAATAATCACAATTCCAAAAGGTTTAGAAGGAAATAGTTATAACAAATGATTATGTATAGACGTGAGGTGGGTATAGTGTAGGTAGGAATGTTATGTAGTAAGTAATAGATAGGGGAGCAGGCGCGAGCACCGTCAAGTTGTTCGCGTAAATCCAGGTTCATTACGGTGTTGGTACAACGAGTGTCAAACTTCGCCGATAGATTCTGTCGGCGTTATCGCGGCCACGGCTTCCCCGACAACGCTGAGCACATTCCTTATTGCTATTATCTAAGTTTGCCGGTTGCCACACATCGACAATACTCGGGGAAATAGACGGCTGTTTGTTATCCCTATCATATATTGCAAGGGGTGGTTTGACATATAAAGATTTATAAACTACGGAGCTTTACTCACTGAACAGTTACTTAACTATCGGTTAACTTTATGAAACTATTAAGCATTAAGTAGCCTTGATCATGCAATAAGCTTGTTTAGAAGGTACATGCCTAACTATAGTAAAATGCCATTGGATCGATCGAAGTTTTCCTTTAGTTTAGTTTGAAGAATATCATGAAAAGGAGTAACGATTAAGGGTAACGAAGTAACAGGTAATAAATAAATAATTCCAACACGTTACCGTACATACAACTTGTTTACGCCAGAACAGTAACGCGGTTATAAATTAACAATATCTGTCAAAACTAATTACGAAGACACAGTACACAGACAACCCCAAGAAAGCTTCAAACTAGAGCATCTTGTTAATAATGAGCATCCCTTAAATTCATTGAGATTTCTCGCCACTAAAATGGCATGTAATAATGCTAGTTTATCAGTAGTTCCCGCGTGGAGACGAGTTAATTAACCTGAAGTTTTGCGTCGAGCTCGGGTAACTTGAGACCGGCGAAACGGCAGGCTCGATAACCCGATATGAGAAAACTCGCCCCGAAACAATGACACCACAAACATCTACTTATCGACCATGTTGTTATTATAATAAAAAAGTTTTACTTCATCAGCCATCTTTGATAAGCTTTACTCGGGAAAAACTTATGCAATATCAGGTTGTAAAACTGATTCTATTATTACTTTCGTGTGACGTCGTACTCGTTCGATTCTATTTATCAGGTTTTATGCTATTTTAGCCCTTACATACGATAATCTATAAAGAGGCATATTTGTCCACATGCTGTTGGTACTGAAAACCTCCAATAATTGAGTAAATTAGTTACAATACAACAATCTGTCTGTGACTGACATGTTCACACAAATGGTACCTACGTAGCGTGAAATGCCTGACAATTTTAGATTGAATTCACGAAACAAAGAACTTGATACGCTTTACTGACTCTTTAATACATACATGCTTGCACTGCAATGAATTGTTCGTGTTTTACGAATTTGTATACAGTAATAAACAGTCGCGTTGCGAAAGCTGACATTAGACTCAAATAAAAGAGCTTTACGGACTCAAAAGGTTAATTCACGAAAGAAAAATCGACAACATTAGCGGTTGACCATAAGGATTCCCATTTTAGATTTCGGTTTAATAACTCTAGTCTTCATCTTATTTAAAAACTCAATACTGTATGTGCCTTTAGTCAACATTTGCTTATCCATTTCAGCATGAAAGAGCAACAAACATTCTTCCACCACACATCGTCCACGTTATCTAAATGAATTCTGTCCACTTTGCCTCCGTTAACTCTACAGACTGTACCTAGGTCTTATAAGTAAAAAATAATTCTCTCATCATTTTGCATAACTGGCGTGAACATTTACGCAACAAACGAACGCTCATTGTTGCAATTAGTTGCTTGTTTCTTGTCTACATGACCTGAAGCCCGAGGTTAATTCTTAGATTTGTTGCAGAGGTCGTCTCGAGACCTCGTTATCTTCAAAACACTGCTTATCGTTTAACTGCGTACGTAATCGGGACAATATTATCTACTTAAACTATGCAAATATGAAAAGTTTAATGTTTTGGTAAAAGTAAAATATAATTTTGTATTTTGAATAAAAGCTCCTCAAAAGCTCGATAACGAAGATTAAATTGTAAGTACAATTTGATGTCACCGTCGTATATTGTAATCTAAAAGTAAAGTCTGTTATATCCCACTGCTGGTCAAAGGCGTCTCATCTCACTGAAGATATCTACTAGTCTGTCGAGTGTTATTTGTAAATAAATCTATGGAAATAATCCAAGAGTATTTCTCCGAATGTAATATCATTGTCTAAAGCTCGCTTTCAAATGCCCATCCATGCCATGTCCACTTCCATGCACCGATGCAATAACAAGAACTGTATGTTTGTTTATTTTAAACATCCGCCTCTGTGTTTGTATATCTCATTATTACGACTAAATATATATTTGTAGTATCGCATCTAAAGTCAGAGAGTTCGAATTCCTTTAAAAATCAAAGCTCATTCATTGTCCAAGAAATATTCATGTTTGTTAGTGTTTAATTTATTGTTTTCTCTCTGTCTCGTTTATTTTAAACCATAAGTATGTGGCCGTTTTCATTCTGTACTTTTCTAATTGGACCGGATCCGTCGATACCAATAACAGTACCTTCGGTCCGATAATTGAAGTGACGAATCCAATGAGATCACATACATATCGTGCTATGTAAAGATTAAAAATATAAAACTGTCAAACTTCCGAATGATCACACAGTAGCGCTATTTATTTCTCTGTACACGCACCCTCACACCCTCACCGTACACGGATCGTATTCGCATCCAATCGAGGCGCCTTAAAACCTTCTTTACTACAAAAAGTACCGTACTATCGTACCTACCTAATTCCGACAAATCCAATGTTCAAATAACAAACACATGAATGAACAAGTCCTTTACATAGTTCCGTATAAACCGATGAAATAAACGTTTAAAGATTGAGGTAATCTCGTTCAGTGTGTGTTCGAAGCCGGGATGAAGAGTAGTTCCTCCCGCGAGTGTTTGCTTCGGTTTATAGAGTGCAAACAGAGCCAGGACGCGCAAATATTCCGGACCCGCTCCGCGCGCGATTCTTTGCACAACTAAATTATTAAACTATTCTGAATAAGGGAATAGACACACGCATGTGTGCTAAACATTTGAAATCTTTATTCTACGGTTCTTAAGAATGTATACGCGTGCTTACTAAGCACATGAGTACTTGGAGTGAAATTAAACCAGCTTTGGTTCAATTATCATTCCCCATTAACAGTTGATTGTCACTTTATAACAACAAATAATTAACACGAAATTAATTAAACGGTTATAAAAAACAATGTCAATGTGTTCCGTGTTTGCTCCGAGTAAACCACGTGCCAATAACGCCACAAAATTATAACGTTAAATGACAAAATTCGAAATTCGAATTGCAGAAATACAAACAAATAAACATCGAAAATTTAATCTGTTCCATGTATCAATTATTTCAATTTACCAAAAAGTTTTTGTTAGCATTTTTAAATGAGAAATGCCATGGATGTTGTTTAATTTCATATTGTCAGTATTATTTTTCCGTAGTTATATATAGCTTCAACTACAGGAAGTCAGGTGTCCACGACATATGGCATATAATCGAGCTCTCTTGTCGGTGTATAATAACAACTATGTATTAGGTGTGTAGCCCTTTGTAATCCCTAATTATAGCCTAATTACATATCACAAACACACGCTAATATTATAACGTATTATTGTTGACATATGTGAGGTATATTGATTTATGTCCCACTATTACTATTTTATCTTCCAATTAAATCCTTATTTTTGATAATAACATTGAAAAAGAACTAGTAAAATTAAAAAGAAGCTATTTTAATTGTTGGTTGCTAGTGTGTAAAGCTAACTTCAAAGTAAACGTCAATTAAAAGATTCACTTAACAAATAAGACATCAACGGATTTGATTGTTTTTTGTTAAACCTACACGTTGCTAAAAGCCAAGGTCACGGTAGAGTAAGCCCATGGAATGGTTGTAGATAAAAAACACGAGCTACGGGTGTAAGCGACAAGTGCTCTGCCGGGCGTCGAACCGGGCCTGCCTAGCAGGTTTCGCTGGCCACCATCACTGCCATGTTCATCTCGACCGTTTGCTCGTATCGTTACGTTACTTTACTACAAACCATCACATCCGTCATTCTTATTTAGGTTATACTTGTACAATAACCAGATTTATTCTCCTTGTCTTCTAATAATTTTAGACTTTGATTTATTTCAAGTATAACTGATTAATTTCTCGTTAATGAGGTAATAAGTTTCAACCCGCGTAGGCGTGGTGGTGATTATCTACGTCTTATCCTACGAGGACTTCAGTAGGATTAAAGGCAGTGGGATATCACAAGCCAATACTTCCTTTTTTCTTTTTGATAAATAAACGCAAAACATTCTACACAATTTCGAAATATTAACAAATGGTAATCGAATTATACCTTGAAGTTATTTTAAACCTATCTATTAGTTTATGTCAATTTCATTGAATTGCGACAAATCTGTAGTTGGGTGTAGCGCATTGCAGGCAAAAGTATCTTGAAACAAGTCAAGCTTCTGGAGTCACGGCACAAGGAGTTTGTAGTTTCAAAGCAACCCCAATTAATCAAATCATGCGCGAAATTTATATGAAGCGGGTCTTTGCTACATCTACTTACTTATATACCAAGGAGGTAAACAAATATTAACTCGTAATTCAAATTATGTATCGTTTTTCCCTTTGAAAGTGTATGTAGATAGCTGGAGTATGCTTGCTGCCTTTCTACGTATTGGTATACGTATAAAAATGTATATGTTTGGTACTTGGAACTTGGATGTCTATATTCGTCCTTCATTCGGTCGGTGTTCTGTTGGAGAGTAAGTTGGCTTCTCGCTCGACCCACTGGGTGTCTTGTCTTTCTATCAAATGCAATTACGTCGTACATAACGGACGCTAAGCCACTCGGACAAGCTTCTGCTTTTAGATAATTACAACTTTTTCGGATCCATACTGAGAATGGACTTGGCAGTTGGCAGAACATGGTGGTAGCGTTTCGTGTAATCAATTGCTTTTTTATTCTTTCCTCCTAGACTACAGTACAGTTATATTACAGCACAGTGTACGCCCCTTCCGCTGTTGTTCGAACGAGCGTGGTTAGGATAAAATGACTGACGTTCAAAGTTGAAGTACACAATATGTAGGCACAGACGACTTGGTACATGAACGCAACTCAATTTCAGTAATATGTGCAAGGGTGTGTCGCAGCTCAGCCGCGGCATTCCGGCCCGGTATCGCGACGATGCCAGTGTTTGCATTATTTATGCGAATATTATTTATACTTGGTACAAGAACGCGGTTCGTTTTCGCCGAGATCGCCCTCAAACACGTGTGCGAACATCGTACGGGGGAGAAACAACCATTTGTAGGCGCCAAGTGTTTACTGAAGAGTCGGTGTGGCATCGCTAATGAGGGAATCGGTGAAAGTGCTCGCGTGGGGCGACCGCAGCCCGAGCCCGCAGCCCGCAGCCCTGCACACTCGCCTCACCTTTGAGCACTTCTGTCGCTGCTCCCTCATACCCCTCCGCACCCCCTCGCTCCCTCTCCCTCCACACACCCCTCTTGTTATTTTCTACATGTTTACACTGTTGTTGCTAACACTACCAAAACATCTCAAACTCTATTTTCACATTTTTGTTCAGATACGAAGCATTTGTATGATGCAAGTTGTCGTTCACTTGTGACATGGAAGTGGCGTCTTTTCCGTTTCCCTCGAGTCAGTTCTTAAATTTCAACTCAAATGCTAAACTTAACGTAACCAAAAGTAGTATCGATTACCACATGGGAGTACCCCAGGCTAATAACAATGGCCACTAATGAATCAGGTAACGCTGCACAGGTCGCGTCAGTTCATTAAGCCAGCCTTCTAATCCTTCTAGCAATGTTAACACATTTAATCGATTAATCTTGAGTTAAACGCACTCTTACTATTAATTCCACTTAGATACAATTACTCAAAAGTAAGTGTAGAGCGCATTAGAGGCATTCATGCGAGGATAGTAGGTCATAGGGCGTGGCTTTGTCACTTCCACATGCAAACTGTGAACACCATATTTCGTCCATAAACTAAGCTCAGTCCAATGCAGCCCTTCATAATACACTTGCGTGTATCAACTAAACTAATGTTCCCAGTTCCCGATTGGATTAATCAACACTTTATTTCCGAGCAGTAAGAACCAGATTACGATAGCACCGAGTGATGTTTTAGGCTTGATGTTGTACCAGTTGTGCTAGTACTTTACCAAACGTCATTCACATATACTTTATTCCATTTACATTTACAAATAGCTTTTGCTCTTTTGCCGGCGGCCGCTCGTGACCGCGTTCATGTATCAAAAGATGGATGATTGTAAAGGAAATGGATGGAGGATATTATATTAGCTATGGATGTATTTTACATAAGGTTGGGCTTTAGGAAGATTGCGAAAGACAACCGAATTGAGAAACGTGACGTAAATGTTAGTAGAGAAGTAACGTAACGGCCAGTAAACTCTTGCTACCGGGAAAACACTTTTGTCACATGGCGGAGTTTTCTTATAAAGGAAAATTATATTATATAACATTTTGTACAATTTAGTAAAATATTAAACCATTAAACTTTAAAAGTAGTTCGTTAAGCTACTATTATTAAAGTTAAATTCAAATTACATATTTCTCTCATTTTGTTTATTCCTTTGTTTATCTCGTTGATGTCTTTTGCAAGGAAAACAATTAACATGAAGTTAACGTGTTTGCACTTCTAATTGTCTATTATCAAAGTCCAAGCTTTCGTTTACGTTTTAATTTGCAACCAGAGAAATTCTATATATATTTCGTAGATGTAGATTCCCCTAATTTTTTACCCTACACAAAAGACCCTCTTTCAAAACGGAGAGGAAAAAATGACTGCTCCCTCCAAATATCATTTGTTTCGAAGTGACGATCAGTCAAGCTTTTAAAATGAGAGCACCAAGAGAGAACATTTATTATCACAATTTAGTATTTACGGAGTTCGATTTCCGACTTATTATCTATTTAATTTGCTTGCACATGTAGTGAGGATGCACTACTACGTCTAACCGTGATTTGAATTTTAATCTAACTAACCAGACTTGTCGAGTCTTTAGAATATGTATGTAGGTCTTACATGAGAGCATCCCAACGCCGGGGAATACCTACTGTCCTAGTTTAGCACTAGCACCAACCATCCGTAATATTAAACATTTTCCAGACGATAAGTTAAAAGCGCGAGGAAAGGGATTTCGTTCAAAGTACTTCTTCGGGGACAAGGTGTCTGAGCTTTTCATACAAAATATAGGGCTTTTTGGGAAAATAAGAATTTACTTAATAGCCAGTTTTGACAATATTACATATTTATTTTCAAAAACTATCTATGTTATTAGGTACTTATAGATATTGCTGTCCGTATGAATGAATGTCCACTTTATTTATTTAGGTACCCACTCGACTCTCCTGACCAACATTTTGACTCCATAATTTACTCGCTGTCAGAGTATGCAAATGACATCCGTAAACAAGAAAAGAAAGGGACCTTTTATTTGAATTTCTCACGTTTAACTATTTCCATACTGTAGTACCTACAACACACAACAATACATAAAAACGCAATACCTTCATGGAGCGAGGTTGTATTGTTTGATTCCATTTAAAAACACGAACAATTTTATTTAAGCGGACGTTAAAATAAATGCTGATTGCTATTGATTTTTGTAACCGTACTCTGAACACTGAACAGCGTGATTCGAGCTCCCGTGGCGACCTTACAACTTCTTTGTGGACCTACCTGTTCGGAGCATGCCTTTAAAATACATATATCAATCGGCCATTGAATAGGTGAATATGAAAAGAATTTCAACGAAACGGATTCGCAGAAGTATATGTTAAAAGGATGTATGGTAATGTAAAATGCAACGGAGCAGCGAGCCTTAAACTTTACGATCTCTACCTACATGCTTCATGGTCCCCTGTTAAGTCAATCGTAACAAACATTGCAAAATTGGCTTCCGACTTACCTACAGGGACGGACCCTTCCTATTTCGGACATTAACCATCGTCTTTTGTGACAGTAAAACGGCAAATACAAATTCTTCCTTAATCCATTGAATATTACGAAAAAGCTCTTACTCAATCCAATAAATAATGGTATGTTATAAGATTTCACTCAATGTTATTTAAGTTATAGAACTAAAAATACTTTTACAGATGAAACTAATCTCACAAAAAGATAGAAAGGAACAATACAACAATCCGTAATAATTTCTCGTCGTATGCCGTGAGTCGTGAGAAATCGAGGGCAAAGCTGCAATCTCTACGAGTATAGCTACCTAGGTACCTCTTGGACTCTAAAAGAAAGTGATCCATCTTTATATAGATACTGTTCTTACTTAATCCATCGCATACTTCTGACATAAACGTTTTGCAATTTTTACAAACCATTCAGAAACGAAATTAGAGCATATTAAATCGAACAAAGAGCGCCGATTCATTTGCATTTCAATGGTATGAATATTGAAGTTAAGATAATTAAAAGTGATTTTATAATGATTTTTCTGAATGGAATCTGTTACGAAAACGGTTGTGCATAATTTATCAGATCTTTTTATAGACATAGCTGTAAGCTCTTCAGGTGTCAAATATAGTGCTTACTTAAAAAAAGGTTGTTCCATACTATTTTTTTCATATAAGTCTCAGGTGCGTATGTTGGTTCTACAAATAATATTCCATCATATAATTATTCGTTTTTCATTGTACCAAAAATGGCTTATTACTTTACGACGTCAGAAAACACACCATGATCTGTCAAGAGAAGCTTACAAGATCTGGTTTGGGGGTCAAAAAATGTTGTAGTTCAAGTTATTATTACCACACCACTTCGCTAGACTCTACTATCCGAAGACCGAATAAATAAGTACAGTATAGCAACGCAACGCCGATACCCTTGTTAGCATAAACCAACTGCGGTAATTATGTTAGGCTTAATGCAGTACCTATATTAATTGCATTATTAATTATGCAGATCGTAATATCCAGTGTCGGCGCTGCAGAGTTCCTGAATACAAACAAACCCTTAGAGTAGAGAGGTGGGACCTACCTCGTATCCGGAGCCGGATCACTCGATTCCTATTTCTCAAATCGTTCCCAGGTCCGCAGTAGTTAAAATTGCCGCATTCCAGTGTAGACGGGCGTGAGACCGGCGCAGCTTCCCTAACTGGACCAGTGGAGTGATCGGGCGTGCGGCGAGCTGGCGGGCGCCTTCGGAGAGTCGGCGTCACACAAACATGGAGCGGAGCACTAGGGCGAGGGCTCTGTGTGCGGTATCATTGTTGTTCGGGTGTGTCGATATGTCGGCAGGCGTCGGTCGAGCGGCGGTGCGGCGGAGCGCTCGGGCAGGTGCGGCGGAGCGAGCGACGCGCGCGGGACTGGCGGCGGCGGCGGCGGCGGCCCCCGCGCACGCGCCCTCGCCCGGCCCGGCCGGCCCGACCCACAGAGCCTCCTTCACACCATCATATATCAACCCGTACGATAAATGCTCAATGCACTCCGTTGACTTATATTTATATTCGGGACCTTCCAATATGAAACACGACACTTGGCACCCGCGCCGCCCGATATGATTTCACGAGATCATGTTTAATGACCAAGGGTACGAGAGCGACCCACTTTCCAGTGTGCACTAATATTTGAGTAAGCCGGGGAGGGGCTGAGGGCTCCCGACTTGACAATGTGTCTCGAACCTCAACACTTTTACCAGCTCGAGGTGGATGGCGGGTTCCATTACAAATAGGCATATCTTTTGAAACGTGTGTTTGGGTGGGCTCTACGTGGGCTCCCCCTCTTGTTGTCATAATAATTCATTATGGTATGGTGTCTATGTATTCCTTAATCCTTGTACACACGTACCCTGCCTAGGTACATAATTATATCAAACAAGATGTCCTGGTAGATAGGTAAGTACCTCAGAACACTAACAGAGTCTCTACATACCTAACTAAATATAGGTAGGTAAGTAGAAATGTACATACGTAAATCGGTACTTAGGTAGATAAATACCTATATTTACTAGATCTGATACCTAGAAGTAAATAGCTCTGAAGTAAACGATCTAAATCACTTGACTAACACTCCGACTACCCGATAAGTAGGTATCTATATATTTTAAGCCTCCTAAGTACGAAATGGGTTAGTATCTAACCTAAAGGACTATAAGTAGGAACTTATAACGTAAATAAATAAACTCTTTCCAACTGATATTCTAATGGCACTTAAATTTTAAATGAGATTGTCGGTAGGTAGGTAGGTACGTAGGTTGTTTTGCGCCGAGGGAAGAATTTGCATAATTAATTAATTTAGTGATGAGTTTTATTTATTTAGTTACCTACCCTATCATGATGAGACGGACCCTGCCAAGAGAGTTACTTGGGTGGACAAAACCAGAACATAGTGGGACTAAATACCTGTGTAACCTACCTCCTATTCCTATACTCAAGCAAGTCACTTAACAACTTCAACTAGTTAGATACTTTGTTCCTCATAATCTTAATCTAAAGCGCTTAGAAATTTATAAAATTCTCTTTAAATTCTGTAAATAGACGTGCGAAACCAAAACACATCTTGGATATGCATGTTATCACAAAGGGTGTTAATGTACACCTAAGAAAACAATGCTTTGCATAATCCAGGGGTATTTATTTCCTCCCTACGACCGCCCCATGCTCATACAATAAAGCCTACACACATACAATATCCGGACGACCTAATTTTTACCCTGCGATAAAGTACCTAAATGACGATCCCTAATTAGTAGGATAAGCATTTAAAAACAATTGATACTTAATTACAAACACATAAACTAATTACATCTGATTATATTAGCATAGCAAGAAATCTATCCCCCTTTATAACTACGTACTGAATTCACAACTAACTGCAAATAATGTAACCTTTCTTTCTATGTTGGGTAACTCAATGTTGTTATACGCTCAGAATACAGAACTTTCTGTATTCTGAGGTTATACGTATAAATATAGTCTGTATTATATAACTGATTGTCAATGTCATAATAGAAGGCATGTCAGTTAGTATATTGTTTTTGTAAAACAAGAAAAAAATGAAATGAAATCAACAAACAAATAACAAATCTCCCATTGGTCAGTGTGTCTGTGTGTCTCTCACTCATCCATCTGTGATCTCTCATTCACCATCCATCATCATTCTTGTTTTGTAAATAAAAGTGAATTTGTATTTTGTACTGTGTTGTGTATTATGAATTAAATTAAGCTCAAATTACGTATAATATATATATTTTTAATTTACCTACCGAACTTGAATACCGATATACATTTATTTGAGTACCACTCCAGACAAAATTTAAATTGAAGTTTCACTGCCAATCTTTGGTAAACTTTTTATCAGCTATCCTATCAGTAGTATCAGTATGGATAAACCAGTTCAGGAAGATGAGGAAACTGAAGAACCCAACTCAAATATCGAAAGAAAGTTTCCAATGCTTTCGTTTGAAAGCCAGATTTTTATGGATGTTTTTGATAAGGATGCACTTGTTATTATGGCTAAGTATGTGCAATATTAGTTATGTTTCCAACTAAACTGCAATATTTAATTAAATTTTAAAGTTCCTTTCTTTCTATTGTTTAAGTTGTGGCTATCCTTAAGTTTTATCACTACTACCCTCTATTTGAATTTTTACAGAGGAATAAACTACAATACAATTCTATCGAATCTTCTATGGGTCTACAAAGATCCTGCCAATTTAGTGCTTGTAGTGAACAGTAATGAACATGAAGAGAAATATTTTATGGAAAAATTAAGTCTTACATCCTTACCCACTATTGGACAGGACAGGTACTTATATAAGAAAACTTTAAAATACTTCAATACAAAATCCATTCAAAGAGTGGTGGATCCATCACTAAGGAACTCAAGTCCCCTGAATCCTCCCATAGTGTGTTCCCTTGATAAAACCTATCCTCCCTCTTAAGGGTCGAGCCCCTCCGAATCAAAATACACAATAATATTATGTCTTTATATCATGTGAAGAAGCTCCTTACTAAATTTATTAGCACAAATTGACAACTTCATTAAACTACAGTAACATACTTAACTAATTGTGTATCATAATAAAAATAATTTTCACAGTTAACACTATAAATTTCAGAGAAAAAGCTTATCTTGAAGGTGGTGTACATTTTGTGTCCACCCGAATATTGGTGGTAGATCTACTCAAGAACAGAATCCCGATCAGTCATATAACAGGCATTGTGGTGATGAGGGCTCATACTGTACTGGAGTCATGTCAAGAGGCTTTTGCTCTCCGACTGTATAGGCAAAATAATAAGGTAGGTTTTTAATGCCTTTGTGACCTTTGATTCTGTATCACAATGATCAAATATAATCAAAAATTCCTAAAATGTTGGTTGTTCACATTGGAGTTAGGTAGGAAGGATAAAGGCTATGTTTTAATTTTGATGAGAGAATCCTAAAAAGCATAGACAGGTAACCAGCCTTGTTAGTGAAATTATAACTATTTATTATTTATCTTACACCTTCAGTCTGATACCCTCGTTTGGTACCAAACATGTTTCCATAAGCCATTCCCCCATATACTTATGGAACACAATTTTGTATTGTTGTTTCTGTGTAACCCTAGTTGGGTCATTACACTGTAAAAGCTTTAAAGACATACTGAGTAAACATTACTTTCAGACGGGGTTCATCAAAGCATTTTCTAACTCCCCAATATCATTCACATTTGGATTCCACCAAGTAGAGAAAGTTATGAGAGCATTGTTTGTCACTGAATTACTTTTGTGGCCTAGGTAAGTTATAATAACAATATTTACATCATTTTTATCATATTAGATTAAATTACTGAGAGTGGTTTTTCATTCTTGAAATATTGTGGTTCAATGTTGATTAGATCCTTCAACAACTACTGAAGCCATTCAATTTCTTGTATTGAATTGTACTTTGCAGTACACAAAACATTTAACATACATGCATTATGCAAATCACCTTTCTGAAATGAGCATAAAAATATTTTCTGAAAATTTATAGTAGCATGGACACTGATTTTCAATTTTCTAAACCTATAAAATGTTCAATTACTCATGTCTCTGTTGTTAGATTTCATGGAACAATTATAAAAAGTCTCAAAACCCGCCAGATTCAAGTGGAAGAACTGCATGTACCATTAACATCAAACACAAATGATATTCAAACATGTCTGCTAGATATCATGAACTATATTGTGAAGCAGTTGAAGACTATCAATAGGAATTTGGATATGCAGGTAATATACGAAAGTAGATGGATTGATATTTTAAAAACAGGTAGACAAATATATATTGGAACGAAGTTCCTTATTGCGCGTTGCGAAAGGGGGCTAGACGGAAAAAATGGTAACGACATTTTTTAGGCCAGAGAGGGACAGACAGAGAAACTTGCGCGCCGCGCATGTTTCTCTGTCTGTCTCTCTCTCTCTCTCTCTTATAGAAAGCAAGCTAGATATTTTCGTTTCGTCTTTCTATTTCGCATTGAACAGTGTGGTGTCGCGACGATTATTTTTGTTGATAATAAATAAACTTCGTTACATCCGGGTGTCCCTTGACACCTCTCAAGTTTTTTATAATACTAGCCACACCCCGTGGTGTTACCCGTGTTGTACCCGATCCCGCGGGAGTTTCGGGATAAATATGTCCTATGTGTTATTCTGATGTATTACCTATATTACTGTAAAGTTTCATTCAAATCGGTCGAGTAGTTTTTCGTGAAAGAGTAACAAACATCCCCGCAAACGTTCGCATTTATAATAGTAATAGGATGTATTATAATGTAATAGACGTATTATATTTGTTGCTCTTTCATACTCAAACAACTATAGTCCACACACAACTAAAACCAAACATATT